>CM070032.1:193835147-193877587 GCA_036250615.1 Ptychadena robeensis
CTCAGTTAAGCAGATCTGAGATGTGGAAATGTTTTAACCCGGTATTGATAACCTTGTGAATTTGTTTTAGCCAATCACCATCACACAGTTTTTCATCCAGCCAAGCTTGATATGTAGAGGCGGAAGTCATATTGTTTGTGCATTCACTTGCACTGATGAAATATAAATTGTAGATTCTCTTAAGGTTTTCAGTTATTATACAAGATTGTGGTTTAGGTGCAAACATACCACACACGTGACACAACATAACTGGATGTTGTTTGCACTGTCTAGGCAGCTACAAAAAATCGAAACATGAATCAAACACATACTTCTGAGTTAGCCTTATTCTATAATAATACAATAAGGTTCTTTGCGCAAAGTTGCTACCATTTTATTTTGGCTCATTAATAAAAGTTAACGTGATAGAGAAAAACAATTTGACAGATTTGAAATCAGCACAAAAAACACTGCAAAATATCATGTTATCTATGGTTAAAATATTGGGTGTAACAGTGTAATCATCTTTTAGAGAAGCTGATTTTTCCTAATGTCTGCTGAAGTTATAAACAGGAAATCTGTTTGCTCAGTGAGTCAGTTTCTTATTAAACTGATTTTAATACATGTGTGTATGTTTATATGTAATGACATAAAGATCGGCATTGTGTTTTTCAGGTATACCAGCACCAGGAAATGAAAGGAAATTGAGGTTTGCCATTGCTGCCCTTGTTCTGCTGTATATTATTGTTCTTAGTCTTCTCATATATACTATTCACCTGAAAGGTACTGTAAAGTCAAAATTACAAAAAAAAATCTCTTAAAAATCAATGACTGTTGTCAAAGCTTGATTTACCAATTTGTGTGAAGGAAATATTTGCTAAAGCTTAGATCAATGTGAGGTTTAATGCCCATTCATTTACCCCCAGACACATCTAGATTATATAAAAATAAGATCCAGATAGCATCTACATATATAAAACAGGGGTGGCTATTAGGTAGTTCTGATAAAGAAATTGAGGATATGTGAATGTGGTTCCAGGAAAATAAATAGATTGCTACTTACTGAAAAAAACAAAGTTACAAAGTTAGATGACTGATGACCAATTGGTTTATGCATTCTGCTCTTTTCATTTTTCTTACCTGCATGTTGTCACAGATTCCCAAAGGGCCAGGGGGGTGTTTTGTGACTGCTTCCAGCTCTTATAACCTCTCTTGCCTATAAAGGTAGCCATACACATGGAAATGTGATCGGCCCGGGAATTTATAGACATGTTGGATCACAGTGCGATCCAACATGCAGGAGGGTCCTGGTCGATCTTGATTTGTGGCCGAGCCCGTGGTTGATCAGCTCAAAAATGGGGAGGGAATCGGTCCGTGTATGGCTACCTTGAGGTTAACTGTTAACAGCAGTAAGAGCTCCCTCTGCTGGATGCCTATGGTGTTTTTTACCCTATTAGCTGCTTCTCCCTCCTGTCCTATATAAGGAAATCTCAGGTAACAGGAAGTTGTCTGAGCAATAGGTCTTCTGTGTGTTTGCCTCCAACTTCCTTGGTTGTTAACTCTTTGACATGCTGGCTCCAGACTCTTGGCCATATGGATTATCCCTATCTTTCGACCCTCTGCACTAGTGATGGACGAACATTGGAGGAGGGTGTTTGCAGAGCTTTCTCAGAAACTTCCAAAAATGCCCGCCGTTTGCATGTTCGCAAACCACATTGACTTTAATGGAGGGTGGAATTATCAAACCTTCAGGTCACATTTGGAGCCACAATACCACTACCAATACCACTATTTTTAAAATAGTGTCATGTCAGAGGGGGGATTAATTGTTAAACTTCCCCCCATTCATTTCCTCCCTATTCCAGAAAGTTTAGTCCTAGAAATATTCGTTAATAGATGACGCAGAGAAAAATAATTTTAACCTCCCTAGTGCTCAGCCCGTACCACGCCATTTAAATTTTTGAAATTTCATGGTCTAAGAATGTTTTCTGTAACCTTCCCCAGATTTGTACCTCAACACAATCCTGTCTCTGAGGTCTACAAACAATTCATTTGATTTCATGCTAGGTTTATGCTCTGACCTGAAATGTCAAGTGTGGGATCTTACATAGACAGGTGTGCCTTTCTAAGGCCCCCATGCATGCAGCGATTGATTGACATGCAATCGATCGACCGCAAAAAATCGAATGCGGATCACTGCTGCCCACATGTGGGCCGAATCTCGATAATCCAGAGAACGTCCAAGTAAGTTTTTACTGTGACCGATCCCATTTCTTTGGATGGGGACCAGCATTATTACCACGCTGCAGTAAATCCATCAAGAATCCTGCAGTGATCGATGCTTGTATGCCTAGCTTAAATCATGTCCAATCAAATAAATTTACCATAGGTGGACCTGAGCTCAATTTTGAGCTTCATGGTTAAAGCTGTGAATACTTTTTCAAAATCTATTTTCACGTTGTCATTATGTTGTGAAGAATTCTGAGAAAAAAACTTCTATAATCCAACTCTCCTATGAGCCATTATCTATCACAAATATTTTAAGAGATTATTACTCCTTTTTATACTGGGAGGTAGCCAAAGCTCAATTTAGGATGTCCCACTCCCTCCAAGACTCAACTTTCTAAACTCAATTACTCCATCTTGACTGCCTTTATAACTAAGAATTTACCCAATAGCAAAGCATCAGGCCCTAATGGCCTAACCTACTTGTACTACAAGTACTTCCCCATTTGTGCTGGCTATTCAATGATTTTTTTTACAAGTCAAGCCTGGATGCTGAGAAATCATTCAACATCTCAGATTGCCCTTCATGGTCTCTGTCATGCAATCATGGCATTATGGGTGCTTCCTGCAAGCCATCTCCAGCCTATACTCACTCCGACATCTTTGTTTATATTCTTTCACTCAACTTCCATGCCTTTCCCCATCTATGGTCAGCAAATTTTCAGGAACTGTCCACCCATGGCCGGCTCCCTGGGCTACAAGGTGAATCAAACTAAGAGAGGTCTTAACTCTCTATATCTGTGGAGAGACTCTATTCCATGCAGACTTATTTTCCTTTACCCTGAAAAACTGACACTATTTTATACCTTGACATCAATCTTGCTACATCATACCACTCTACCTACAGTCATAACTATTCCTCTCTCTTCTGTGACAAAAGGATGGTGCTACCCATATGGAAATGACAAGATATCTCGTTCTTGGGTAAAGTGGAGGTGATAAACATTCTTTTCCAAACAAATGCAATCCTGATGGATGGGCATACAACTCTCACTGACCAAGCACTTATTATGCTCTCCCAGGGCCCAGTAGGTGCTTGTAGTCCCAGATTTCCCTTAGTACTAAGCAGCTCATCTGTGCCCTCTCTCCTCCTGGACCATACAACAAATAAATGTAAATTGTGAATGAAGGACAGGTCCGGTAAATCCCAATAGCATGCTATTCAGACCGATCTACATCTATTCTGATGTCCCTCCAGATCCCAAATAGCCTCATATTTTAGATGTCCCATGCTTGGAGGCAACATAAATTGTATCAGATTGGCCACATTGTTTCTTAATTTTCCATGCCCAATTGAATTTAAAGCAGATACAGTCTCTCTAACAAAATTTTGTTTAAGTAACCTTCATTTTCGACATTACACTACCATTGCTATCCAGCACTTTTTGCTTCCCACCTCTTACACCTTTTGAGAAACTATGCAAGATGGTCCCTAAACCAATGAGCTTTTGTCTGCTGGGAGGAAATCTGGTGTTTCACTTTATAGAGAATTTTTATAAAATGGTATTCCACCCTAAACATACTGCACTGCATTTTGCTACAAATTACAGACAGGTGCTGGAGATGCCTGGCCTTGTGAGGCACATGAATTCATCACTGGTGACCGTTAAACAAGTAGTAGTCCTGAGTAGGGGCCTTACCCAAAATATTTCTACTCATCACCGGGGAATCCTGCCCAGGACCCTGAAAGACTATATGCTCACAGCGCCTATCTGTCTCATGGAAGCAGCTCCAACCACATTCCCACCATCAATTGGTTACTTGATGTTCTGCTTCCAAATGCCAGACTGAATAAAACCTGTCCTCAGTTAAACACACAAATGTAATGAGAGAAAAACTTACCATCTGGACACCAACACTAAACAGTAGTAAACTGGTACTTTGCTCTTATTACTTCTTACTCTACAGTTATCCTGTTTGATACCGGGCATATATTGTAGACCATTAATGCATACCATCCTGATTACTTCAATCCAGACTAATAAGGTTTTTCTCAAATTAATCCCTTAGGTCTTAGGTCTCTCATTGCTATACAGCCCTCAAAGGCTGAATGTATCGGTTCATTGTTTTGATATGTTTAGTTTTGGCTCAGGGTATTGTTTTCTGCATAGCATTACATATTCTCTACCTTGGTCTATAGTATATCCTTGCTTTTCTATTGTTACTTTGTTGATTTATAAATGTTTTTACCCCACTATTAACCCCAAAGTAGCCCTCAGGAGTCGTAGGCTCAGGGCCTGAGCAAGCACTCGCATAAGGCACCTGAAAGGTTAGAAACACCACTGCGTAGACTTTTTCATAGACTAGTTTTTCTTATTTAACATCAAGATGTGTCAGCATATTAAGTTCTTTTTGGGGTGGAATAGAATAACACTGCACTACAAAATGTTAACAAACTATTTAAACAACTTCCTGTTTGTTTTTTTAGAACTTTTCTTGATAACCAGTTTTTAAACAAAGGGTTTTGCGAGTGGAAGTCTTCATGTGAAATGCATAAATTATGTATAACTTTCTAATCTCTTGTGAAGGTCAAATCTCCCAGTTTGAAAAATACGACCACACATTTGTGGAAAAGCTTAAAGGAGAGGATGGCAAAGAATCAGAAACAGGAAGTCATGATAACACCATTATTTTTAACCAGCTTATACAAAACCTCTCTGACTGTAAATCACAAATTTCAAACTCAGCAGAACTGAAATCTCTATATGAAATGGTAAATGAACACATATCACAGATTCAAGAAAAGGAAAACCTCGCACAAGACATACAGAAAAAACTGGAATACCTGACCGATACACTGAAGGACAATGACCACAAGATGGATTCTATAAACATAACATTTTCTGAAAACATTTATATTCTGAAGGAGGTAAGAGCATTTAAAGGCTTTAAGCAAATCAGAAATATTAATATATCAAAGATAAAGGATATCAGGAGTAGACAAGTGAATAACCATAAATTAAAGAAAAATCAAGTTTGGAAAACCTAAAATCAGACGTCAAGAAACAAAAATCTTCATACATATGCTTTCAGATACTATTTAAACCTCCCTGTCATGTCCACATACTTAGTCTTACTGACTGCCAACCTCTGCCTTTTCCTGCTGGGTGTACAAAGTTATATGTATATATATTTATTAGCCAACAAGGCAACCCATCTTTGGTATGCCAGTAGGAACTTGTCCAGAGATAGGCAACCGTAGTAAAAATTCTGAAACCATCATAATTGGCTGCAATAGTAACCTTAATGTATGTGATTGGAACAGTATATATATATATATATATATATAGTAGAGGATCCCAAGGGTGGATCCTGGATGGGAAGTATATCTCCCCATATTATGGGCTGTGGACCCGATCGTATTCCAGGTAAGGAGTCCGAGAAAATATATGGCAACCACAGTTGCAATTTGTTTAGTCTTTCAGGTCCCGGACTCTGGAGTTGGAGGGAGGGAACTGGGTGGGCCTTCCCACTCCACCCGGGGTACACTCAAGGGTTTGGCGATGATTTTCAGCCAGACAGGAAGGCTGGTTGAAAAAGCTTTGATGTCAGAGAGGGGGTGGAGTAGCTGAGGCCAGGTGTGCTGCCTGGGTGTGTGGAGTCCAACGCTCTCTCTAGAGCAAAGTTTCCATTTGGAAGGCCTGGGAGGCCTTGCAGGACTGTTTGGGTGAGCTGTAACCACTGACGGCAAAGGATATATGTATTTGGATACTGCATACAACTGCTATATATGCTGCAAGAATTAATTTGTGTTTTCTGGTGAAATAAACCGTAGTTTTTGTTCATCATATAGCTGTGCTGGTGATCCCTTTCCCCCCTGAACTTTACAATATATATATATATATCTAAATCTAAGATTAGAATGAAAAATAATTGTGTACTATAAAGTTAGAATTGAAGAAACCACTTGCACAAGTACAGATGAAACTGTCTGACTACTTTCAGCTATTAAGCTTTAGGCGTAGTCTCCATTGAATTAAAATTCCCATGTTTGACATGCTCAGTAAGGCATGTCAGTGTCATTTAAGCTGAACTGGCATGTGCAGAGGTGCGTCCATTTTTTTTGATGCATATGTTCCATATGACTCATTGGTCCTTTTCCAGCTGTTCCAGTGGTGTTAAAGATACCCCTGCATTTTTGGACGCATTAGCGTTAGTGTTGGACGCATTAGTGAGTCTTGCTGATTGACTACATGCCCTGTGTGAACAAAAATTCATTCATTTAAGTTTTAAAAATTATCCATATCTGTTTAACAACTTCTTCTATGATAGATACTAAAGACTAAATAGCGAGGAAGGATCACACTTCTAATATTGTTGATGTTGCAACATTAACCCAAAACTTATACACAATGTTTACCATTTTTTCATCTCTTCTTCCTAAAGGAAATTGGCCAACAGTACTTGTATTTTCAGAATGCATCGTCAGATATTGACATTGTTAAACAGAAGTATATGACAATACAACAAGAAATGAAAGAAGAAGTGAAAACACTGAATCAGATCACGAATAATCTTCAGTTAAAAGACTGGGAACATTCCACCATGCTGAAAAACCTGACAATGGTCCAAGGTACTGACATCTACAAGCTCAATGTTTATTCATAGCATTGCCCATTTTATAAAATCAGTCAGTAAGTAGAACTTCTGTGTAATTTATGGCAGTTATTTAAATAGATCTAAACAGTAATAAATGTACCTATATTTATACTGGTTCTACCAGTTACACTTTCTGCTCTAGGGTGTCAATGGTCACTCAGTCTATTTGAATCTTGGTGGAGCAGCTTTATCACCCTAGGACAGGAAATACTGTATTTTGTGGACCATAAGACACCTAAAATGGGGAGGAAAAAGTGCCTGTGTCTTATTGTCCAAATGCGAGACCTCATCTGCCACTTGGTCGCAGGTGGTCACGCTTTGGCTCCCCGCCAGCTCTCCCAGCAAGGAGATTAGCCAAGGAGCTGTCAGATGTGAGATCCGCCTATGGCTGGAACAGCCATAGATGGAGAGCAGAGGAGAGAATACTGGGCAGCCTCCTGCCCCCCTCCTGATCAGTGAAGAGGTGACATGATGTGCTGTGTGTGTGTGCCTCTGCTAGTGACATCTACTGGTTAAATTTGATATTGCATTCATTTAATCAATTGCATTATCCCACTTGATGTGAACACTTTTATATATCAAATATTTTTTTCCTGGTTAACCTGCTTTTAAAACGTGTTTAAAAACGTGCGTCTTAATGCCCGGTGCATCCTTTAGTCCGAAAAATACGGTATATTAGGAATATAGAGCACCACCTTTAAGGGAGGTGTTCTGTATTCCACATTGGAACACAAAAATGTTATCAAGGAATGCAAAGTGCTTTTTCATCTGGCTCCTAGCAGCTTGAGAGTTCTGAGAGTCCTGAGAGTTCCACCGCTGCAGGGGTTAGCGTTGTCAAGTCCATTAACCTTTGCATTGGCGGATGTATGAACACAGCATCTGCAGGCCAGCTAAAGTGTTTGTGATCCGTCAGGATCCCCGCTAAGCACTGCGCTTAGTGTAGGGGTCCCAACAGATCGCTCAGTGCTGTGGAAACCCCCCTAAGTGTCCCACAGTGTGCACATACCCTGTATAGCTGGTGTAGGGTAAGTGACTCACCATGTGCAATTTTTCTTGTGTTATTGGTGTAAGGCAGTGGTTCCCAAACTTTCCTTGCAAACTTTCCGTGGTTGCCAAACTTTCCCTTTTTTATTTAAGAACATTATCGAGCCACCCTACCTATTCAAACACAGGTTAAGAATGAGGACCAGTGCCCCCCTGGAATACCTTCACGCCCCCCAGTTTGGGAACCACTGGTGTAAGGTAAGTGTTCTACAGTGTGCACATCTCCTTTGTAGCTGTGGTAGGGTAATTGAACCCCTCCAGGCTTTAGTTCTGATTTAGGCCTGGTTTCTAGAGTTACTGTTGTTTCTTATATAATAGTTTCACTGAGTATTTCAGGGAATTAAATAATTTATATAATTATATAACTTGCATTGGTATGATGTGAGCAATATTAGCACAAGAATATTCATTTGTACACACAATGTTTTTTTTTTTGCTATTCAGCATTTCAGAGTTTCTTTTTTTAAATATGTTGGAATGTGATGGTCTCAACTTAACTGGACTAGTTTTTAATAATAATAAATGATGAGCAGCATAGACAATATTTCCATAATATTCAAAGTAAATTCGACAATTTGTGATTCACTTCATTATTACCTTGTTCACATGCATATTAAAGCAGACCTACCACATCAAATTGCACTTGTGACCATTTGCCAATGTGCGCCCTTATCCGCAATGGACACATGATCAAGGGCTCCTTGGACAGATAAGTCACCAGCAAAGTCTTTAGTCAGGAAGACTGGCTGCTATGGCGATGTAGTGAAAATTAAAGCAGCTCCATCTGGTGGCCATATTGTAAAATTAAAGCTCCATTGTCCACGCAGAAGTATTCATGAAAAGGGCATAACCAGCTTCACTTCCCCAGTATTAAACATGTTGGCTTCAAGAATGAGGAAGTGAGGATGGTAAGTAGGTTTTTTTTATTGTGTGGAAGTTTTCCCAGATATAAACTGCTGATAAGTGAGTATTATGTCAATGTTATGTGTATAGAATTGCTGTTACGCAATGTGTTCTCATAGCAACATCTAGTGGCAGAATGTGAAATTGCAAGCAGAAAAAATACATTGCGAATATCGACAAGTGTTCATGTGAATTGTTGCAAATGCAATGGATGGTACTTTCTCCAGAATCTCAAATATTCAAGATTACAAATATATAACGCTATATTCATGAATAATGAAATATATAACGCTATATTCATGAATAATGAAAAATATATAACGATCTTCATGAATAAAAATTTTTAGATTTGAATATTCACGATCAACACTAATAATAATTTATTTTAATCATCCCTTTAATAATTGTATTTAATTCTAGGTCCTCCTGGTCCAAAGGGGCAAAAGGGAGACAATGGTGAAGCAGGGCTCAATGGAAGAACAGGTATATTTGTTTAGTATGTTTAAGATTAAAGCACAACTGTACATTCCAAAGCATTTTTTAGCCTTGAGTCCAAAGGAGAGCATGTTCTCTACAGTTCTACTCAACTATAATATTGTGCAGATGCAACAACTGTAAATGTTGTTTTGGACCAAAAAAAGCCAATCTTTAAAAAAAAAAAAAAAGATCAGGTTATAAATACTTCACTACAACCATAATAAACTACATGGAATGATTACTTTATTGATCCTATAAAAATAAGTATTTAGTGACGGTAAATTTAAAGCTAGTGAGTAGTAATGATGGTATATGCTTTTGCAAATATTTTGGTCACTTTAAGTTTGGCTTTATTACTATCATTGAATGGCTTATTATGGGAAAGAGTGTTACTGGAGTGTTACCGGCCAAGAGTTTTAAGCCAATACCTTAGCTCCTTTTACAATGAATATGTGCTTTGCCAATACAAGTTGCATATGAGTGACCAGAGATGGTTTAATAACTTTACCTTCATTTGCCAGCAACTTTGTTCACCCAGGGAAACCATGTGACACCTCTGGTGCTCGGTGATTGGTCACACTGACACCCAGCACTATCATGTGGGGGAAGGAAAATAAGAATTAATTGCCCTACAACCTCTGCATTGTTGATTGATGCTGGTCATGGATAAGGGTCTCCTAGGTAGAAAGTAAGATGCAAGCATTGTCAGTAACATTATAAAATTAAATGTGTCAGATGTTAATGTGAATGACAAATTACATTTACTTACTTTTAGGACCTATAGGACCAAGAGGACCACAAGGTTATTCAGGATCACCTGGGCGCGGATTTAAAGGTAGACACTGTGAAGTTGTACTAACACAATTTATGTCTAAAAAAATGATGCAAGAAAAGAAAGTGAAGAAGCATGGAAAAAAGCAGAGAGAAACTAAAAGGGAAAAGCATGAGAGAAAAAAATCAAGTGGGAAAATAAAGGAAGAGGAAAAACAACGAAGGAAGGGCGGGAACTGCCTAGGTGGGCCGTGGGTGGTAAACACCAATTATATAACTTTAGTGGGCCAAAGACAGTTCGATTTGTGGCGAAATCGGCTGCAAATATAACACGCAAAGGTTAAATTCGGCCATAAATCGTACATGTCCGTGAATTTTAGATCAATCTCTTTACTTTAGATAGGGACCCGCATCCCAATCCAAAGTAAATGTTGACACACAAAGGGTGCAAGGCTGATTCCAGGCACGACCGGCGACAGGTTATCGCCTATGGTCGATCAGCCACAGAATTGGCCCGGCATTGAGATGTCTATGCCGGGCTTTACACATAGTTGGTTTCTTGTATTCACATAGTTTGTATTAATTTGTATATGTTGCTAATTTTTTTTAAATGTTGGATTTTAAAAGGTGAACCAGGTGCCAAAGGTGAAAAAGGACAAAAGGGAGACAAGGGATCAGGGAATTCTGCTACTGTGGACCCTACAACTCCTAGTAACACAGGTTTGTGATATTCAAAAACATATCATCTGTATTTTTGAATCCACCATTTTACCTAGTGTAAGTATGAAGAGGAAATTACTGACACAAACAGTGACGTTCGCAGAAAAACAAACAGTTTTATTTCTTGCTGTACTCATATTGATAATGGCATACACCACAAATTGGTGAATGATTCATTGCAGTGGTACAATGATGTGGCATACAGATTAAGGCTAATTCTGATTATGAATTACAGGACTTTGTGATAAGCACATCATTATTGTGTTTAATAAGTGTAGATGTTAACTAATTAAGTATACAATGTAAACATTCTGGAAAACTTCCTGCAAGGTAATTGAATAGGTACATGCTTTGCTACATGTATTATATACATGTATACATATATACATATCCCACTACCAAAAATATGCAAATCTTTATTTTGTATTCCTTTTAGATAGGTATAATATGTTTCTATAAAAAGTAAGACTTGTTTACTGGTGAATAAATACTCCTTTCTTTAGTTTAATTTTGTTTAATTGTACTTCACTGAAACAAATGAATAATGTCACTTTGGATGTGTATGAAAAGCTCACTAGATAACTTCGGGAGTAGTGAGGAGTAGTGATGGCGAACTGTCCGCAGGGCATGGATGTTCGCACTCCTTCTAGCCGGCAAACAGTACGGGTTTTTGACCCGCTCCGTTCACCGTTGAGAAGGAGTTCACTATTCTTCGGGTTCTCTACTCGGTCTTCAGTGAAAAGATTCTTCCTCCGGCGGGATCTTACTGCTCCTAAACCTGCCGGAGGAAGAATCTTTTCACTGAAGACCGAGTAGAGAACCCTGTCTTGCAGTAAAAAGCCGGCTCAGTGACGTCACATCATTGACATCACATCCAGCAATCGCAACCAGGAAATATGCATTCCAAGTCTGGATGTGACGTCACTGAGCCGGCCGATAGACGGGGAATTTATATCTGCACAAACAAGTGCCTGTTCGGGGACGGACCTTGGGGAAGTTCGGCCATCACTAGAATTGAGCGGCATAGGCGATATTCGATATCAAGATTTCCTGTCATTATTATCATTACGAAAATTGGCACTTGTACATGCCAATATCATGAATGTTGTCATGGCGACATCAAGAATGTGAAATAGCAGCTGCAGTGTAATCATCACATGAGACAACACTCATAGAAGTAATTCATTGCGAAAATCGGCACTTTTACATGTGAATATTGCGAACGCAATGCATGGTACTTTCCCCAGAATCTCGAGAAAGTTAAACATTTATACCCATAATGATACCCATTATTAGCTAAAAAAAGATGAAGCAAGCTTAAAAGCAAAAGTTAAAGCAAGCTTTTATGATGTCTTAAGGTCCCCATACATGCAAAGATATGCACAAGATTTATGGCTGTAAATCCTGATCGGATGTCATTTCTTTGTATGGAGACCAGGGTCCCCATTCAAAGTATTGACTAGGAAGCTGGCACCTAAAGTGGTGCTCCTTGATTCCAGTCCAATCGACGGCGCCCAAACACAGTATGATGACATCATCAATCGAGTGCCGGTTGCGCTGTGTGTGGTCAACTTTAGATCCTGCATCAGATTAACCCTGAAGTCTGAAAGCTTGCTTCTTTAGAAACTTCAGTTAGCCAGTAGAGATGGTTGTGTTTTATTTTTTTTTAATTTCGACTATGTAAGATACTTGCAAAGCCTATTCCCATAGTATCATCACCAAAATAGCTGGATATGTAGAGAAGTAGCACAGTAGTTTATGGGGCTTTGCAATTAACTCCCCAAAAAATTTCACAACCATCTCTATTAGTCAAAAATGTGTGAAATCAGTGAAAGTGCAAGAAATACAGTTCAGCAGTACCATGCAGGGCAACATAAAAGAGCATTATGCCTGCCATACACACGCCGATGTGTGTAGGCAGACTAGTCCCGATATCTTTCCGGGAGGCTAACGTGATGATGTCATCACGTTAGCCTCCCGTTGCATTATGGGCCCTTCAATCGGTTGGGCACCCTTTGTGTGCCGGCCATAAGCTGCAAAGACGCCGCTTCATTGCAGCTTATGGCATCGGCTTTCATCGGCTCCCATCGGCCAGAGAAGATCGGACATGTCCGTTCACTGGCCGGCCGAGAAGTGGGGCGACAGGGATCTGTCGCCCCATGTGGGCACATGCCGATTAGCGGCCGATTTTTAACCTGACCGACGGCGCGAGGGTGCACGCCCGTCAGTCAGATTAAAAATCGGCCGCTTATCGGCATGTGTTTGGCTAGCATAACTGAGAATAAGAGGACGAAAGCAGAAGGTCAGAAGAGGAGTATCCTAAAAATAGGAGTTTGTGTTTTTACAGAAAAATCTATATCACTAGAAAACTGTGTACCACACTTGCCCTGCCTTTGCTCCACGCAATGCGTTACAGTAAATGCCCTGCTGCTTTTGCATTTTCCATATACCTCCATGAGAGACACAAGCATGGTGCAAAAAGCAAAGTTTTTGGCTGTAATAAATGTGGTTAATGGACGCGGTGGTGTTACCACTAGCACATCCATTATCACATCTACCAGATCACACACATTCACAACCACACAAACATGTTATGTACATATTTGTATCTGGAAATGGATTGACTATGGCAAATATTTGATATTGTATGATATTGATAGATGTTTTTTGTTATTTATAGTGCATGATAAAAAATTTTGAAAAAGTCCTCACAGGACGAAACGCGTCGAAGTTATCTCTGCACGTCTGAATGGCCATTGACCTCATAGCAGTGTTTTGGTCCTTCACTAGACAATTGTGAGAGGGAATAACGGGGACCACCACTTGTAGACGGCCCCCTTTCACCCCTCCTTGTGTCGATTGTTTAGATTTTATGAATTGATAAATGTTGTTTATTGCCAAGAATTGAATAAAATATATGTCCCCCTTTGGGGTGAATCTTACACATACCCAAGTTTCTGGCTAAGTTTTGATCACAACAAAAGAAGTTTCCTCTTAAACCCCCGTGTTTATGTATGGCCAGTATATATATAAAAATTTCATATGTTATGTACATATGTTTACAGTTTTTTAAGGCTGCCATATAATTTTTTTTTTTTTACTTTTTAGCATTTTTTTGCTTAAAATCAACATCATAAAAACAATAAGTAAAAGCCTAATACACTATTGTATTTACAACCCATCATAATGATAAAAATGATGCAGGCCATCCTAATACAGTTGATAACTTCTTGTCTTTTCTTCCCAAATACAGAACCAAAAGTTCGTCTTGTTGATGGCTCTGGGCCACACCAAGGAAGAGTTGAGGTTTTTTATGAAAGACAGTGGGGCTCCATATGTGATGATCACTGGGATGTTAACGATGGAAAAGTGGTGTGCAGAATGTTGGGATATTCAGGTGTTGTTCAGATTCATTCTAAAGCATTCTTCGGCCAAGGTAACAGTTAAATCCATAGTACATAACAATCTTTAAATGTCATGTGTCATTTGATCCATATTTTGATATCATTATTGTGAGTCCACATTAAATCATTAGTCATTTTTAAGTACAAGTGTCCGCTGCCAACTGCCAACAAAGACGTGGAAATCAGTGCTCAAACAGCATGAGGTGCTCCTTTTCTTCAATGGACTTGTCTACAGCACACAGCGCTGCAATAAAGGCGCAGAATTTTTCAATAAAAAAAGTGGATACTGTCCCATTCATCAGATTGGGATTTAGGTCCACTATGGGGGAATAAGAAGCAGTGGACACAAGCCCTAACACAATAGAAGTAAACCAGTAGAATCAGCATCTATGAGTAGTAGTAGGGTTTTTACTTTACATGTATTTTTTTATATTTATTTGAGAAAAATTGACTGCTGACCTAGCCATCCAGTAAAGCTGGCTATGATAGGGGTAGGGCATAAAGTACTTCAACATGTATGTTTCATAGTTATTCTTTGATAAGGATAAAACGCTCTTACCCCCAAGTTACTTGTAAATATTGCATGGACCAATCACTTCTCTTCACTATGTTTCTGGGCTATTTTAAACACTGGTGATGGAGAGTGATGGTTTGGACTTGCTGTAAGCAGAAGTCAAGGGCACCTTTCAGTCATTAAGTTGTCCATGAACTTCTCTCTAAAGTGTTCTACGGTCAAATGTAAGGCCTTTTTTGTGCCAATTGAAGCATGTGCAAGGCATTCAGCAGGACAATGATCACACTAGAAAATCTAAATGAATAGCTAAAGAACTTTGCCGAAACTCCAGAACCCCAAAAAAATTCAGTGGTGGAAACTCTTCATAGACAAAAGCCCGTAGACTTCAATGAACAAAAGCAATCTTATATAGAAGGGTCATCCAAAATAATGAGAGAGACTGAATCATATAAAAATTAATTGCTAAATGTTGTTATTATTATTTAAAATAAATGAAAGAATTGCTATAGATGAATTGCTATACATGTAATCACTTGGTCCTATGCCACTGCCTAATCAGTAAGGTCATTCTATTCTCATAATCACAAAGCCAGTACCCAGTGTGCTGCAAAGGAAATCCTTTATTCATAACTTGGAGTAAAAAACCTGATCAGCATTTTTTACTCCACCTTTCGAATAAAGGGTTGTTCTGAAAGCATACCGGATGCTGGCTTTGGATTTGTGATGGATGACATTTGAACAGTGAGAAGTCTTCCAAGCATCAGTGATACTGTGTTCTGCCATGACATTACATATGTATAGGAAGAGCTGACATGGCTTTGTATATTGTCATTATGACCTTTTGTCAGCAAGCTGCCAGTGTTAGATGTAAGCAGTGTAAAATGAAAGCAGTGCTTTGTTCTTTAGGATGAAGCAATCATTATGAGGTCCTGCAGTGCAGGCAATGTGCAGAAAAAAAGAATCAGAACAAGTCTAGCTCTGCACAGAATTACTCCAAAACTTATGCCAAAATATCCAAAAACCAATTGGTGAACTTTCAATTTAAATAAAGATATTTTTGTAATAATAATATAAATATATTATATAATATATATATATATAAAATAATTTACAATATGTTATTTACAACAACTGTTTCATTTGCAGGAAAAGGAAAAATATGGATGGATGATCTGAAATGCTCTGGCTTAGAAAGTTTCATTTCAAAATGTTACTTCAAAGGCTGGGGGAAAACCGACTGCTCACACTCCGAAGATGCCGGAGTGGAATGCATTAAATAAAACATGCCATATTTCTATGTTTGTATTATTTATATATATTGTAACCCAGAAATATAAGGATAAACTGTTTCATTTATGTATTTTCTTGTATCCTAGAGAGTATTAAATAATGAAAAAAGTTCACCACAAATATAAATGCTATTATTTGCATTAAAACAATCAAAATTTCAATATGTTTATTTGCATATCGGTATATGTAATTAGTGATGGCCGAACTTTGCCCAGGTCCGTCCGCAAACAGACGGATCGGACTTTTAAAATAGTCCAACGTTTGCCTGTTCACAGGAAGATTCAAATTCCTCGGAAATGACGTCACTGTCGTCACTTCCGGTACGGTTCCCGGTTTTGATATCCGGACGTGTCGTCGACGTCATCACTTCCATTTTAAGCCGGTTGGCTTTCAAGAGAGACTGGCTTCTCTCTGCAGTCTCTCCTGAAAGAATTTTTCCCTTGGCCGGATCATTCTGTTCCTGATCAGACAAGTGAAAGAAAATTTACAAAATATGGTGGCATCTCCCCTCATGGGGTGGCCCACATCCCAAATCAACATGTGAAAGGGGGATAGTGGGGGTGAATTACAAAGTAAACACCTCCACTATGTTTTTTTCTCCTTGAGCAATCAAGGACAAGGGGACTGTAAAGGGCCACAATTAAGAAACAAGGTAAGTAAGGTTCACAACATGTATTTCTAAGTAAAAATAGTAAGCTTTATTGATGCCTCAACATGAGGCTCATGAACAAAACATGAGATAAAATGACAGGCCACAATCATAAAATATTTCCACCATTTCCGATTTCAAGACAGTATCGATGTATACATAGTTAAAGTACAGTACAGTAGAATATGAACAGTAAATTTGGACAGGGGGATTCCATAGATTAGAATCCACCCCACCCCAACGATCGTTTCGAGATCACAGGCGCATGTGAACAGAGGAGACCCACACCATCCTGCAATACTTGGCAAACCCACCATCTTTGTATATATTACTATATACCTATAATCACTGGAGAACCTGTAAACTGTACTTTAACTATGTATACATCGATACTGTCTTGAAATCGGAAATGGTGGAAATATTTTATGATTGTGGCCTGTCATTTTATCTCATGTTTTGTTCATGAGCCTCATGTTGAGGCATCAATAAAGCGTACTATTTTTACTTAGAAATACATGTTGTGAACCTTACTTACCTTGTTTCTTAATTGTGGCCCTTTAAAGTCCCCTTGTCCTTGATTGCTCAAGGAGAAAAAAACATAGTGGAGGTGTTTACTTTGTAATTCACCCCCACTATCCCCCTTTCACAAGTGAAAGAAAAGTCAACTTCTTCCCGCCAGTGAACAGGGTGGCTCGAACACCCGTACTGTTCGCCGGGGGAAGAAAAGCGAACATGTTATGTAATATCAAAATTTGCAATAAAAAGAAGCAAGTAACTACAAGGGCCTGAGATAAACCAATATTCCAGCTATTTACTATTTCTATCCACTCAAGGTGATTTTAATAGTTTCAATTTTTAGATGTGCCTATATTTGTCCGGCCCAGAGGCCGAGATCATATCTGAAAATGATATGATCACCAAAATTACTGGAGCACATGTAGTTTTTGAATCAAAGTTGAAATTTAGATTTTTGACATTTTTACTTGACTTAATTTATGTAAAAACTATTTGTGTTAGAACAATACTTTTTTGTAGTATACCCCCTGGTGTTCTTTATATCTCCAGCAAGTTTGGTGATGATACCATGGTCAGGGGATTTTCAATTAATGAAAATGTCAAAATGGTAGCATTTCTGAGAATCAGCTGCACACACTTTGTGTTCTGGCATCTGGTCCCCATCCAAAGTAAGGAGGTTTAACTATACATTACAGACATGTCCGTAATGTCTTAGATCAATCAGTGGAACGATTAATGGGATGATTTAAGGAGGATGTTTTCGATCCCGCAAAATTGTCCCTGGATCGAAGCATGTATGGGGGGGGGGGGCTTAAGAGTTGGAAACTGTTGCTTTATTTGCATTTGTTTGATTATTGTACCTGTAATGAACTGTGTTTGTATTCATTAAGAAAATGTATTAAAATATTATAAAAAAAGAAAGACTAACTTTTATATGGGCAGCTTCAAACCTCTGCTTTATTTTTTAATCACGTTTTAATTAGATCATATTTAAAACCTGGAGAATGTGTTTAATGTATTAGTAGAATCCAAGGTGTTCTGGTTTGTTGTCATTTACTGAATATGAATCTAAAAAATTCATAATTCTAAATGCATTTTTTATGTACATGCCTCTTTAACCTCCTCCCAAGTGTAGTTTGGGGTAAGTTAATTTACTAACAATACTCACCCTGAGCTACACCAACGTCAACCATTCTTACCAGTGTGCAGGCAGCTGGTAAGACTAATAGCACCCAGCTTCCTAGAAAGTCCCAGTTACAATGTAGAAGTCATTCAGCAGCGATATCAGGGTGCCAATATTTCAGTGGGGTGGTACTACCCTGTTTCCCCTATAATAAGTCATCCCCATCAAATAAGCCACCCCCCGATTTTTGCTCAAAACATTAAAATAAGCCACCCCCCCCCGCAAATAAGACACCCCCCGATACCTGCCCCTGCCTGAATCTCCAAATGGTTAACTGTGTGGCTTGGTGTGACTCTGCAGTGCAGAGTGGAGCAGGAAATGACTACAAAGGCCCGCGCCTGCGTAATGGAGTCTGTTACCCAGCCGTACTGGTAGAACCCCCAAAAAGTTTGAGTCAGAGAAGGGGACAATGTTTGGCACAGAGTGATCAAAGGGGACAATGATTGGCACAGAGTGATTAAAGGGGACAATGTTTGGCACAGAGTGATCAGAATAAGACATCCCCCTGAAAATAAGACCTAGGGCATATGTTGGTGTTTCAAAAAATATAAGTTAGGGCCTTATCATCGGGGAAACAGGGTACCTGGCATCTCCATGGATATATGTGGACACATATGTGGGCACTGCCGGTGCCCAGATCCAGCTATCTAATCAGGTAGAGTCTCTGCACCACAGGGAAAGGGTACTTGCAGTGATTCATTGTCTCTGACCATGCTACCCATAGGATCTGGAAGCCTCCTTCTCCTGGCCGGTTCTCAACACATGTCCACTGTTACCAGGCGTAGGGTCCCACACCACCCCACAGTCTACAGAACCACACTGGGAGGAAGGGGAGCCTAAAAGTGCTCAGAAGCGGTTTGTCTCACTCCGCACATCATCTGCACAAGCGGGGTGGAAACTTAGGAAGTAGAGTGAAGCCCCCTTGCTTCCTTAGTCACCCCCTGATTTCAAAATCCCAGGAAAAATCCAGTATTTTGTGGATTTGGCTGGGAAAGTCACATAAAAAACATGACTTTCCTGGCCAAAACGGGAGGGTATGGTGTCAACGTTGTTGTGAAGTAATCTGAACTGAAGGGGCAAATAAAAATTGGCCAACTTTCCTAATGGCCAATCGTTCTTATAGGGCCCTCTTGGAATAATTTTAGTGTAAGTTTGTAAGTACCCTAAACATAGTATTCTTTGCAGAGAGTCAAACTTGTTATCCAAAAAACGTAGAAACAGAAATAATTTTACAGAGAGAAGAAGCCTCAATGAAAGGAACCAGCAACCACTTACACAGATAAAGAGCACTTGTAACGCTTTCGAGCTGCAATTATAAACCCCATAATAGGACATTTTGCTGTAGCTGGAGTTGCCCTCGATATTAATATGTCTTCTTTTTTCTTTCGGCTGTAATCATACCATCCAGTTAAGACACACTTTAAATAAAACACTGCACTAAATTGAGACTAGATATTTTCAACGCCATGCTCAAAACCGATTTTCTGTATCAGTAACTTGTTGAAGAAAATGTTATTTATTCAAGCTTCACCAATTTATTGTAATTTCCAATTATTTAGTGAGCGGACTGGACTAATAGTTGAATAGCGATTTGAAACCATTAAGCTATTTAAAATCATTAGTGAAGGAAAATGCTGTCTAAAGTTATCCTTGGATTACAAAACGCAGCAGTTAGATGGAACTAAAGTAATTTGAAAGCAGTGATTTGGCAAAACCTGTTACCTCGTATGTGCAATACAGCACAGCGGGGCAGCTGGGAACGCGACATGTATTGTTTTCAGTGTGTAGATCTTTATTTTGCTGATCCTTTCAGGAAAAAGGCAAAGCCATTTACTGCAGGTGCTAGATGTTATTAAAATGCTTTTTTTTTTTTGCATAAGCTAAAATATATCCTTCCATATTGGTACTATGAGTAGTCGGTATAGAGCACATTATTTTATCCATAAAATAGGTATTTACATTGAAAATAGTTACATCCAGATGGTTTTATTCTTTCCCTTAAAATGACAGGTTTACTGCATATATTCAGCATTCTGGGTCCTTCAGCAGTTTTCAGTCATGTTAAAAAAAATAATGTTTATTTTTCAAAGCTTTGGATATAAGCTAAAGAGGGCATACACAAGATAATAAATGAATACTTATATGAGGGTGGAAAAGTAATTTAATGCTTATCATCATTTTTGCAAGGGCTATTTTGTATGTAGAGAGCTGACCCCAAGCATCTATTTTGCAAATCTAACAATATTTAAAAACATTGTTGCTATGAGCTTCCTAAAGGAATGATGAATTCATGAAAAATCATTACTGAAGTCCAGTTCCACAGTACCTCTATACAGTGCCTGTTCAGTAACAGTGAAATGTTGCAGTTCAGTAACCATGCACTGCCATATAAACTCAAACCTTTAACTTCACATTAAAATACAACATGCATATGATGCTGCCAGGTTGCACCTCCCACCAGTAACTCAGTGATACCCTGGTCAGAAGGAAGAGATACCCAGTCATTTCATAAGGAGCATGCCCCAATATTGTCAGGCATGCATACAAGCGTGAGGTGGCTATACCAACTAATAAGTACCATTTTGGGTTGTTGCAATGATATTATGTCATGTTTCACTAGCCTGCCACATTGTTCTTGCAGTTAAAATTTTGGATTTAGCGCTCGGTACATTTTCATCAGATGATGTGTTCTTAATATATTACCCATTTCATATCAATAAAAATATCCTGTGTGATTTTATTTTCCAATTTAGATGTGATTTTTTTTTGAAAGTAACAGGTTATTTTTTAAGCAGAGTATTTAATAGTAAAAGGTACGGTGCTTTATTATATTTAGACATAAGCAATCCTTTATCATTAACTGTAGGATTGTTAACACACCAGTCATATCAGAGTGAAAACATTTGTATTCAACAAAACAAAATTTGCACTTTGTGATTTGACTGACTTGTCCCTGGTTATGAATCTCGTTAAAGCCTTTATTGTGATTGATCATTTCTTATCCATCAATGTCCTGAAGATGTCCTTTTATACAGAATATCATAAATACACATAAACACATTCCATCATAAATACATTCAAACCTTAAATATGTTTACTGCCTTGAAAAATATTTTGCTAATTGCTAAAAAATTACTCAGACGCTAAACATGGTTTTGCAGGCTTATTGGCTACCCACTGACTCTGTTTTCAGTACACTGAAAAATAAACATGTAAAGCGTCGACATTAAGTTTCCCTTGTTTCTATTTAAACCAGCAACCAAATGTTCAACTAATCTAGGGAGTCCTCTAAAACATCGCCTTTCCTCTTTTTAATTGTAACCACCATTTTAATTAAAAGTATTACAAATGAATGTTATTGTACATTAGCATGTGTTTTTCTGTGCGGTGTTTATTGTGTTTATTGCGTTTATGCTTTCAGTTCAGTTTGGAGGTGACATAGACAGGGCCGCTGTCAAAAATTTCAGAACAAGGTTTTGAGCAATTTGTTGACAGGGGTGCTATCAGAAAAAGTTGTTGGGGGGGGGGGGGTTGTTGATGGATTACTAACATGTCTGTGCTTCTTAAAATATTCTCACGATGTACGGGGAGCCGGGTGCCAGCATGGCAACTTACTTCCTATACAGCACGCAGTAGATGCGCAGACCTGGGACAGGAGTGCGCCCTGTCCCCCCTGACGGCGGCCCTGGACAAAGACACTGTAATAGCTGGGTGCCATGCCCGCCACTGTTGTCAGCATGGCAACCAGCTTCCTGTACAGCGTTACGTAGATGCTTAGGCCTGGGACAGGAGTGCGCCCTGTCCCCCCTGAGGGTGGCCCTGGACAAAGACACTCTAATAGCTGGGTGCCATGCCCGCCACTGTTGTCAGCATGGCAACCAGCTTCCTGTACAGTGTGAAGTAGATGCTTAGGCCTGGGACAGGAGTGCACCCTGTCCCCCATGACGGCGGTCCTGAACAAAGACACTCCAATACTGGTAAAACCAACAGGTATTTTCTATACATACTGAATGAAGCCATCACACCTATGAAATAGTAATCTGCAATAAAGCATTTTATTCTAGATCTGCATCAAATTATACTTAAATGTACAACATTTGCTGGACAGTATTAGTAAAATTCATGGACTGCTTTGGTTTCCACCTTTATGTGAAAGTTACGAAGCCTGAACTTTTTACTTAGCTGTTCTTTATGGATTTCAGTTTTTTTCATTATAGCATCCGCTTATTGTGTTTTCGGTGGAAGCCACAGTGAACAAAAATTGGCAAACCAAATCCCATCGTGAATGCTGTAAGAAAAATTGCAAATACCTCAAGATACATCTGTATGTCAATGCAACCACATGTTAGAAAATAGAGACAGTATATTGAAAAATATGAGTTTCTGTCAGAAAACTAACTTTATATTTCATCTTGGAAAATGGCAGATATTTCATCCTGACAACAATGCAGTGATCCAGAAATAAAACAGATTGAACAACAGCTCGCTAAATGCAAGGATTTTGAATACATTAAGACTATAGCATTGCACCTGAGGCTTCCTTCTCTTTTATGCTTCCTGTCGCCTCAAATATCTTCAGATACAAAATGAAAAAAAAAAAGTTTTCCTTTCCATATACAGCGTAAACTTTGTGAGCCAACATCATATTAATGCTGTTTCTTAAGCCGGCACTGTAATCCCCTTATGAATGTACTTGATAAGGAAAAAAGAGTCTGACCTTCACATTATTTTGCTTCTCAGTTTTAACAAGTGGTGAATATGGCAAGACAAGGAATGATGGAACGGGCAGCGTCGGGCTAATGCTGTAACGGGATATCAGAAAACTAGATCTAAAGATCTTGGCAGAGTTATTATACAATTTGATATGGGCTGAAATGTTTTTGTTTGTTTACACAACATGCCACAAATGTTTTTTCCCTATTCTATTTTTCCTCTTGCGGCTGGTACAAATACATAAATTAGTTCTGTTTTCCTTGCTGTAAAGTGGCAATTTTCATATTTTATTACTGATATTTTCACCCTTTTCAAATATATTATACCAGAAAGAAAATGCTACCATTCACCCCTAATGCCATTTAGATTTCAAACAATGTAAAGTACCAAAATCATATTTTTTAATCCGTACAGCATATCTATGAAGGGGTTAAAATTGTGTATATATTCAGGGGTGCACATAAGTGGTACTCTGATACTCAAAAGGGACCAAAAACTAGCTATGTGTACCTGCCTTAGTGTTACAAAGCTCATATGCATACTAACAACTTTAAGGCACTCTGTGTCTGGGGAGCCACATCTAAATGTTAAACGTATACATTATGTCACTTGGATAACTGCAGGGAAACATTAAAAACTATGAAAGGCTGCAGTTATGGGTGTGAAATTTGCAATTTACATGAATAATCCAAAATAAGGGTGTTGGAGATCTGGGGGATGAAAGTCAGAGTAGGCATATGTATGGGTAAAATTTGACAAGAGAAAAACACTGTCTGACAGCTGGAATATGACTTTAAAAGGTTGACATTTGGACTGCAGGTAGTCTCAGGGGTTAGTTACTAACCCAAAAAAATTCAAGATTGTACTACTGAGGTATGAGATCTGGGGGTTCAAACTGTGTTGTACTGTGAGAGTTACATGTGCCCCCAAACCAGTTGGTGACCTGTGGATGGAGACAGCTAATCGGAGACTCAATAAAGAACAGGGAGGTCCATCTGTAACAGAATCTACAATGCAGGAGGCTGACACAGAGGACAGTGAGGAAGACCACATACATATGGGGTGAGTACCAAACACCATCCACTGGTACTCGTCTGAGGACATCTGAGGAGCTCACTAAAAAAAATTATGTGCACCCCTGTAAAAATGTGTATGTGACGTTTTTGTAACTTGATGTAGCTAAGCAAAGGACAATCTTAGCATATATTCTCTCATATAGCATTCCAGTCATGTAGTGAAGTCTTATGACTACAGAAGTTCTGTACAAAAGTCTTGTAGGAAACCCATATGAAGTATATGTAATGGATGCTTGATAGATACCATGTGATGATGTCACTTGACTTAAAACAATGATGTAAACGAAACTGTATTTTGCTCTATTTTCTGTGTTGTAACATTAACCTCCCTAGTGCACTGCTGAGGTCCAGATTTCTGTAACAGAAGCGCACCATAGACTCTAATGGAATTTTTTTTGTGTTGTAGGCTTCTAACTTCCAAAAATCTGTCCGTACAAGGGTCTAATAGACATCCGGACTATAATAATGTTTGAAACACTCAATTATTATAAAAAAAAAGTACATAAAAAAATTATGAAATGTATCATTTGAATGCTTAAATCTCTTGAATACTTATTTGGTATGAAAGATTTCAAAACAGTATTTATTGATTTCAAAACAGTATTTATGTTTGTTTATAATAACATTTTTATTTTGTTTTGAATTGTATTGGATACAGTTATCACGGGGGGCCGCGGGACATTCATGTGCAAATTGGGATATTCATATGCAAATCGGGACATTCATGTGCAGATTAGGCTTGAAGAGAGGTGTCACAGTCGGCTTGCATGAGATCGCACAGACAGCACATAGCAGAGCAGGACACAGAGCAGAGTGAGCAGCCGGAGGATCTGAGCTGGACGGCTCCCTCTCGTCAGCTGCAATACTGCATAAGCAAGTGCAGGACGAGATACTGCCGTCAGAAGCGCTAGGAAGGTTAAATAAATTGAGGGTCCTTGAAGCAGAATCCTCTCTCTGCCCAGCTATCAGAGTGGGGAGGGAGACTGTCTGAATTTGGCAGAGAGAGGACAGGAATATTCTGCCAGCATACACAGCATTACAGCTAGTTAGCTCTCTCTCTCTTTTGAGTAAATCACAGAAAACAGTCCAAAAAATCAGATTCAACACTGTGTGTGCTGCCAGAAGATCCCATCCTTTCTGCCTGGCTATCTCTCAATACAGGGAGGGGTTCTGAATGCATTTGACAGAGAGAGGATGGGATCTCCTGCCAGCAGCACTCATCACAGAGAATATTTCATTCAGACCAAGTCTAAAGCCCCCCATACAAGCTTAGATTTCCACCCGATCACACTCACAGCGGTCGATCGGCCAAAAATCAGGTGGAATTTGAAAGCTTAAAAGTGTTATTAGGGCAGAAAGCGACCACCAAATGGATCTAAGCCATTATGGACATGTCTGCAATTTCTTAGGTCAATGTAATTACTTTGGATGGAGACCAGCGTCCCCGTCCAAAGTAATGGTATGTCTCCACTGCGTTCTCAGCTGAGCTGATCTGCAGCAGTGACTGCTCTCGTTCTGCCGACTGGAAGGTAGTGCAGTAGGTCAATCTCTGGCTCCAGATCAGCAGAACTGAGCTGAGAACACAGTGGATACTGACACAGATTTTTACCAGAGTTTTTGGTTAATTTCACCTGCGGTCAATCTGCCGAAAAATCGGGTAAAAATCAAAACGTGTATGGAGGGACTTAAGTGATAGAAAGAACTATGAACTCCTAGTTGCTTACTCCACCTGTACTTCCATCTGGTAGAGAACACCTTGTCTATAAATGAATACATTCACCCTCCCTGCACACAGGTGGGAAATACGCATTACAGAGGTAAATAAAGTACTTGCTAATCAAGATCCACATGACTTAGGAAAAGCTGTGCATATCATTAATTACATACTCTTATTTAATTAGTAAGTGAACACTGCCATATGGAGAAGGTTAGTTGTGAAGCCCTTGGGTGAAGAATCAAACAAACTGGAGTGAAGGAGATAAAGCTAAAACAAAATAATAATAAGGCTGACTTACAGAATATTGTAATATTATATATTTATGTTGCAGCAGTCTGTTGATCTCTCATACAAAACCTACAATTGTCACTTTACAACTTTGATTTTCAATAAAATAAGACACATGTCCTGGATTTTACCTAATATGTACTGTATAGGATTCCATGATAAGCAACTTAAATATGTAAATGCATAATGTACAGATGGTGCATGTGATGTTTATGACTGTATCCCCACACTGTTCCAGGTCCTAGATACAGTATCTCACAAAAGTGAGTACACCCCTCACATTTTAGTAAATATGGAGAAGTGGAAGGATTCAGGCGTCAACCTGTACAGCGAGTTTAGGCAGGGCAAACATTTTGACACTTTGGGCATAGTTTATTTTTTGATCTGCACTATATATGTCCATATGTCATTGTAACTAGTGATGGCCGAACTGCCTGCAAGGCCGACAGTTCGGCCGCGAACATGCATGTTCGACCTCCTTCTCGCCGGCGAGCAGTACGGGTGTTCGACCTGCCCTGCTCGCTGGCAAGAAGGAGATCTCTATTCTTCCTCTGGCGGGATCAGAAGCAGTGAGATTCCACCGGAGGAAGAATCTTTTAATTAATGGCTGGGTAGAGATCCCGGTCATGCAGTTAAAAGCCGGCTCGTAATCCCGGAAGTGGCGTCAGTGACGTCACATTCGTTTAGCAAACCAGGAACTATGTGTTCCTGGTACCGGATGTTCCTGGTTCACTGACGTCACATCTGGTTTTTCAGATGACAGGGAATTTGAAACAGTCCGCGAACGGGCAGACGGCGGACTTTTTTTTAAGTCCGATCTGCCCGTTCGTGGATGGACATGGCTGAAGTTCCGCCATCACTAATTGTAACGATCTAGGTTCAGGCTCAGAGTCCAGGTGCTGAACAGCATTACAGATGCAGGCCGGGTAGTTCACAAGCAGTAGTAACAGGAAGCAAGCAGAAGTCAGAAGCCAATGGTGTAAATAACAATGGAGAAAGATGAATAGTAGTCGGGTAGTCAATAACCAAGGATCAGTACCTGGATGATTATAAAGGCACAAGCAGCAATGAGCAGCAAGAGCAAGATACTGGCATGAAGCACAAAAATCTCAGGGAAAGCAAGGACGTGGCTATTAAAGGAAGTACATGGGAGGAGCCAGTAGTTCAGGGTTCAACAAGAAAATGGTAAACAATGTATCTTGCAGGTGGCTCAGCAGGCAGAACTGCAGCCAGACACTGAAGCATCACTGGGTTTGAATCCTGACATTGACATTTCATACAGCCTAATTGTTTTGGTGGACTGGTAGCATTCCTCAGGGTACAGTGAAGGTCAGCCATTCGGTTACAGAAGAAACTAAACCCCTTATGCCCCAAAGCTTGACTGCTGCTAG
This sequence comes from Ptychadena robeensis, assembly GCA_036250615.1. NCBI lineage: Eukaryota > Metazoa > Chordata > Amphibia > Anura > Ptychadenidae > Ptychadena > Ptychadena robeensis. The sequence continues at coordinate 193,862,668 of CM070032.1, forward strand.
TTGCAAAGATTAAATATAAAGCCACAAATATATAATAATTTATAAATAGCGTAGAGTTATTTGCATTGCCCCTGAACCTGTTATTATCTGCATTACTGGAGATGTAAGGTAAGTAAGCAAGTCATAATTCTTCAAATCAGAATTTTTTTACTTATAATGATGCCTTGTTCAGGTTTTTTTAATGAACTCCCAAATACGCTACTTTTGAAGTTGTCCTTTAATATCTTTAGAAGACCTGAAAAGCTAAAATCCCATTTTTGGGGGGATAAATGTAATTAAGTAGTAATGTATTGGAGTGGAAAGTGCATGGCAGAAGAATCCTGTCTCTAAAGGGTTAAGTGTGCTGTGCTGGGATGCTGTGAGACACTATACTATGATCTTGTTGCTGGGCAGAGCAGGTGTCTGTGTGTGTCAGTGTTTTGTCTTTGCTAAGAACAAGCCAGAAGATTCCATCTGAGTAACTGTAACATGCCACGTAGGAGTGCCCAGCCTGGGGACAGGTATTATAAGGCCCAGTTAAGGGTGGAGCTAGGTCTTCCCTGGAGTATACAAGTGCCGACCGGTTGTGGTGTGTGAGTGTCACACTGGACACTAGCCCATGTGAGGGCTAGTCAGTGGGCTGGAGACAAGTGACAGCAGAGATGTAACCGGTGACTTTCCCCTTGTCTCCATCATGGGATAAGGGTGCTATTGCCCTAGGAGGTGACACCGGGAGGAGTGAGGGGCTAGGAAGAGAGACACAGTCTGAGAAGGCAATGGCTGCTCCCAAATGGCTGGCATGGGGATGGCATGGACTGTGAAGTTGTAACGTGATGTGTAAAATGAAGGTACCAGATCTTACACCAAAGTGATCGTATGTTATTGAGACATTCTGCAACAGTCTACATTGAGGACACTGCCTCCCAGGTTAGCGATGATCTGTCACTGGGTGCAGTGATCTGCAGCTGAGGCCCAGACAGGTAACCCCTGATTAACCCTGGTGTCACTGATGGAAGATGTGCTGAATGCGGTGCAGACCCGTTACAGTAAAATATGTTCAAATTGCAAAGTGAATTGAAAACTTCCCTGAGCTCAGTGAATAGGTGATGCTCAGTGATTTCCATTATCTATTTATGTGCTAGTAAGTTTTTATTTATGTAATGGTTTCTAATCCTCCTTGTAATTTAATATTGTTTGCAAAGTAAATTATCACCCTGTTCAACAAGAAAAATTGGAATTTGAATTTGGCAAAGCGGATGACTTAAGGTGGCCATACAGGGTTCGATATTTTTGTTCGATCAACTGAAAATGAACGATTTTTCAATCGATCGAACCAAACAACTTGTTCAGTCGATCAAAGGTTATCCATATTGAACACAAAATGATCATAAAGTGATCGAACATGCTGGTACATTTAAAGCGATCTATTGAACATTGAACGCATTTTGAACATATCACAATGTAATTCGAAAGTTTTTAGTTTGATCTAAAAAATTTGCATTACGCTATTTAATGTGTAGAGTTGTATCGAGCACATGTTCGTTTGTATTATATTCGTTCATATTAAGTTTGTTCGAATTATGGTCATTCGTATTTATGGTGGTTCATATTATGTTCATTCGTATACCGAATGACCTAAAGTGTTTTTGGCTACACCACAGAACTTTGGAACGAAATTAAAATTGGATGATAGTTAGTTCGAGTTCATACTATCGAGATTTCATTCGTCATAGTGTTTGGTCGAACGAATTTATACGTTTGATATAGGTACGATTGATTTAGGATTAAAATATCAAATATTCTGATCGAATCAATGGTCGATCGTGCAAAAATCTATACGTGTATGGCTAGCTTTACTTTGTAGTGTGAGCATGGTCTACACCAGGGGTGGGCAAAGTTTTTGACTTGTGGGCCACATTGGCTTCTTAAATTTGATTAAGGGGCCGGACCAAGATCCTGTAATTGCCGACCTGCCATAGGTGTGCCCATTCCATACATCGCCGGCTAATGATGTGTGATAGGCGACGTGTTACTGGGACGTTGTTATCTTTTTAAAATTTCCTGCACTGTACAGAAATTATTCCTGGAGACTGTTGTCACCATGAGGATGCATTCACAGTGTCATGATCATGCTGCTGCATCATTCCCAAGGCAATGTTTGGACACCTCTAGGCATTATGTGAACTTGGAGAACTTATGTGAATTGTAGAGAACAAGCAGAGGGGAGTATCTTTTCAACAAGGTGACAAAGGGACGGAAACGAAAGGTAAAGGGCGGCATCTTGCCCCCGGGCCTTAGATGGCCACCACTGGTTTACACCATGAATAATTACTTGCAAACGCTGTTTAAAATTATCACTGTCATACCGATTACAGCTATTAGTGGTGGGCCAGAAAGTGAGAAAAAAGCAGGGTTTCAATTCTGTGTACAGTCTTAGCTAAAATTATATTTTAGATAAAGGTAAATAACTTTGGCTTGAACTTAGTTCTGTTGATTTGAAAACTAACAATTTCATGAGTTAACAAAATAGTGTATAAGTTCAAGTAGTCTTTTGCAGATTTTGGTCATTTCTTGTTCGCTATTTAAACTAGTTATCTTAGTGAACACAAACATGGCACTTTAAGCTTTTTCTCCAATAGCAAACAGTGTTTGTTGAGTCTATAATTCTTGGTAGATTCTCATTCAGCTCCAAGGAACAGTTGTGTGTTTTGCCATCAATCAAATCATTATCTAAGTTGGTCTAAGTATCTCTTTTTCACATGTTTGTTTATAATTTCTCAGAGGAAAGATGTGTCCTCTTGTGTTATCCATCACATTGCCTGTAATGGAATTGGTTTTATCAGATTGTTCTGTTTTAAGATCAACATTAGTCATTCTCCTGTCTCATGTGCATCATATCTATCACAACAGATCAAGCTTTCACAGCTCAACATTTCTTGAATCTAAGAATGTCATATTGATATACTTGTAGCACATAGTTCATTGTATCTATCTAGTTATCGCTGCATACCACATGTTGTTAGAACTCATTATTCCTAGGACTTTCTTCTAACTCTCTTCATTATTATTCAGTCAAAATTAGTTGGTTAATGGCTAGCTCATTCACCCCAAGTAGCTTGTGTTTCACTGTGGATCATGGCTTCTAGCTAGGTGGATCACTCCCTAACTGTTGTCCCTGGGATTTACCCTTTTATATGTAGGATAGTTTTTTGGGATTATGGAATTAAAGAGGGTCTAGTATGGTAATCACAATAAAATGCCTAAAATTAACATCTCGTACAAGTTTATTAAAATTAGAGATCAGACTCACCAATACTATCTATTCCAGAAAACATCAATCGTCACTTTAGAAGTATATTTTGATCTGCCTTATGGGAGGGATGAGCCCAGTAAATTGTTCCATGGGAATTTATTATATAGAAGGTGGAAAAGTAAATTGTTTGCTTAGCAGCAATCCTGAAACTGACAACTATGGTAAATTTATCAGATATGGCTAGGTGGTATGTCACTATTTGACACATGTTACAAGTTGTTGCCAAATTATGACCAATGAAAAATTAAAGCATATCTAAATGTTATATTTACGGACTACCAGTCGGGACGTGGTAACATTCAATTAATTTTTCAAGCTTTTACTTTGGCTGTCACTAGATCATCCTGCATTTTGAGTTCCTATATATTTACCTTAGATATATTATCTATTTTATTATATACTTAAGATATCTATCTAATTTCAACTGATACGAAACTGCTTTCAATTCCTGTTCACTTTTATATTACTATGAAACTACTCAAAAAGGATTATTTCACATACTTAACCCCCCCTGGTGTTCTTGTCCAGCGCTGTCCTGTTAGTACTGCACTGGATGAGATGGGGCCGCCCTGAGGAGATCTATGCCCCCGCGCAGCGCAAACTTACCATTCTACGCTGCTACGGTGTCTCCCATCTAACGAGGAAATATCAGGGATGGAAAATGGTACATGATATATAAAGGGATTTTACACATTATGTAACTTGATTTTAAACCCTTAAAGCTCAGGGGCCCAATCTGAGGCCCTTTGGGCATTCTTCAGCGTCCTCCCTCTGTCCTCTATTTGCGGCCCCCAAAACCTGTTTATGCATAGGGCATAGGAACTCACCTGTCTGCTAAATCAAAGATTATGTGCCCCATTGATATAATCAATGGCTTTGATGATATCTTTGAGGCTCATAACCTTTGATGATGTATATGACACAAAATATGCATTACCACACTGCAGTGTTCCCTAATGCTTGTAATTTAAAACAAGTTTTGTTATTTAAAAAAATAAGAACAATGTAATTCTGTCATTAAAAAAATGCATTATACAAGTCAGTATAGATTGAAAATGTTATGTGTGGCCCTTTAGTGATGCCGAGGGCCGAACTTGTGGCCCTCCATAGCAACTCAGTTGCCCACCACTGCCTTAAAGGAACATACTGTCTCTTTTTAGCTCCCCAAATATGCCTAGACAACAAATATGCCTATTAAATATAAGAACCTAGCAGGCAACTTAGGAGCTACTTATTTGTTAGAACTTTACAAAGACTTACCTGACCTTCTCTATGTGTCTTAGATCATTGCATTCTCATGAGCTTCTTTTGCTAAAACCCTCAAGGATCTCATAAAATATCTGATATTCTGCTATGTGCTCTGGTTTAACCCTCCGGTCAATATTTCTCTATAGGACAGAGTTGAATCAGAAAGCATTATGCTGCTTTAATATTTTTATACTATATATATATATATATTTATAACACAATTCTTGGTATATTTTGTCATCAGTAATTGAGTTTCCAGCTAAGCACTCTATGTGTTTTACCTATAGAAGTGTTTCAAAACACATGACCAGGCTCATATTTTGTATCAGGAAATAACCCTCGTAATAAAGTCACAATTCATTTTTAAAGCAATATGAAGCTACATTAAGAAGGTCAGGGCAGGCTAGAGGGGACACAAAAAAGATTTAATATTTGAAAAATAAGCTATGCCAGCAAGAGATATAGCAGATTTAATGTATTTGATAAATCACTGTCACAATGACAATAAGACTGGCATAGCAGGTACGGGAATAGAGCCCCAAAGGAAACAGAAAAAAAAAGAAAAAACTGAAGATGAATTATATCAAGCAACGCTCTTAATGGAAAACAATGTGGATAAAAATTCTCTAAGCACTGTTAACTCTAAAAAAAAAAAAAAAAACTACAATACTTTCACAAACATAGTGCTAAGCTTACCTGGCAACTTTATACTGATGTATAAGTATGTTCATAGCATCTGACAACTTACATCTGTTGATGCAGAAATATAATGTACAAATCTATTTATATCATCCAATATCCACATTTACACCTGTCTAGGAATTTACTTGGTTTTATTTCCAGATGCTTTGCAATATGTGCAGATTACAGCCATAAAAATGTATAGCATTTGGGGTGTGCATATATATATATATATATATCAAACTTAAAGCAGATGCATACTCAAAATCTAAAAAATATATCTGAAAAATGTAACTTTGACTTACCTCTGAGCTGGTATGATGGTGGCTTAGCACTCCGCAATCCTAAAAAATATATACTTACATTTGTTACCTTGAATCATATGTGAGATTCAATCTTTATCTGCCAGGCTAAACTCAGGTAGTGCACATAAGTGGAAGTGCAATATTCAGGGATGCACAAAGGTGGCACTCTGGTACTCAAAAGGGGCCAAAAACTAGCTATGCATACCTGCATTATTGTTACAAAGCTCATATGTGTACTAACAACTTAGGTGTGAAATTGGCAATGTAAATTACTAATAAAAAAAAGATTGGACTTTTAAGGGTTTTGGAGATTTGGGGGATGCAAGTCAGAGTAGGCATAAGGGCAAAATCTTACAAGAGAAAAGCACTGTGTGACAGCTTGAATATGACTATGAAAGGTTGAATTTTGGACTGTGGGTAGTCTCAGGTTTTAGTTACTAAGCCAGTAAATTTCAGGGTGACAAATGAGATCTGGGGGATCAAATGTGTTGTACTGTCAGAGTTACATTTGACCCAAAGCCAGCTACTGACCTGTGGATTGAGACAGCTAATGGGAGGCTCAAACAGGGAGGTCCATCTGCAGCAGAACCTACCATGCAGGAAGCTGACGCAGAAGGCAGTGAGGGAGACAGTGAGGAAGACCACATACATATGGTCTACCACACACCATCTCCTTGTACTCATCTGAGGAGCTCACTAAAAAACTTATGTGCACCCCCGGCAATATTGCACGTGGCCACTGGGGACGTTTACAATGGTTTTCTATGGGAAAGTATTTCTCATTTGTTTTTATGCAGAGCCGAGATAAGAGATTTACCCATCTATCTCTGCGGTGAGTTTCAGACTCCAGGGTACAAGACAAGGAGAGAGGAGGGCTGCAAGGGATCTTTTTAAATTACTCGATACAGTTAATTTTTTTTGTTCATTTATGCATTCCTCCCCATTATTGGCACTTCTAGTGTCATTCATGAAATTATTCATTTCTGGTGGTAGGTCCGCTAAGGTGAGGTAAGTTTTCCTTATGACCTCTTGTTTTTTTTTAACCAAGAGTTTCAGAAGAAGCTGAACTTCAGGAGAAAGGTCTATTTTCACTCAGTCCTCTCCTCCTTGCACAGCCCACTGATCATTTATCATATTTAAAAAGTAGAAATGAATTTCTGAAATCGATTAAAAAATATCTATTTATTCTAAAGCTAAAGTTTGGTCTTCTAATTTTCTTTCTCTCCTCTATTGTAATAAAAGTCCCAGCAGATACCTTGAGCCCTTGTCATCTCCTTTATGATGGAATAACTTTATTCAGCAGAGCCGCTGTGTGCAACAGCAGCACATTTTGTTCAGGTCGTCGGTGGGTTGTTGTCAACGACTGACAAATAGAGATGGTCAAATTTTTCAACTAGCTAACTCTGTGAGCTGATTGCAAAGCCTCTGAAAATGATATCATCACCAAAATTTCTGGAGATGTAGAAAAGGGTTGTGGGAACATTTGAAAAACTTTGAACTTATTATGCAAACTATTTGTGTTAGAGAATACCTTTTTTTGTAGTATACCCCCAACCCTACTCTACATCTCCAGCAAGTTTGGTGATGATAAAGTGCTCAGGGGCTTTGCCATAAATTAGAAATCGTTGAATTTGTGAAAACAAATTCGACCATCTCTACTGACAAATGCTCACGTTAAGCCTATGGTTCTTTTGGCCAGCGGTCATGGCTTAAAGTCATGGGTCAGTACCCATGCAATCAATGAACCCTCAAAAGGCAGCATGATGACGTCACCATGCTGAGCTCGAGCTTTCTTGATTGAACGGAGAATCAATGTACAGCACCTCTGCCCAATCGATCCAGTTCAATACTTTAGATGGGGTCCAAAATTAATGCAAATTAAACAGGGATTACCAACGCGTTGGTTCCCTGTTCAATCAAGGTTTCTTCGAGCAGGATTGTTTGATCCCGCTCAAAGAAATGGTGGTGCCAATCAGTCCCTGCAAAAGCGCACTGCGATTGATTGTGCTCGAATCCTTTAGGCTGGGGATACACGGGTAAATTTTTTTTATTGATTATTCATGATCAACACTAGGGCAATTCACAAATGATTATCAGCTTTTTGTAGAGGAGAGGCAATAAAGGGGAAGTTCTTAAGGTTACACCACAAGTATGGTGGATCGTTTTTTATACTTTCATACTTAGACGTAAGGCAGTGGGAGGAGTGCACTCGGAACAAGCGCCCCTCCTGCTGTCAGAAAATGATTTTTTTTTTACAATTGTGGATCTCAGCAGTATTGGCTGAGCTGCAGCCAATACTGCTGAGTTACCTACCAAGTGATTGGTCCGCTTTAAATTCACTTGTATGTTTGTGTGTGTGTGCATGTTTCTGTTTGCTTTTTTTGGCCAATTCTCTTTTCTATCTCCTATTCTATAATACGTAAAACTCCCATTCATTGCAGACATTCTGAAGATAATCTATTCTCTAGCAGCAGTTGACTAGCACAGCACATGAGGACTCCACAGAAATCTAATCAGAATCAAGAGACATGATTTCTTTCTCAGTGCATAATTACTCTCCCATCAAACTCCTCTCTAGCTAATAAGAGGTACACATTTCCCTTATGTAGATAAACATGGAAGGCAGTTCCTTGTTAAATTCAATGTACAAAAGGTTTTGTATATGTTATTGTTAATTCCTTTTGCATAGTCAGAACTAAACTTTATATGATTTATTTTCTTTGCAATGGTAAAATAGTACATATATATACTAAAACAAATACTACAGATTAATGGTCTCATCTAGTGGGAAAACTGTAAATCCTAATTTCTTCTCGCCCCACATTTGAAGCTACACGGCTCTGTCCTTCTATATGGCTCTATCTGTTGTTTCAGTTACAGAAACAAAACATCTTCTGCTCTCCGTTTACACAACCCATGGTGATCTAGGAATCCATTGTCATATACAAATATAAATGTGCATGTGTTTTAATGTTTATGTATTTAATTATTATGCAAAATGTAAGGAACTCCGCAGTCCAGATGAAAGATCCAAAAACTTCTTTATTGAAACACAAACTTTTTCAATAAAGAAGTTCTTGCTTCTTTTATCTGGATTGCGGAGGTCCTAACATTTTGCATATGGTGTGAGTCAGAGGCTTTGGAGACGAGTCATTCAGGAGCTCCAGCATTGGTGAATCTAATTCTAATTAGTAAACAAATTAATGAAGCCTGAGAGGAAGTCTGTGTGCTTTTGGAAAGGTTTGCGAGAAGAGGGGGGGTCATCATTCTAAAGAGCTGGTTTTATTTAATTACTGTATTTTTCAGACCGGACCATAAGACGCACCATTTTTAGAGCAGGAAAAACAAAATGTAAAATGTTCTAATCAGTTGTAAAATAAATGCAGTACCCACTTTAACCCATAAAAAAGTGTCGCTAGAGAGCACACTTCAGGTAGAAGGGGAGCAGAAAAATTGGGGATTCTGCCCTTTTCTCGCCCTTCTTGCTAGCTGTGAGCTGCACAGTGATTGCATATACAGGCAGACCTACATGGAAGCTGCTGGCTGGCAACTTCCATGTGTGTCTCTCTGATGTACAGCTTCCATCAGCAGGGCTCTGCTGGTTGAAACAGTACAGTACAGGTGAGGGATGTGGCTGTTGCCGCATCTTTCATCTCACAGCTCAGGAGAGCTAACGGGAAGCCATGGTGCACATTCGGACCATAAGACGCTGGCATTATTTTCCCCCAACTTTGGGGGTGAAAGGTTGTGTCTTATGGTCCGAAACATACAGTATTACATGTGTACTTATTTTGGAGTTTTTATTTGTATGACGCTTTTTTGGCAGAAGAAAACATCTAAAAGATTTAGAAGAGCTTTGCTAATTTTCAGAATTCTAGAGCCTATTGTACCCTTAAAAACCATCACAGGCAGCAAAACATTGCTTTTCTGTCTTTCAAACATTTGTCAGTATGAAAATGTTTGCTTAATGTATTTGCAGGTAAAATTAAAAGTCAGTTTAATTAATCTATAATCTGTAGGGAAAGGTTATAGAAATGGTTGTGAATGTTATCCAAGTTTTTTCAACAAAAGTTCCAAAAAGATCTGAAGAGTGGGTCCAATAGATGACAAATATGAAAAAAAAAATCAAAAACACATGTCAATACTGAATTGTGTTGTTTGACCTTGTATTATGTTCACTTAATTGTGAGGCAACTTCAAAAAGAATATAGGAGGAAAAGGCGAAGGATAATAAGATAGAAAACATGTGCGTAAGGGGAATTGAAAGATGGCCAAAGTACATGAGATATAAGAGAGAAGGAAGGAAATAGCAAATACATTAACAAAAATATTTGTACATATGGCCAATATACAATAGGAGCTAATAGAATGTCCCATTTGAAATCCATAGGTATAAGTATTCCTTGGAGGGCTATCCCCAAATTTCAGAGCTAAGATTTTTTCACCATTCATTGAGATCATTATTTGTTAGGTCAGACACTGATGTTGGACTAGAAGGCATGGCTTCCTATTAACGTTGTAGCTAAGCCCAAACATTTTTGATGTGGTTTAGGTCTGTGTGAACCTGTCAGATTCTTTGGTCTAAAGGAGCCTAAAGCAAGATGTACACAGCAAGTTTTTTATAGATTCAAACACTAATATATAAAAAAAATCGAGCTGCCCAGCCTTTTTGCGAGTGGGATCAATTGAACCAACATGTTGGTAAACTCTGTTTGACATTTATTACTTTGAATTGGGACCTAGGGTCCCCATCATAGTATCAGGATTACACAACATCTTAAAAACATATTTTAATCCCACATTTATCCAGCTTTACAGTTGGCCCACACACATCCACAGATCACCAGAAAAGAATAAGTGGTCTTTCCAAAAAACAAGCTTTCACTGCCCAGTAGGGTCTTTTCTTTAATTTAGGTCTGAATAAACCTGCTCAGGTCATAGAACCCCATTCCATGGAGTTCTCAGTCCAGTCTGTCAGTGTTGAGGTTAGTACCAGATGCAATCTGAAACTCATAGAGCCACCAAAGCACTTGAGACTTTAACATGCCCTAGTGATTCAATGTGATGTGACATATTGTGACAAGTTTCTTTTGTACCTAAATGCTTTCGCTTTTTAAACATTTGAAGGTGTCAGTAAATTATGTAGCAAAATATTTGGGATAAAATTGCTTAAAACAAATGCTTAAAACTGCAGGTTGCATTGTAAGGTGATTGAATTTGTAAACCTGTGGTAAAAAGTCTACATAAAACACACAAATTCAATGATTAACACGTGTACTATTACAAGAATAGAAGAGGGGGAGGGGGGTGGAGACCAAGTTTAATGTGTGCCACACCCTAATTAGATAATTGATAAAGGTAGGAGACTGTCCCATTCAGGAGAGGTGAGAACAATTACTCCCTCAGCTGGTGAACAGGTCTAGAAATTAGTGGGTTTTTGAGGCACTAATATCATCATCATCATAAGATAAAAAGTTAAAATGTTAGTAGAACACAACAATACATAAGTAGTTACAATGAAGGGTCAGAGCCACAACACACATAGGGTTGACCCTTGTATAACAAGCTAAAATATATAGGCCAGTGTAGAATTTTATAAAAACCATTAACTGGATTGGTCTTGGTTCCCCTTCGATATGTTTCACCCTTGGGCTTCCTCAGGGAGGGAACAATCTATAGTACAATAGGTCAATTACAATCATATATACATAACAGTTCATGTAATGCAATCATCTGTAGTCATTACAACACAGTTTAAAGAATTCTATATTGTTATTATTCTGCAAGAATAAACCTATCTATACATCTCTGCTGGTTGTTGTAGATCCCTGCTGGATACTGGTAACCCAGAAGTAATCACAGTATATTAAAAAACACATCATAGCACACAATATACTGAATATAATGTAAGGGACGTGATACACTCACCTAAGAAGTCCACAGGCAGGGCAACTCACTGGCCGGCCAAGCAGGGAGAGCCGGGTGGTGCGCCAAAGCCAGAAGCAGCTGGACAAAGCAAGGGCCAAGCGGCGGAAAGCCGACGTGCAGCGAACTGCACCCCGATGTTTGAAAGGGCACCCTGAAAAACAGGAGGCCCTCCCAATATGCTCACCAACCATCAACCAACGGCCCACGCAGGTGTATATTGTGGTGAATGTATGGCACAGATAGGGATAAGATTACATCTATAGCCAAAGGCTTGTATTTTTTTTGTTTCCTTTATTCATACAACCAAAATCACTGTAGATGTCTTTGTTTTTGCTACCCAAGTCAAAATATCTAACAATAAGCATTAGGCTCCGGCTTCTAAGCTCAAATTACTTTTATTCATCTTCCATGCAATACATTCATTGCACAAAATATGTCTTGTAGTGTTCTTTAGGAGAGCTGCAATAACTTCTATCCAAGCCTCAAATTATGAGGGATAATAACATTTGATACCCCAGTCTAGTTTAATGTGGGTTGTATTTTTAAAATGACAGGACACATCAAAGCCCATTATTTTTACAGTTCATTTCTTGAAATGTTTTTTTTATGGTTGCTGTTCCTCTATTGAAATGCAAAACAAAATTTCACACTTCCGTGTTTGGAAATATTCATTATTTACAGGCATGCTGTATTTAAATTTTAGATGAGTATAGAGATATATAAGACATACAGAATATTGGACTAAAAAGGCAGTTAAATAGGACCTAGGATTAGTTATATTGTTCATTATTTTGAACATACCTGTAGCAAGTAGTGGGTAACACAGGTGGGGTTGTTATTGCAGTGATCACAGAGATTACCCCCAATGACAATTCTGTATTGTTTTCTAGAATGTCTAGTTTGTTAATGTATTTAGGGTAAACATCAGGTAATGTAATGTATTTAGGGTAAACATCTTCTTCCAGACCAACCAACACATGGTCATGTTATCCTTGTGAATGTGCAGTCCTTACCCATGGTTCTCATAAATTAAGCTGGCTCTTTGCATGGACATAAAAAATGATGTCTATTTCAATTACATTGTACTCAAAAGTAGAGTGCTGTACCGTGTAAGCTATCGATAAATATAGAGAGTTTGGAGTTCAAGTAATACTGTTTATTGGCTAACTGAAGTCATTAGAGAAGAATATATATATATATTCTATATCAGCATATCGCAGATCGCTTCTTCAGGCTAATGCAATTCTGGTTTTAGAAGCTCACATTTATACACAAAAAGTTACAATGATATAAATATTGTAACAAAAACAAATGTTTTCTCTTGAAACACTTGACTGATGACTAAAATGTCAATTGACTAAAGACGCCATGAAATACTACTAATGCAGCAAAATATTTCTAAACCAATAAGTAATGGGCTTTTAAGGCACTGGAGTAATGTAGTAAATGACAAATTCACATTTATTTACATATATCACACAGAAAAACATCAATTTGTTCACATCCAAATTGATGTTAACAATCATAAAAGGCAAGTTTGCTACAGACAGAAAACCATACTTGACCTTGCTTCTTGTACCGACATGTTTCACCCATTTAACCGGGCTTCTTCAGGGTAAACAAGTATGGGATGGTATTCCGATACTGGGGAAAAGAGAGACTTGTGTTCAATCACCCTGATCTTAAAACTTGAAAGTGACTCCAGCGGTCCCCCGACTGGGTGCTCATCCCAGCCGCCATTTCACTCATGGGGTATCGGTCGTGTGGAGAGTGAAAAACAGTGATGTGGGGTATCCTGTACTGGGTCAGGGCCCCTGCCACATAGAACCGTGTAACGACACAAGAAAGGACTGGCTGCCTTTAGGTTCACCCAGCCCTGAAAATAATTCATAAAACAAAGGGATAGTGACATGCATATGCCGGGCGATCCCAGGGGTTATAACCAAGAGTGTACCGAAGTGCAATCGAGTTGCAGCATCCCATCAAGGCAGGTCACAAAACAGATACCCCATGTGGGATGACAAAAACCAGATGACAAAAAACATTAGGGTCAGGGGATCACCAGTGCAGACAATGGGGGATAACACCAAGAGGGGAAAACAAAGAAACCAAAGATACCAAAGTGGGAACATTTTACACAATAGGGTGAACAAAAAGTATATAGAGATGCCTCACAAATGGAGCATCATAAACACCACACCCGTGTGGGTGTGCGCGCACTTCCGGGATTGCCTGCGTGTCAGCATGACCAGCAGGTCGCCCGCACAGGGTGATGACGTCATCACCTGTGAGATGCCGGCTTTCTGCTGGAAACTGAGTGGAGGAGACCTTTTTTCCCTCCAGCATGCCGTACATCCACAGGTGGGACGCATCACCCTTCACTTAAGGGACCCCATATAATAAGACATCTTGGCAAGCGGTGTACTAGCCGGAGGAAAGGTCTCCACAACGTTTGTCTGAACTACAGCCCATAGAGGCAGGTGAGTGCCCAGCTGATCTGTGTTATGGACTTATTTTAAAGATGTACATTGAGTGCGACAAGCAAGCCCCTCGGGCAGCCTCTGCGGCCCACCATTTAAACAAACTTTGGCCAAACTTCCCATAAAATGATATATGTCACCGGGATGGTCTTCCTCATGTCTCCTTCTTTCTTTTCCCCCTTTCTTTTTCCTCTTTTTCCCTCTCTCTCCCCCTCTTTTCTTTGCTCCCCCCTCCCTCTCCCCTAGTATGCAGTCCAGAGATGTATTCCTAGATTATGATTAATAATGGTCTCCTGTTTTTCCTCTTATTCCCTGTCCGACTCCCCTTCACGGTTTCATTATGTTTGGTGTCTTTGTCTTGGGATTTCTGTGTCCTGATTTACACGGGTGTGGTGTTTATGATGCCCCATTTGTGAGGCATCTCTATATACTTTTTATGGATATGTTTCACCCTATTGTGTCAAATTTTCCCACTTTGGTTTCTTTGTTCTCCCCTCTTGGTGTTATCCCCCATTGTCTGCACTGGTGATCCCCTGACCCTAATGTTTTTTGTCGTCTGTTTTTTTTCGTCCCACATGGGGTATATGTCTGTGATCCATTGGGATGCCTGCTCTGATTGCACTTCGGTATAACCCCTGGGATCGCCGGACATATGCATGTTCACTATCCTTTTGATTTATTGATTTCTTTTCACTTTTCATGGGCTGGGTGAACCTAACAGGCAGGCCCAGTCCTTTCTTGTGTCGTATCATGGTCTCCCGTGGCGGGGGGCCCCTGACCCCATTGCAGGGTGTACCCCCACACACCCTGTCTTTCACACACCCACACTGACCGATCCCCCTGAGTGAAGCTGGGATGAGCGCAGTCAGGGGACCGCTGGAGTCACCTTTCAAGTTTTAAGATACGGGGTTATTGAACGAACGTCTACGTTTCCTCTTTTCCCCAGTATCGGAATACCATCCCATACTTGTTTACCCTGAAGAAGC
>CM070032.1:193877687-193901876 GCA_036250615.1 Ptychadena robeensis
AAGAGGATGATGTGGTCAAAATACTCATTTGCCTAATAATTCTGCACTCCCTGTACAGCTGTTTTTAAAGAAACCAAGATGCAAATGTGCATAGTTAATGATCAAAGTTGAAAGATAAGGAGTCCAGACATACTAGTTGTGAAGTGTTCTTTCAGTTTTGGGAATGAGAGGAAGGGCTTTATTGCCAGTGGTTAGAAATTCAGTTGAAGTCATAATGACACATAAAGTTGTTGTCCCTGTTAAAGCCATCCTTCAGAGTTCTGACCTGATCCAGACCAGCCAAAAGTGTCTTCCAGGTGTCCCAAGTCCTTGACATGCGCCAATGGCTTAATGAAAATTTTTAAATAATAATCATACCATCAGAGAGGTTACAGAAAGTCTTCCTTCCTCTTGCAATATGTACCCTGTTCATCCACAAGGGAAGACCTAATAGGCCATTTGAATTTTTTTATACTTCAGTTTCTATGCACCCTCCATAATGTAAGATTTTACAGTTAAGGACTCAAATCCCAGTGCTGGACCTTAAAATGTCCTTTCTCAAAAGTATACCTATAGAACCTTTTATGATATCCAATTGTAAATCCATCGGCATCAATGTAGAGTGGCTCCCCTTTGCAGCCATTATGGCTTACACTCATCTGGCAAGACATTTCACTAGATTTAAGATTGTACTGGTAGAAGTTTTTAACCTCCCTAGCGCTATGCCCGAGGCCAGTTCGTGCAAAAGGACGCTGCAATTACCGATGCACTCGAACTGGCTTTGTCTGGCTTCCGCCTCCAGTGACGTCCTCGTCGGCCTCCGCCTGCTTGCCGAGTGACGTCCCGGAGGCGGGACCCAGGGGTTAAAGAAATTTTTTTTTCGTTTTTTAAATATTTTTTTTCTTTGAATTTTTTTTCTTATTAGTTAACATTTGTTTTTTTATTGGATTGGATAAATGTTTTATAAATGTTTATCCAATCCAAATTAAAAGAAAAAAAAGAAAAAAAAAACAAAACAAAACAAACGTAAACTTATAAAAAAAAATTTTGTAAGAAAATTTTGTTTTTATGTACCTCTAAAGCTGGTGATCAATCGCAAAATGAACGCGCCCACCTGGAGCAACCGCTCGTGGTCGCACACAACTTCAATCAGCCAGAGAGCGAACGTTTTTCTCTGGTCGATCGCCGGTACTTTGAATGGGGACCATTCAGAGTATCGGTTGTTCAATCACAAATGGTGTATTTAGATTCGCAGAATGATTGACCATGGCGTGATGATGTCATCATGCTGTGGTCAAATGTTCTATAAACGCCCGCAGAGCATAGCGTCTGTGGCCGGTTTAACCTCCCTAGTGTTACGCCCGAAGCAAGTACAGATGCAGTTTGATCGGGAATTAAACTGCGCCCATGCCGGACTGGGGTGCAACAGCTGGCTCTCTGTGTGCCTGCAGCATTTCTATAGAGCTGCAGGCACACAGAGCCTTTTCGCCCCCATCGGTGTCATCGGTGACACCAATGGGGGGAAAGGCAAAACACTGTATCACTTTTGGTACAGAAATCTGGACCTTAGTGAACCGCCAGAGAGGTTAACTAGACACCAAAATATTGTTTTTAAGGTAATCCACACACATCTGCAAGCTTGGCTTGTTCTAGATTCTCTAAATGTGTTCATTTATGGATTATGCATACATACATGATATTTTAATGAAGTGTATTTCATTTTTTTTCTTCAGCTTTATACACCTTGAGAAAGTCGCTGGAGGATGTAGGTTTCTGACAAACAAGCCACTTACCCAGCATGAAACATGATTGAGACATTGAAACTCTCACTTACATAGTTCCTTGTTTCCTATCAGTTAAAATTTGTATTTCAGAAAAAATATAAAACTGTTTTTCTGCAATTCAGCTCTCAGCCGTCAGACACAAAGTATGTTAGATTACAGAATGAAGTGAGGGAAGTATATTTTTATTTATTTCAGCTTGCAAAGATGTTTGGCCTTGTAAGAAATATCTATAATTTGACACACTACTAGGATCACTTAATGGTCAACAGAGGTAATGGATCTGAGAGCTAGAAGCATATTATTCAAACCGTCTTGAGACCGGTATCACAGAAATTACATATAATTGTTAGTTTTTTGTAAAAGTGTCATGTTAAAAGACACAATCACCAACCATTTCCTTCTAAAGTAACTGCATGTAGCTTTGCTGGACAGCTAAATGGGGGCAGGAGAGCTACGTGAGATGTGAAAGTAAATAAATGCTATAAGTAAGTTTCCTGTTTTTACTTTGCGGTGTCACAATCCTGGGCTGTTCAAACTGAATATATGATGAGAATATGCAGCAGCGGAGGTAAACTTCAAGGTGAACCATGTGTCAAAATCATCAGTAGAGTTTCAGTATACTTTTACAGAACTGTTTATAGAATGTTCATCTTTATTATCAGAATTATGTACGAGTATATTTGTATATTCTAAGTTCCACCAATCTAGTCTTTTATGTGAACATTAGTAGTCTAAACTGACACCCTTTATATTGTCTTTTTCTCCATTATACAGTGAGCATAAAAAAAAGGAAACTAAAAACAGACCATTTATTTTCTATTTATAATTAGGGTGAGCTATTCCATAATTGTCAGGGGAAAGGCCTCTTCCAGGTAGTCAATATCAACTTTTTAGCACAGTAAAATATATAAAGAGTGTAGTCATAAACAGGGAAAAACAGAAACCAAAAGGCCCCCATACACGGCACGGATTCGTGCCGGATTCCGGCGCGATGGATTCCGGGCGCTTGCATGCGGATCCATCGTGCCGGAATCCCCTGCAGCCCACCTTGCCCGTCCGATCGCGTCCGATGGATCGGGGGCACAGAATCGGATCCGAGGAAGAACCAACCTGTTGGTCTTTTCGGGTCCGATTCTGCTCTGATCAGGGGGTGTTGCGGTCAGGGAGGCGATCCATCGGACACGGATCCCTCCCGGATCCGGCCGTACAAGGTGGGCTGCCACGATCGGATTCCCTAATTGGCTAATCGTTCTCACCTGTGGATGCCGGCGAAATTGCCGGAATCCATCGGGTGCTGAATCGATCAGCCAGGGAATCCGTGCCGTGTATGGCTAGCTAAACCCAGCAGACATAGTGACTAATATAAGGGAGGTCTAGTACTAGGTAGGTAAGCGCAGTGGCAGCCCTAGGCAGATCAGCACTCTGGGTGAGCACCCCCCCCCCCATCATCCCCTCCCTGGACAAGAGTTCTGTTGACCAGCACTCTTTCAAAGATGCTGCCCCCCTCCCAAGAATGAGCACCTCTCAAGACTGACAGCTACCGGGTGCAGGGTGCTGTTGAATCAGAGACTACAGACTGACTGACCAGCACTCCGCCAGAGTGCCCTGGTTGTTCCCGGTCCCAGCGTCCCCTATCTAAAGTTAATGCCGGCACACATTGGGTGCCCGGCTGATGGCATCGCACCATCTAATGGAGGCATAAGAGATATCTTAAGAGCTATCTTTCCAACCATTATTTATATGGGTACAATCCAAAGAGCAGTGCAAATATCCCTCTGCTGGACAACAAAATGCATCTTACCAAATCTAAACATTATCTCAAATTACTTCCAATCATCCTCCTGTAAATAAGAAAAAATCCACATGGGTTTAGCCTATTAAAACTAAGGTTGAGAAAAATCAAGTGCAAGACCAGTTTGGTTCCATCATCAGCCCATAACAGGAGCTAAAGCTTGGAGAACTGAAGTCACATTAGAGAGAACCCACTGATTTTGTATGGCATGACAGACTTAAAAATATTCAAATAAAAAGTGTAGTGCAAGTTCAAACTCATCACTCAACTGGCTGAAGGGGTTACGTAAGCCACCTTAGAATGGTTCAAAAAACTAAGCAAAAAATGGGGGGTTCCAAGGTCTAGAGTGAAATTAAACCAATCAATAGTTTTTTAGCAAGATTTAGAAAGTCTAGTTTTATTCTAAAGACATTCCATTGATTGCATATCTAGATGCACTTAAGTACAATAAATAGTTCACAAACTGAAAAAAAGGTGTGGTCCCCACGTATTTGGGAAGGAAAGAGGAACTCCGCACCCGGTGTTCCCTGTTCGGTCTCTTACAGTGTGGGGGCTCAGACCATACTTTTCCATATGACGCTGTAGAAACATATTAACAATTAATTAACCATTTGCTGGAAATGTTATCTTACCTCTAATGGAATCAAGTTGCCCCCTCCTCTTTCCCAAGGGTTCCTCCATATATTTCCTCTGTGTCCTCCCCTTTCTCTTTTCATCGTCCAAGAGCTGAACCCTCCGAAGCCGAGATCATGATTGTCAGTTATTCGACCATTAAATGTATATTTTAGTTTTTTACTGTGGAGTTAAAATTAGGTATATATATATATCTTAACACCATCAGAAGAGTAGTGCAAACAGTGTCACCATATAACATGAGCTATGTAAAAATGTGAAGTAATGGTGATCAACTGAAAACAAGGAGGATTTCTCCCAGGTAATCTGAAACCTAGAATAACTACCACATATTTTATAAAAGAGAGGGGAGGGATGATAGTATAGAGTGAAGTAAAGGGAATTTTTTTTATCACAGAGAACCAGCTACAAAACATTTACCATGAGGGGAGTTGCAGATCATGTGTACGTAAATGGGCAATGGATGCGATGGCCAAAGAAAACTGGATGAAGGACACCCCTATCTAGGCAATTTGTCCCTACTGACCATGTTATTGATATAACAATGGGAGGGATGCTAACACGGGGGCACAGTAGGATTATGGTAAGTACAATAATTTTGGGTTGGGAGCAGGTTGGTGTCCATTCTGCATGCTTGAACTGTGCAATTAGCATTTGTCTTGCATTTTCCAGCTTCCGTTATAGAACACATTAATCTTTGGCGTTGCCACATCCCTATAATTATCTATATTTTATGCAGGAAACCTTCTTTATTACATTATGTTTTTTACATTTCTATAGAAAGCATATTACATGTAGGATTCTGTTTGTTTACCATTAACACAATGTCTATTGTTTAATCCCAGCCATGCCATGATGCTTCAGCACAGTAGTTGAAATCTTGTTTTAATGATATCAACATGTACCATTTAATTTACACCTGAATACCTCAAAACAACATGCAAGATCCATTATGTTAATGTCTGCATCACTAGTAGCATGGACATTTACTGAATGAAATTGCTGTGGTGAGAGTGCTTATACCTGCTAATTATCCCCCAATGGAGAAGCAAAATGTAATGAGAATCTTTTAGAAACTCAAAAATGCACCTGATTGCAACTGTATAACAATGTAAACATGTTATCCCATATATTCCAGTATACCAGTTAACCATATCCTGCGTTATTTCCGTTTTGTCAACACTAGCTACAAAATATTCTGAAATTCACATATTGTATTATCCTAAAGTGAAGGCCAAAACTTTTTTTTTCCTTTTCACTATAGATTCAGATGCTGAGGGTATAATTGTGTCTCATTAGGAGGAGTTTCCCTTATTTTCAGTCTTGCAGACTCAACAGTAAAGGGGGCCATAGACAGTTAGATTTGCGGGCGAATAAGTCACAGATCGACAGCTGTGCGCGGTTGCGGTGAGCTATCTGCCGTGAAATCATCTGCAATCCACCTTAAATCGAGCCATGAATCGATCTGACAAATTACGAACATGTTCCTAATTTTAAGGTGGATCTCATTACTTTGCATGGAGACCAGCGTCCCCATTCAAAGTAAATGCCAGCACACAAAGGGTGTGCGGCTGCTTCTCGCACGACTGGCCGTGTGTGATGACGTCATTACGTGAGGTCGATCTGCCAAGAAATCAGCAGAAAAACTAAGCGTCTATGGCCAGCTTGAGAGATAATCTTTCCAATATGAGAAGAACACCCACAATGACAGCAGGATCATATAATCCCATTCAGCAGGCAGGGGGCTGGGTGAGACACCTTCAGTGTCTTCTGATATGCTAGTCCTGGCCATAATAGAGAAAATGATATATATGTATCATAATAAGGACAGAAAATTGCACCCGGTGTGACCAGTGCAGAATTATTTTAGGGTGAAGTGAAGTTTGTGTAAA
This sequence comes from Ptychadena robeensis, assembly GCA_036250615.1. Taxonomy (NCBI): domain Eukaryota; kingdom Metazoa; phylum Chordata; class Amphibia; order Anura; family Ptychadenidae; genus Ptychadena; species Ptychadena robeensis. Next base: position 193,883,768 of record CM070032.1, read on the forward strand.
AACAAGTATTTATTGTTATCAAGACGGAAGGACTTACTAACAATTAATACTTGTTTTTACACAAACTTCAATTCACCTTAAAAGTCCCATTTATAGGTGACCAGAGAATTCTGCACTGGTCACACCGTTGCAATTTTCTGTCTTTATTTTGTATTACCTTGGGATGTTGGCAATTTATGCTACTAACTAACGGGGACCTATCACTCTCTATATATATGTATCACCCGATAATTTTTTTTTAATGATCCACTAAATAATATACATTAAATGAACATTTCTACAAAAGTAGTCTCAGTGTTTAAAGCGGATGTACACTCAATATGTAAAAATTACATATGTAAAATTTAAGTTTTTACCTCTGAGCTGGTATGGTGGTGGCTTAAGGCTCCACGATCCTAAGATAATATACTTACCTGCTGTTCTGTAGAATAGCATGAGCGATTCCATATTTATTCGCCAGGCTTCCGAGGGTAAACTCCGGGTGCAATATCGCGGGTGTCCACTGGGGGCGTTTAATGGTTTTCTATGGGAATTATCTTCAATGTACTTTCAATGATGAGATGAGATCACAGAATTACCCGGCAGACACTTAGCTCTTGTGACGCTTCGCCTTGGCTATACGTAATCAGGACCATGAAGTGAGGGAGGGCTGTGGGGGATCTTCTTACATTACTCCATACAGGTAAGTTTTTTTTCCTCCCAATTATTAGCACTTCTAGTGCCATATATGTAATGATCATTTTCTGGTGGTAGGTACGCTTTACGTTTATCTTGTTGATTACTATGATAATGTAGGATATACTGAAATTTTCATTTAAGCTAATTATGTTCCCCAGCGAACCTCCAGTTAGGTCATTCCAATATTAAAAACTCACTGTGTACTGATGGTTATGACCAATGATTAATGACAAGGAGATGTTTTCATTCCATAAAACTTAAAGCGGACGTATACTTGGATTAAAAAATAGCTATAGATAAAACTAAACTTCCACTTACCTCTGAGCTGGCATGACAGTATAGCACTTCCAAATATACTTCCCTATTGCCAGGGATCATATAAGAGACACCTGCAAAGTTTCTATTAGAGATGGTCGCATTTTTCAACTTGCTGACTGTGAGCTGATTGCAAAGCCTGTAAAAATGGTATTATCACCAAAATTGCAGGAGATGTAGAGAATTTTGTGGGAACAATAAAAAGAAAAAAAGTTTTGCTCTAGCACATGTAGTTTTTGCATAAAGTCGAAATTTTTATTTTCGACATTTTTACTTGACTTTGAACTTAATTTGTGCAAAAAATATTTGTGTTAGAGGCCTACTTTTTTTGTAGTATACCCCCAATCTTTCTCTACATCTCAAGCAAGTTTAGTGATGGTACCATGCTCAGGGCTTTGCTATTTATTCGAAATCATCAAAATGGTGGAATTTTGTAAAAAATCTCTAGTTTCTATGCGTTTATTTATACCCTGAGTGACCACTGAGGACACAATAAAAAGCTTTCAATGGAGAGAGTGTGTGTTTATTTCTCATTACATATCATGATCAGCATAATGCTGTGGGGATGTTTTTCAGTGAAAGGAACTGGGAGACTAGTCAGGAAAAAGGGACAGATGACTGCAGCAATGTACAGAGACATCCTGGATGAAAACCTGCAACAGAGCGCTCATGAACTCAGACTGGGATGACTCAGACAGCAGGACATAGACCCTAAACACACAGCCAAGATATCAAAGGAGTGGTTTTAGGACAACTTTGTAAATGTCCTTCCAGTGGTCCAGCCAGAGCCCAGACTTGAATCTGATTGAACATCTCTGGAGAGATAATAAAATGGCTGCACCGACGCACCCCATCTATTCTGATGGAGCTTGAGAGGTGCTGCAAAGAGCAATGGACAAACCTGGCCAGGGATAGGTGTGCCAAGCTTGCGGCGTCATATTCAGAAAGACTTGAGGCTGTAATTGCTGCCAAAGGGGCATCAATAAAGTAGTGAGAAAAGCCTGTGAAAACTAATGTACATGTGATTTCTCAGTTTTTTTTTTTATAAATTTGCCAAAACCTCAAGTAATCTTTTTTCATGTTGTTATTATGGGGAGTTGAGTGTAGAATTCTGAGAAAAAAATTAATTTAATCCATTTTGGAATACGGCTGAACAATAAAAAAGAGGAAAAAGCGATGCGATGTGAATACTTTCCAGATGCTCTGTATAGTGTGCTTGTCCTTGTTGTCTAATATAGGGGGGTATACCTGTTATATTTACAGAGGGTACAGTACTGGGCTGTTACAATTCCCTCTGTAAGCAGCTTTATCTTTATAGCCTGTGCCTTTTGAGAATGCAGTTTTGCTTCCCTTAGGAGTGTTGTGAATGAAAAATAAAATAACAAATCTCACTTAATAAAAACAAACATTACTTATTTCGTATTATTCCGTTTCACCAAACAACATTAAACAGATTGCTTTTTGATATTTTCATCTTCAATACTCCAGCTACATTTCTCACCTTTTATGTCAAACAAATTTTGTGGAGATCTTTATTTTGTAAGCATTTTTTGTCAACAGCCAGGCTCAGCCATTAAACTATGGATTTAGAAAAACAGGTATTAAGAAATAGCATTGATACTATCACCATGAAATAACACACTATTCTGAAGCACAGAAATCAAATGCAGATTCAAAACCTGTCTAGCAAAGAGAAATGTTTGTAAGTAAACAGCCCAACATTAAATTGCTGTTCTGTCATCATTCCTAAATAATGTTTTCTTTTATAGAACCTCATCTTTTATATCATTTTATATCTGCTAGAAACTTATGGAATTATGTATGAGGAGAAGTAAATCTGGTTACAAAGTGATGGCTCCACATTTATGCCAGAAAGATTTTGACAGAATTAAGATACTCAATTTAAAGCACAACTATGGTTAAAAAATACCCCAAAATAATAAATAATCATAAGCATTTTTTTTTAAAGCACAAAGTATAAAATAGTAAGGGGTGATAGGACTGGCATGGTGGTGATATTAGGAAAGAGAAGATGGGTAGGCCAGACTGAAGAAGTGGGTTTTTTTAGGCCTTATTTTAATCTACCTAGAAGCTCAGCCCGTACAGCGTGGTTTTCAATGGCATGGTATGGGCGATCACAGCAGAGTACAGAGTACTCTGTTTTTGCATCCATACCTCCTCCCCACTACACATGTGGGCTGGGAAACCGATGCCCCTCCATTATAATGGAGGTCTATGGCATGCCCCACGGTACCAAAACCGATCAGTGAGTCAGCCACAATAGAGGATCACTGCAGACTCAAGCTTATGTAAAGCCAGAGTTTGTTTTGTAAGCAGACTCTGGACGAGCTGGGCTCGTCTCAAACGCTAGGAGGGTTAAAATAGGAGTAAGTCTAATGGGACAAGGGAGAGTTCCAAAAAGTAGGAGTGGCCCTAGAGAAGTCTTGAAGCCGCACATGTGATGATGTTATGAGTAGGGATGGTCGAATTTTTAAACAAAATTCCAACGATTTCAAGTTAATTGCAAAGCCCCTGAACATGGTATCATCACCAAAGTTGCTGGAGATATAGAGAAGGGTTGGGGGTATACTACAAAAAAGCATGGCTCTAACACAATTTTTTTTTTTCACAAATTAAGTTCAAAGTCAAGTCAAAATTTTGAAAATTCGAAATTTCGACTTTGATTTTGAACTTAATTTATGCAAAAACTACATGTGCTAGAGCATTTTTCAAATGTTCCCACAACCCTTCTCTACATCTCCAGCAATTTTGGTGATGATACCATGTTCAGAGGCTTTGCAATCCGCTCACAAAGTCAGCTAGTCAAAAAATGCGACCATCTCTATTTATGAGTAGGAAGGTCATCAGTAGGTCAGTTAAGAAGCATTGGAGGTAGTTAGATATATATGTATGCACAATATTAGAGATGTAAGTGGGACAGCAGGTGTGAAGTAATTTAAAAGAGACACAAAACTTTCAATACTCTGGGTTATTGGAAGTCAGTGTAGAGATTTAGAAGAGATGCAGAGGAAGTACGAAAGATGAGTACAATGGGCAAGACATGGCCATACAAGCCCTTGGACAGCATTCACACGTCTGTGTATTAAGCAGCCTAGTTAATGCTCTCTGGGTGCCCCCCTGTGGATGGAAGCTGGGCACAGATGTTGCGATGAGCAGCCGATTTCGCAGCAGATCGGCATTATCATGCACAGCAGGTCATTCCAAGAAATCGCCAGCGCACCCTTTGTGTACAGCCATATACTTTGGAAAGGGATCAAAGTAATGCGACCAAAGAAAAACAGACAAGTCCGTTCTTTGGCTGATCCATCTTCGGAGCGCCCAGTATCGGTCACTGCTGCAAATCGAATCGCCTATGGCCCACTTTACACATTAAGTAAGCTTCTAGAGCTGGCTTTCTAAGCTTCAAATCTTCGTTGCTTCAAGTCTAAAAAATGCCAGGCCAGGGGTAGAAGCATTTTAAGGAGGGGGCAGGGTTGCCTGGCTGATGGTTTCCTAGCTGAAAAAAAAGCTCTCTGCAAAGTGCTAGCAGGTGTCCGCAGAGCTTTCCCATTGAAGTGAAGGGCATTCACAAGGGCATTTCCATTTCCAGAAATGACATAAGGCATCCCCCGATTGCATTTTGGGTGTTTGCCTGATATAGATAACATGGGGGCATCTTTAAACTCAAACACAGGGGGCGGTCGGACACTGTAGTGGTGGCACATTTATTCATAGACTATCATTATTTGATAAGCGCCTTGCAGTTTTTTTCAGGCTCTTATACATGCAAAGCAACACATGCACAGACCCATGTGTGAATACAGACTTAAGCAATACCCATGTTGTATAGATGGGGTTTTCCATAAAAAGACAATATAATTATTTCCGCAAATAGTTAAAAGACAGGCACACAACCAGTCCCATTCATTTGCATTATGTCCATTGTATAATAATGGGCACTTCTGCGCGTCATGGAAAAGCAGATGCTTTGTTTTTCCTATTAAAGTAAAACACCAGCAATGTGCTAGTTCATGCCGCCCTATGGAAACATAGCCTTCAAGTAGCCATACACACCCATACACACATTAACATCGATCGAGTTGTGCCATTCTAGTATCAATGGTATTACTAAGATCAATGGTATTGCCACACAGAGTAATTGATGCAAAACCGATTCCTTAAATTGAATTCCTTTCCCGTTACGTATGCACATGCTCACATAAATACGATCTGATATAAAACAGTTGGAACACCTTAAAAATCCATCAGATATTTGAACAATCCACCTTGATCAATTTTATGCTCAATTACGATTACTTGGATGACCAAATTCAGAAGCAAGTAATTGATTTTTACATAATCCAGTTAACTGATTTAACTGCTTGACAGCCCAGAAGAATCAATGTATGGAAACCCATGTATTGACACCTTAAGATGAGCAAAAGGAGTAATTAAAATGTATCTTAATAGTGTTAGAACTGAAGCTCTAGTTTTTGTGGTCTGTAAAATGACAAAAGAGAAATTTTATAGAAATATGACCAATATATGAATTGTGACAGTGTCATGAGACATGGTTCTAATATCTTAGATGGTGTGTATGTTGCACACGTGGAGGTGCTGGCAATATTAGGGCTCCAGGAGAAGTCTGTGATTTAGAGAAAAGCGTTGTATAAAAGCTGGTTGGAGGGTCCTGGAGCAGGCCAAGGAAAGTGCTTGGTGGGTTCCTTGGCCATCTGGTCCATATCCATGGTTAAGTGATGGGAAATCAGGTGTTGAAGCTCCTGGGAGCCAGAACAGACAGCTCTTGTGTCTGAGTGACCAGCACATAACCTCTAGGGAGGATTGATCGTTTTCTGTTTGGACTGAGGGCTCTGCTGAGCCATTTCACTGTTTTTGTTTTGTTCCTGTTTCTTGCCTGAAACCGGCTGGAGGTCTCTCATGTCCTGTTTGCCAAGGTTATCACACCCGAGTAGTGGGCACTATATACTGTATATACATGGGTATTTGTTTTATTACTCCACTGAGTAGAATGCTATATTGATTACATACCACCATCATTCCTGCCATTAAATATACTATATTATTTCTTTTGTTCTAGACAAAGCCAGATATATATAACATATTTTGCCATTCCTGCAATGTCATAGGTACATTATATTATTGTTATAATTTTTGTTAAAATATAAATCAATTGCTTCCACTCAGATTTCTTTGACAAGAATAGGAGATAACAATATCCATGTTTGACTATGAGTATTATCTGATTCAACAAGTGTGCAGATGTGTTGTATGTATCACCATACACACAACATACTTTAAAATTTTATAACCTATTTATCTGTCACTTTTTTGCTTTGGAGAGCAGAGAGTTTTTGTACAATCCTTCTGTATTGGTAGCCTACTCTTTCACAGCCGAGTGAAATTATTGGAGAGTGAGTGTGACCACCAACCTAAATAACATGTAATATGTAATAATCTCCAATGCTTGGAAACATCTATTGTGGAGCCAAGTATGTTTAAAGACAACAATATGTAATGACATCATTCAGAAGAATACTTTATTATGGAAATGCATGATAACATTTGTTCTGTTTTACATTATAAATACAGACATTTAACACAGTGTGAGCACATTGAAATTCCTAAAAATAGCATGTTCCTAATATACAAATGTTCAAAATATACGCAATACTCAATATGAATGAGAAATAGGTTTGCCGGTATACATATTTAAAGAGCATTTTATATTTTAAAGCTGAATTACAGACAATGTAAAAAATTAAAATGCAACTTTGAATTAATAAATACTTTTGTATTATAAAGGTAGAAGCCTATTGGAATTTCCTGTAGATCATCCAGGCTGAACAGCACAAGCGGATAGGAAGGAGGAGCTGAATGAGTAGATTGATGACCCTCTATGCCTGTTCCTGATCTTTTTTAAATCCCATTAGGGAACATGGAAATGGCAACACTATTCGTTAACAAGAAAAGAAATAGTGGTGTCTACCTCCTGGCTTTGTGGTGAAGCTCCGTAAATGCCAATTATGAATGGTAACAATGACATATCTCCAAGGTCAAATTGCTCCTTCGTATCTATTGCTGTGTACTAGGTGTGAGCCTGGATTTCAGCTTTAAACTGATATAAAGGTAAATCTAATCACCAAGGCAGCCAATGCAAATATATTGTTACATTTAGCCTGACAACATTACAGCCCAATACCTTGAAACTGAGCGCAGAGTCAGAGTTCTGATGTCACTACAGAACTACCTGTTTGTGGTAATTACTAATAAAATACTGAAATTACAGGCAGCAAGGCAACTAGTAGTACAGATGGAGAAAAGCAATGGTAACCATACATTTGTCTTTCATACAAGGCAGCCTTAATGATAAGGGTGAGAATATTCACCTAGTAAGTATCTTTGAGGTTTTCATAGACATATTTTACTTTTATGGGATGTTGGAAAGTGGATGTGGGCGCTTCATATACGGAGTGAAACGCGTTAGAGGGGAGGAAATCCTAGGGTGGTTGTGTTTGTGATGTATTACATTGATTTGACTACAATAACGCTTTGGACTTTTATTGTTGACATAGTTGAGATACCAGCAACGTGCAGTCCATGTGTATCTACTAATTGAAGTGGAGAGGGAGTTTAAGTTTTTCGGTCAAAAATCTCATGGAGTTTGGGCTCATTTGTGTCTTCATCTTGACTGTCTTACTGAGGTCTTGTTAAAAAAGGGAGGAAGCAGTGTTGTGTAGCCCCTTGATTGTAAAATCGGAGATGGGCTTGTTTCCACAAACGTCGGGTCTCCCTCCGCTAAGCGTATTGCTTGGCGGGGATCCTGGCGTAGCACAGACTTTGCCTGCTCGGCGGATGCTCTGTTTACACATCTGCTGATGCAGAGGCTCAAAATACTTGAAAGGCATATAGAGTATATCACTGAATCCTTGGCATGAGGTCATATACGATAAGTCTACTGCACAGGAACAAGAAGCTCATTTAATTTGCTTTTGTCGTAATTTTTTACTGTAACACAAACTTCAATCACTTTTCTTCTGTGTTCATAACTACATTTTTCATTTCAGCATGTTTTTATTTCCCTATTCACGTGTTTCCTAAAATGTGAAAACTATCCACCTTGAAGATGCATGGCATAAAATCAATGGAAACAATGTTGTGGACAGACCTTTAATTAGGCGAGGATTCCAACCAACAGGCGCATGTGCCTAATTACATTTTTATGTAATAAAAGTAAACAACACACAGATGAATACACCACTGCACTAAAACCTAACATACAGAGTAAACAAACGGCAAATGAAGAGAGAATAATGAATATACACGTCATGTGTACCAGCAGGAATACTTTGTCTTCAGTAGAAATTGCGACATCTCAGGATCCGTATATCTCATTTAATTAAAAAACTGGAAAAAAGAAAATAATATTCATTAATGCATCAACATTATTAATAGAATGTGCTTCACCAACCAATGTACAGTACTGCTGCTATAATCATTTAACCACTTTTTCCCCCTATTAATAAAGATTTTCTGAATGGGCAGTGCAGTAGTTCAGTAATTATCATTTTCTATAATGCAGATTCACTTCCCATCAGCATATTAGATGAATAGTTATCATTTTCATCCTAAATGAATCCTAATTGTTCAGGAGGAGGATACATTACTAAACATGGTAAGGCGCTGATGCAAATATAATAACAAATAAAAATAACTGTATTTATTTGCCAGGGTTATAGAAATTAACTAACAACTTTAAGTCATTAATAATTCATTAACCCCCCTAGCGCTTGAGACCAACCCTGTTTTCTCAGAGTTTGTTTACAAAACAAACTCTGCCCGAGCCAGGATCGTCAAGACTTACCTATGGTCCTGAAAGCGGCGGTGATTTTTTATGCCACCGCACCCTCCAGAACTGCCCCTTCAGTGTTATTGGTCTCACCAAAGGGGTGGGGTTTAGGCCGAATCACAGAACTCCATATTAAAGGAGGAGAGTTGGTTTCCCAGCCCACAACGACGATGTCAGCGATGTGTAAAGGGGAGGAGGGAGGGTGGGGAAAATAAGCACAGTACTGTGTAGTCTGTTGCGAATGCTACGTTTTTTTTCTCCACTACTTCTGCCCAGAAGTGAAAGGTTAACTTTGAGGGGGTAAAACAGCCCAGAAATGTTAATGTTTATTTAGATACAGTATTTGTTTGGACAAGTTATGCCCTGCCCATGTGCACCATTCCTGTGCTATGCATAACATTTGGTATAGTCTTTTTTTGTGTTGGTAGGATGGGGATCCAAAGAAAAATATTTTCAGTATAACACAGACTTATACATTTTTATATATTTATCTTTCTTGCATCCCCAGCTGATGATTCAAGGTCGTCTATGTATGCTTTTCTCCTGAAGAAGCGAGATAACCTCGCGAAACGTGTTGAGATATGCAATTTTTGTTAACTGAAGCAAATCTTTCAAACAAACCTATGTTTTATATTTGTATGTAACTTGAATGTTCATGCATAAACTGTTTTGGACCTTATCTTTGTATGTAAACTTTTCACTTTGCCTTTAAAGTCCCACCATCAGGTGACCAAGGTGATTCTCCTTGGTCACACTAGGGTGCAACTCCTCACTTTCTATTGTCTTACCAGGATGTTGGCAACTTACTATTATTTAACGGGGATTCAACTCTTTTCTTCAATTTTTAGTATAACCTTCACATTTAAAAACCCTAACATCTGTGTGTTAAAAGCTTTCCAACCTGTAATGAAAACCAAGGTCCAATGCACAGGAAGAGGGGAAGAATGTGTTGAGACTAGGGCATTAACAAATTTCTGTCAAATCAAGTCAACTATTACTAAAGTCAAAGGTGAGTAAACTAGTGGTTTGATGGCGTCATCACACAGATGCAGTGGAGGAACATGAGTCAAGCAATGAACAACTTTTATAAGTTCTTTGTAACATTAACAGTCAACATGACAATAACAATAACAAAACTTAGGCTAATACCTTGAATTCTGTGTTAAATTTAAGTGCAAAATTTAAGTGTGTACAGCTTAAACCGCAACAGCAAAGATTCACAGAATGACTCAACAGTATACATCCTTTAGTGTCAGTACTATGTAAAGGAATATTTGTAGATACTATATGCACTGATATATTCATTCATTTTATTTTCTTTGATATTCAGAAACATTTATTTACAGGTAACTTACACACTTTTTATGGAGAAGGTGATTTATTTTTACCCATATTATTTGTCCCTTTCAATTTCTGTAAAGGTATCTTTAGCCAAATGACTATGTTATTTTTTTTGTGTGAACACAACATTGATTTTTAATCTCATATTGCGCAGTTATCACTGCTTTTCCAATTATAATGATAAATAGTCAAAGCACATTTTGTATGTAAATTGTTTAGCAGACCACCAACAATCAAATGAGCAGAAACATTGTTCACAATGCTGTGGAATTCTGATTCTCTGCCGTAGCAGATGAAAAGCGCGTTTGTTATTCCTCTCGGATGAACCTTGTGCATCCAGTTGAAAAGTGTTAAACAGAACAGACATTTTTGAAAAAGCCGAAATGTAAGAGCAGGAATGTCTTGAAAGAGCAAAGATTTCAGCTTACATTTACACGTGTCAGGGTACACAACTGCCTTGCATAATTAGACATCAATTTCAGGTTTACTGGTTTAAAAGACCTGTGCATAATTATTTTGATGGTTTTTACATGTAATTTGGAAATTGTGAAATTGGTTTGTTTGATGTTATGTTATCTTAAATTACTCTGATTACCGCTGTCACCTCTGAGGCTTATTCACAAAGCCAATAATGCTATGCTGATCTTAGTGCAGCAAATCTTCTTGGCAGTATGTTTTATTTCTAGAGAAAAATATTCCTCTAAGCAGAGCCTAGTCCTTGTTATGCATACCTGTACTTACCTCATGTGTGATTCCGATTTGTCATATATAATTCATATTTGTTGAGCTTTTACCCTTCTATTGTCTAAACTAGGGGTGCCAAACACAAGGTGGGGGGAAAATTAAAAACTTCTACAAAGTCCTGGGCCAAGCTTGATATTTATTGAAAAAGTGTCTACATTTGTAGAAGTTTTCTCATCAGATATAGCGATGAAACTTTTCATATAGCAACAAACTTAAGTTTTGCTTAAACAATTAATCTGCAGCAAGCAAATCGTAATAATACAACATGTCACATGAAATATCAGATAAAAGACACATCTGTGCCAATCATTTCTTAAATTAAATTTAATAAACAGTATCATGGGCCAAATATAATTACACCACAGACAGATTGTGCCCTTGGGGGCTGGATTTTAATATCCCCCCAAACCGCCATCAGAATTTTCGGGGCCCCATATAAGGTTTTTCACCCCCCTCCCAAACATTTTAGGGCTCATTTGAGCTACATTTACACTGTAAAAAATTACAGAGTACTCCTGTCTGCACGCACATGCAAAGTTGTGCAGCCGCTCGGTGGTCGTTTAGATAACAACCCTGGCGAACATGTTATGAGCTGCTAATTGGTCATTTAGGGCTTGTTTCCATGACGTTTTTCAATCCGTCAAGGTCCCTCCGTCAATGGGAGGGTGCATCCGTCAGTGCATCCGTCAGGACATACAGGAAATATTTTCCTTCAGTGCATCCGTCAGTGACAGATTACACCCCTCCTTTGCGTCAAAAAAGATGTAGGGATCTACGTCAATTTTAACGCAACGGAGAACAACGGATTGCACTGAGGGATGTTGGGACAGTCAGAGGGAGGGATTTTGATGCAGGGGAAACTGACCCTTAGGGGGCGGTTGTGTAAACAAGCCCTTACACTGACGTTTGCAAGGTGTACGACTCTGCAGTAAATTTAAAATTTAAGTACATTTAGTAATTTAAAGAAAAGAAAATGTACTGCTGCTATTCAGGCAGTAAGACTTGTCCTTCCTGCTACCTGTTCTTTATTATTTTTCATTTATGCCTGCCCATCCCACTCCCAACAGCAAAACCCCCGCACCATCACCAACAACCCCTAAAAATGCCTATAAGGGGGGCTTTGTGATTACCTGTAAGGGGGAACTCTGTTTACTATTAAGGGAGGAGCTCTTTGGCTACCTAAGGGGGCTTTTTGGGTACCTACAAAGGCTGGCTTCCTATATGAAGGGGGCTTTTTGGCTACAAATAAGCAGCGGTTTTCTGTATGCCATTAAATGAGGGGCCCTATGGCTACTTATAGGGGGCTTTTGAGCTACTTTTAGGGGGGGGGGGGTCTGGCTCCCTACAAGGGGGGGCGCTCTGTCTTTCTATATGGAGGGGGCTTTATGACTACAAATAACTGGGGGCTCTGTCTACCATCAAGGGAGGGGCTCTATGGTTACCTTTTAAGGGGGGCTTTGTGACTAACATAACATGCAAACCTGACTTACCCAAACTTTCCAAGGAGATGCAAAACCATTGTTCACAGGGGTTGTCAGTCATTGTCATCACAGTATATTGTCATAAAATTTGTTTTGAAATGATATTGGTATTAAGTATGATATAAAGTTTTAAGCTGAACTAAGACTTATTAAGTTAATGTTAGAGAAGGTTTTTAGAGAAAGAAGACGTCATTTTAAAATTTTGAAAGCACAAACCCCCTCCGGCTCTCAAGATGTATTTCAAGTGCTATACATTAGCCATTTGGCTCTTTGGTCGAATAAGTTTGCCTACCACTGCCCTAGATGGTTGGATACCATGCTGGAAGGCCCCCTCTACTGGCCAGATGGCAACAAACACCCCCCCCCTGCTCTGGGTGTTCTGCAAAGACCGGAATACATGATTTCAACTGTTGGTTCATTCCAATTTGATGGTGCTGTGAGTTTTTTTCTTCACTATTTAAAATCTCTGAGGATCTAGCTATTGTTCAAAAGGGGAAAACTTTCTTCAGGGTGTTTTTACATACATTGTATCTGTCTGTGCTGTACTTCTGATAAATTTTTAGGTTTAGACTGTTTATTTAATAAAATAGAGGGCAAAGAAATGTGCAAAGGAGGGAAAAAATCTAATATTCTGAAAGCCTAAAAGAATATTCAGCAGTAACTGTAGTTCACAATTTTAAAATATCAATATTTTTCATTTTTTTCTAAATATGGCTTTAATATTGTTTTTGTAAACATTCAAAATTCATCATTTTCTATATATATATATATATATATATATATATATATATATAAATATACTGTATTTTTTTTACACCATAAGATGCACTTTTCCCCCAAAAAATCAGAGGAAGGGAATGTCTATGTCTTATGCTGTGAAGGTGTGACCATAGGCTACCCCATACTGACTAATTGGGTGAAAAACATAGTTTATCCCGATATGTATATGCTTACTCTGCTCTAAATCTGTTTATTCTTTATAGGCACTTAATGTCACATTCCTAACAAGGCATAATATTCAGATGCACCATTTCACTCATAGATCCACTTCAATGGCTCTCCAATGTTATTGCTTCACTTAAAAGTGATGATGGCTAAAGGAAAAGAGGTTGTTCACCTAGTAATGGTATTATGTTCCAATGTATATGTGCCTTTCCAAAAGGGACTGTTAGCAAATACAATGCAGCTTTAAAAGGTGACATTAAATAGGTAATTTAGTGTTTAACATAAATTCATCTTACTTACTTGCCTTTACCTAAAATAACAGTCTTTTCGCCTTTGAGAAATAATATCACCAATATCTTTCTAGACTATACTGGCAGATTTACTCTCAGAATCAGATCCTTCTCCATTTTCATGTTTGAGAAGTTTAAAAGACCCAATCCCTATAGTACTGCTCATAGTCATATTTCAGAAAAGAGTATTGTCAGTGTATTGTGAGTCGTGATAATGTTGAAGAAAAAAAAAAGACATATAACTGATGATAGTCAGGAAATAAATACAACTACCAATAGCCAATAAAACATACCTGTATGGGTAACCATGATACTTAGATCGGAAGATTGACAGGAGGAAGCTGAAGAAGAACACCACTAGGCCAAGTCCAACGAGACATATGACTAAAAAAAGAACACATATTTGAGAAATGTTATATTTTTGGTTTTTGATTGTGTTAAATCTTTAGTTATATTTTATTTTTACAAGAAAATTAACATTTGGAATTCAAAAAGAACACAATTAAACATTAAATATGTGCACAAGGTGAGGAAATATTTTCTGCTACAAATGTTATTCATGCATAAGCTACATTCCCGAAAAAGTTTCATATCACTTTGAAAGCCTAGAATGGTAGTGATGATGGTGATATACTACCTGAACCCTGTTACCACTGAATCCTGTTACCACTGAACCCTGTTACCACTGAACCCTGTTACCACTGAGCCCTGTTACCACTGAACCCTGTTACCATTGAACCCTGTTACCACTGAGCCCTGTTACCACCAAGATGTTACCAGGTAATCTTCCACATATTCATGGGTCAAGAACAAGACAAGGTTAGGCAGTAAAAGATGAGCTACACAGGGTCGAGTTACACTTTTGCTTGCTTTTGTCTCACCAAATAGAATCTATATTGGTTTTCGGACAATTAAATGAAGTTGTTTATTTAGTATTCCTAGAACACTCTGGGTTATAAGGGAGGCAGTACAAAAGAAGGGAACAGTGGACCTGTTTTCATACCTAAAGAGTGTTACTGATGAAGAATGATAACCCTGTGTGTAGCTTGAGATAATGAGCCATATAAACTAAACAAAAGGCATTTGCAAATAAAAAAAGAATTCAGCCGATGGTGAAGAGACATTATGGTGTGGTCCGCAGATTAACGTCATATAGATCACCTAACCTAGCACATGGCTTCATTGTTTTGTATAAAGAATTGTAATTTTCAAGACCCTCATCAGTGAGTTTTGGGTTGGTGGTAAAATGCGGTGAGCTGCATGATTCATTTTCAAGTGCCTTTGACCTGCTATAGCTCTTCTTGACTAACATTGAATATATTATAAATGGCAGATGATCAGAGAATGTTAGTTTTTTGATGAGATCAGTAGTAGAGATGGTTAATTTTTTTTTATTCCAGATGGGTGTAGTAGTTCAAAATAAAACTTTGGTGAGCTTCCTGTAATGAAGACCTAGGTCTTGTGTCTGTCCCTTCTTCTAGTTTTAGACCAGAGCTTCTCTGGGTACGTTCCACAGCGTTCCTCTCCGCATGGGCTATGGATTACATCACTGCCTGAATGGGTTAGCAAAGATGAATCCTTTGTGTATTTTAAGAAAAAAAACATTTCAATTAAAGTTTTTATGCCCAGAGTTCAGTTTGAAACATTGAAAGCAAAATTGACTCGACTAAGAAATATGAATTTGTTGTGTCCAAAACTGTTCCTGTAACTAGCAGGTTTCCCAGTTGGGTGGCTGCTGTCCTGCTGCTCCTGGGTGCAGGCTGGTGACATGATAAAGCACATTGACACAATTGCTGGTTTGAGCTATGGCTGCATGATGCTCTGCTTCCAGTATCGCTATTTATAGACCAACACAATAAGCATAAGTAATTCGGCAGAAAATGAAAGATGCATCAAAACAGATCCACTATTTTCACATGGGATAAACGCTCTGAATTGTAGATGCGGGCTGAAAGTGCTGTATATGACAGTATGTGACATAGTGTAAAATGGGATTAGTTACTTAATTCAACTCACTGTATATGCTGGATTTATTATCCGTCACAAAATTATGTTTGACTGAAAGGCTTAGCTAAAAGTAAGTGCTTCCATCTCCATAATAATGAGGTTAGTGTAGAAGATGCTGGAAATGCCATTTCACATTGACTTTTAAAGCCAATTTATTATGTCCCCTTTATACCTGAGGTTATTTGTAATCCAGATTTTCACACATTTAGAAATAGGACTAGGTAAATAACACTTCAGATATTGCTACGGGACTCCCATGCCATTTCTTCTGCCAAAATGTATGTTTTATGTTTCATGAACTACATAAAATTTTTACTCACAGGTATCGTAATGCTTAATGTCATTAAATATTTTACTCATGGGTGTTCTTTTCCCCCATTAATCTTGGCTTTATTCCTTATTTAAAGTAGGAGAGAAGTGACAGATGATGGCGGGGAGTCTGCCAGAAGACGTTTTAAATGTTGTTGTGGAATAAGAAGGACAAGTCTTATCAGTGGCATACCTTACTCCAGTGGTTCCCAAATTTTCCTTACAGGGCCCCCCTTTTTCTATTTAGAAAATTTTCGAGCCCCCCCCCCATTCAAACACAGGTTCAGAATGAGGGCCCGCGTCTGGAACACTTTCGCGCCCCCCAGATTGGGAACCACTGCCTTACTCCATTTAGGCCCCACATTTTCTGTACACTAGTAATGTTGGATTCTATTCTCTGATTGGGGAGGTAAACAATTGATCACAACATGCTGACGTCACCACGCTTCGATCAATCATTTGTCGATCAAACAGCAAACCGATGCGTACCACTTGCACAATTGATGCCCGTTCAATACTACCCTGGTCCCCATCCAAAGTAAAGGTGATCGACTGGGATTTATGGACATGTCCATTCCCTGTTTCATCAACCGATCCTGCTTGAAGGAAGGTTTTTATGCTCAATTCTCTAACAATCTCCACGGACCTGCACACCAATCGACCGTTCTGGAAATAAGTGAAAAGATTATATGTGTATAGGGACCCTAAGAGTCCAATATGATCCTCAAATAAACCATTTAGATATGCCTCACCACATTTGATATCCTAGCTTTTTTAACCATTTATGAATATTGAGTAAACATTTTAGAGTTTCCAACCCCAGTATTTAGCAAGCTTAACTCCCATCAAACATTCTTTATTGTACAGTTGTACAGACCTCTGCTCAGCTGAAATTGCTTACCCTTTTTTTTTTGGTCTTCCATATTATTACTATATAAATGTTATTCTTGCTACAGTTCTTGTTCCAGTTCTTGGGTCTCTTAAACAGCCGATAAATAGGAATGTAGAAATATTGTGAAAGGAGGACAATGTCACAGGTACACCACGGGAGTAGTGGAACCACCGTGTTGCACATGTAGACTAAGGAGTCCCCCAATATCCACCAAAGCAAGCAGTGATAGACTTTGCTGTGGGAGACTCCCAGGTAGCAGCCTTCAGCTACACTCACTCACATAATCATTCGCAAAATTAGGTGGTAGAATAGGTCATTCATACTGATAAAAAGAATTACAAGCAGACAGGATACCAGAATGAAGATACACAGAGTAGAAGTCTAATGAGTAAAGATGATCATAGACATTTAGATTTCATGTCGATTTCTCAGCAGATTGACCACAGATGATGATGCCATCATGCACAGCCGGTCCCTTTGTGTGCCGCCATATAATTTAGATGGGGACCAAAGTAATGAGATTGACCAAAAAAATACGGATATGTCTGTTCCGTGGCCGATTAATTTATGGGCGGATTAAAGTTGGGCATGTTAGATTTGCGGCAAATCGATCGCAGCGAGTCTGCACGCAGTCGATCTGCGGCAAAATCACCAAATCGCAAATCTAACCGGCTATACACAGCTTAACCTTCTGGGTGTTTAGCCTGAGTTAACTCGGGCTGAAGAAAGTTGCTTAAAAGGATCAGCCCGAGCTGTTACCTGCACCCAGATGGCTTGCAGGCAGCCCAGAGACTTCCTGCTCTTCTCCTCCGTGTCCCCAGCTGTCTGATCTTCAGATGCCGATGATCGTGCCGGCGGGTGCGCGATGACGTCATCGGGAGGGGGAGGGGCGGGAAGTTCAAAATGTGAAAAAAAAAATGTTTTGATTTTTTTGCTCCTTATAGTTTATCTTTCATTCTGACATTGATTGGAGTGATTTTTTTTGCTCCAATTCAATGTAAAATGAAAAAAAAATCATTTTTAAAAAAAACAAAACATATATTTGCTTATGATGAGTTTTCTTTCATGTTGGATTTGATTGGATTGATTTTTCTGTATGCAATCAAGTTCAAAATAAAGGAAAACGCATAAGAAGTAAATACTTTGTAAGGGTTTGCGTCCACTGCATCTTTTTCCCTGGGGTGGACGTAAGTCCGCAGCAGGGAAAAAGATGCAGAGAGGACACTTCCCATTCAAATGA
>CM070032.1:193930546-193951057 GCA_036250615.1 Ptychadena robeensis
CCCCCCCCCCCCCCCACCACCTCCACATGTGCCTTCTATTAAAATAAGGCAGATTGGAGGTCAAAACTTCTGCCTTTATAGAGATGCAAATAACTGTAATATAATTAATTAATTACGTCAATTTAGTTGGCAGCAAATGTATTTTTGACATAGTGCTTCTTTTGATTAAGTATTTGTTAAATAAATATTGTCAAAGTGTAATATGGCATGCCATTGTTGCTCATCTAAGGTTGTATTGACCTAATTCTAAAGGCCCCCAAACACCTTACAATCTTACCATACAATCTGTAATATGAGGACCTTTCTGTATGAAGTGATCTAAAAGTGTATGGGGGCTTAAGACCTGCTACTTTTTAAATGTGCATGTACCCTTTCATTCAAAGAACTGTAGGCCTGTGCCAAAATACAGCGAAGCTCCACCTCCCGTTAAGTGTGGCCATGGCCAGAAGGTAGATGGCACCCGGCAGCCAGCCACATCTGAATCCAGTGATGCTGGAGGGGCAGAGCGTCACCGGATTCAGATCCGGATTGGTGGAGGAAGCGAGACCCATCTTGCTGCCTGGAGAACCAGACACTCTAGGCATGGCGGCACAGGAGCAAGCAGTCAGGATGAAGGCTGGATAGGTGAGTTATGTATATATATATTTTTTTTTTCATATCTTTATTACTAGAGTTTACATCTGCTTTAATATAGTAAATATACCACGCACTACTAGTACATTGAACAATTGTTTTCTGCTGTTTTACAAAAGGTTTACTGTTTGAGATAAGTAAAATAAAGAATGGTTTGATAGTAAACATCATTCTTTTATATAATACTTGTATCACATGGAAGTGGCTGTCCTTTTACAAAAAATCAAACATTGTAGTTAGGAACAGAAATACTCACAAGAGCTGCCATGGCCCAGCCTGTCTTATTGTAGATGAATTCTAAGTTATTTCTTCTCAGATAAAGCAAACCTCCGACCAGAGACACAAGTAAAGCTAGAGCTATTGTGCCAGAATAATTAGGCGGCCTGAACACACGGATCTGTTACAAAGAAAACAAATATGAATCAATAATTAAAAACACATTCTTAAAAGATATTATTTCTGTTCAAACTGTTTATAGACGGTGAATATGGGAGGTATAATTTTTTTTTACCAATATAAAATGTGGCTTGGCAACAGAATTGAGTTTAAAATTCATTGGAGGTCATCTAAAGCCTGGGTGCAATGAGGGAAATGAGTAAAATCTGAGCTCCGTCTACACCAAGAAAGCTCAACTTTTATTTGTATACAGATTTCATTAGAGGATACAGATCAATCATCAACACCAGCTCCTGCCCCTCTATACCCACTATGGACAGCACATTTGTCGTTGGTAACACTTTTGCATGCCTTATTGTGCGATTTTAAAAAACATTTATAATACTTATACAATCTTTAATTTTGATGTAATCCTCCAAAACTCAAACTCTAGTTTAACCAGTGCAAGTTTTGAAACAATTTATCATATGTTACTGTTGGTCAGGAGGCCAAATCTTGTTCTGTGCTATTTATTATGACATCTTTCACATGTGGCAATTATATTTACAGTAGTCAAACCATAACCAACGTAGTCACCATAACCACCAAATAATAAAACAAAACAGATGGGATTGGGTGTAAAAGCATTGAGATCTTGGTTAGAAACCAATGATCTGTGACCATATTCACCAATCTCCTGGCACCACTAACATTATGCAGTAACCAGCACTGGCTGTGGTTTTCAGTAGATGTTATTTATAACTTAAGGATTAGCTCTGATCGCAGATCCGTGTCTGGGTTATTCTAATAAGACCTATAAAGGTCTCTACTGAGTTTACTTGGTGCAATATCTCTTAAACAAAGGCCTATAAATAAATAATTTGTTGTCTGACGTAACTCAACAAAACTACAATCTACAGGGAGTGCAGAATTATTAGGCAAGTGGTATTTTTGAGGAATATTTATTACTGAACAACACCATGTCTCAATGAACCCAAAAAACCAATCCTTAATAGCAAAGCTGAAATTTTTGGAGTAGTTTCTTAGCCAGCCACTCTGTGGAGTACTTGGACCGAGTGTGTGAGCATGGTCCTGCATGAAAATCAGTTTTTCTTGAAGGATGCAGACTCTTCCTGTACCACTGCTGAAAAAGGTCGTCTTCCAGAAAATTGGGAGTTGAGCGTGACTCCATCCTAACCGAAAGGCACCCCACAAGCTCTCTTGATGAGACCAGCCCCAAAACCAGTACTCCACCTCCACCTTGCTGGCGTCTGAATCGGACTGGAGGCTCTCTGCACCTTTACCAAAACCAGCCACGTGCACCATCCATCTGGCCACCAGCAAGCTCACTCTCATTTCATCAGTCCAACAAAACCTCAGAAAAATCAGTCTTGAGAGATTCTTGGCCCCCCAGTCTTGACGTTTCAGCTTGGGTGTCATGTTCCAGTGGGTGGTCGTCATTCAGCCCCGAAGTGTCGACATACCCCATGAAGTATTGCACACCTTGTGCTTTGGGCACAGTGATGTTGCAGCTCTGAAATATGGCGCAAACTGGTGGCAAAGTGGCCATCTTGGCAGCTGCACGCTTGACTTTTCTCAGTCCATGGGCAGTTATTTTGTGCCTGTGTTGTCTCACACGCTCTTGCGACACTGTTGACTATTTTGAATGATGCAAACGCCTTGATTGTTCGATGATCACGCTCGAAGCTTTGCAATTTACAAGGGGAAGTGCTGCATCCCCTCTGCAAGACTATCTCACTATATTTGACTTCTCTAAGCCTGTCAAGCGCATCTTTTGACCCATTTGACAGGAAAGGGAAAGTTGCCTAATAATTATGCACACCCCTAATCATAGGGTGTGATGGTCCTTAGACCACACCCCTTCTCATACAGAGATACCACATCACCTAATATGCTAATTGGTAGAGCTTTCGAAGCCTATACAGCTTGGAGTAAGTAAAGAGGATGATGTGGTCAAAATACTCATTTGCCTAATAATTCTGCACTCCCTGCACCTTATTAAACTAGGACAGACTGCAAGAAGTAGACATTAAAGCACGTCCAACAGAGTAAACTATTATATATATTTTTTTTTTTAAAAAAAACATTAAAAATCATCATTGAGTAAATTACTCAATGTTACGTTGACAGAATCCACTGCCGTGTAGAACAATGTGAGTGGTGTACCATGAGTCATTTAGAGTTACTTGGGAATAAGAATAATACATTTACTGTGGCAGATGTAAGAAGTCTTTCAGAATAGATGAAGTATAGGAAAAGCAGAAAGCCATCTAATGTATGATTAAAAATAAATGTAGAGACGTGACAAAGCCCCAGTACAAATGGAATTTCGGCTATATAGAGCATAACAATGTCATAATATTTACATACGTGAACATCTGTTCTGTCAGCAATCCACTTCGCAAGCTGCTCTGCTGCAAAGCCAATACGTTGGAGGTCGAAGGTGTCCGCTCTCTTGGGCTTGCCTTTTGCTGGGAAGTGCATGAAGGTGGGAGCTGAGTTCATGTTAAGCTGTAAGAAATCCACATACATCTTCAATAAAAAAACAGCATTTGAATGAAGTCTATAGAAATAAAAATACAAAATCCGAAGACATATTTATATAAGGCAGAGTTTCAAACTAAACCCAAGATTTAGGAAACTTCAACAAAGGAATGCCATGACCTAACCTTGCTCTACATTAATGATTTGGCTCATATTATATTGTATATATCTGTTCTTGACTACACAGCAGTAAAAAAAAATTTAGGTGGAGGAGATGTGATTTTAAGTCCAAAGTGTGAAAACTTTTCAATCAATCATATGTACCGGTTCAGTACATCCTAAACCCCATTGGGTTGACTTGTTGATTGGGTTTAGGATATAAATCTAGAAAACCTTTTAAGAGGATGTAAGAAGAATTCAACACATTTAAATTACAAACCTTAAATTATCACTACATAAACTAGTTGATATAGAGAAAGAAATCAGTTTTCGCTTCTTCACCATAAAAACCAGTAATAAGGAGGAATAGTTAATGTTAGCTATAAATTTCTATTTATTAAGGGCCCCCATACATCTTTAGATTTTTTCTCTGTCAGATTTCCTTTAGATCTCCTTTTGTTTTACCAAAACCATGTAATATGAGAGACTTTCTAAACCATCAAGTCTACCTGTGTTCAATCGCAGTGGACCCGGCACTACATAGTTGTTGGTAGATCCAAAGGATATCTGACAGAGAGATATAAAGGTGTATGGCCAGAGTAGAGTGTTGTACAGTGTTAGCCATCCACGAATACAGAGAGTTTTAAGTTCAATTGATACAGTTTTTTGGCTACCTGAAGCAATTAAAGCGGACCTACCATCATAAATTCATCATTACATTAATGACACTAGAAGCGCCAATAATAATGGGAATACAAAGAAAAAAAGAAAACTTACCTCTAAGGAGTAATTTAGGAAGATCCCTTGCAGCCCCTCCTACCTCCCTGGCTTACCACAGAGATAGACAGGTAAATCTCTAATCTCAGCTCTGCATTAAAGCAAATGAAACCTATTTTCCCATAGAGAACCATTGTAAAAACCACCAGTGGCCACTCACGATATTGCACCCTGAGTTAACCCCCGGAAGCTTGGCAGATAAAGAAGGGATCTCTCATACATTCACGCCTGAAGAAGGGATCTTAGATGTCCTCAAACTTGCTTTTTCAAGCTTGTAATATGACAACTTACAGGATGGAGAATATCAGAGTAGGTATCAATCAAGCGAGTAGATGTCATCAGACTATGTATTGAAACATAGAGTTACGATACATTAAGCCTATAGATATTGTCTGAAAGAAACTTGTATTTGATGACTTGGTGTAGGGTAGTTATTAAACAGATAAGAGTTTGGAGGTATTTATATATAAGCAAAATATTTTACTGTTTTAAAACACAAAACCTTGAATGCTTAGATGTGAGGTTGGCTTACATTGATGGAACATGGAGTAAAAGAAGAGAATGTACCTGTGTATAGCATTGTTATATAGCAGTGAGGAATAATAACAGCAAAAAAAACAATGCAAATGTCTGCACAATGACCTTGACAGGGTGGACCCTGTTTGTTATAGGATCCTTTATCCTGACTAATCTCCGAAAAAAAAATACTTATCATCTACCATCACCAATCTAAGGTTATATACTGTATGGACTATATTTATGGACATTGCTATATTCTAACTGTGTGATGTATCCTGGTCAGCCAACAATGTTATGCTCTTGTTTTTAACCTATCTTCGTTCATTAAACATGATACAGACATTTTTTACCTTTATACATACTCTGTAACCTTTTTCTATTGCTAATAGTGGCCGTTAAAGTCACCGTGCCCCTGGAATTGCTCCAGGGGGAATTCTTTCTGGTCTTGGGTCTCCCATTATCCAGTCAACCCCTAGACTATGCAGCCACATGTTGTGAATCCACTGTGTCTATAAGGGCCTATTTTGTCACACAATCTGGGTATCAGGATCCAACCCCAGGGATGCTTCAGTGGCTGGCTGCAGCTCTGTCTGCTGAGCCACCTGCATTGTCTGATATGGTACCTTGTTGGATCCCTTGTACAAAGATAACTTGTTACCCAGTTTCCCGTTGAAACCTGACCTTCTGGCCCCTCCCATATACTTCCTATAAAAGCCACGTCCTCTGCCGCATTGCCAGATTATTGTGCTCTAGCCAATAGCTTGCTGCTTCTTGTGTCCTCAATAGCATCATCCGTGAAACGACCCATGCTTCGTATTACTTGAATATTCTTGCTCCATTGCTTACCTGACACCATTGGCTATTGATCGATGCTTGTTCCTGACTACACATTTGCTTGCTGCATCTCAAATACCCCTGTTTGTGCACTGATCTTGCCTGCACCTGTGTTGCTGTTTCAGCTACTAGACACTGAGCCTGACCCTAGATCGTTACTCAGTGTTTCAACCATATCTGTCTTAATTAATCTCAATCACATGGCTTACTTATGGTATTCATATCTACAGAAGGTAGATCCAATCATTTTATTTGGATCAGAAGTGAAAATCGACCCATATGCACTGGGTCTTACAGTTTCCTTGTCAACCTCTTCACAATAACAGGTCTGAGAAGTAATAAGGGGACAGTGGGAAATCCGTGATCGGACACTTCTGGAAGTGATGGATTCATCCATAATTCCAATTACTGTGTTCTATGTATCTAAACATTGGCATAAAGGGTTTAAATTACTTCCCAGATAAACAGCGATATTGTTTTCATTTGTAAAAAAACTAGGTCAGCTGTGGTTTATTCTTTACACTGTTATCCCGAAATTGGAGCCAAATTATTCACAATGAATATTTGCTAGAAACATTGGTAGCTATTTCATGGTTTAATGGTAAGAAAATTTAAAACAAGTAACAACCAAACCAAATCCAAGGAAAGCATTCCTTTATAGCATCCTCATCTTGCCTCCATCTTACAACATACAGAGAAAAAAGAAGCCTCATTCCAAATCTGTAATGTTCTACTTGGTGTGAGGCGGACCACCTGAGCTTCTCCCTCTGATGCATATCACTCCATAAGAGCTCATTCAAAAGATCAATGAATAGGCACTTATGAAGTAAGACAGTATGATCAAAGGAAAAAGCTCAGATGGTCCTCTCTACACCAAGTGGAATATTAAATATAGATAGATGGTGGATTATAGATCTGGAGTGTGGTTTGCTTTTTTTATTGCTTGTATGAACTAGCCCCAGGTAAATAAACATTTCACTATTCAAATGCTAATAATTTTGCCTTAGCTATAAATCTTTTATTTTCAGTGGTCATTGCCCAAAATCTAAGCTGCTATACCCTCCCCCTAATTGAAAATTTTGATTTAGTTACTTGAGGCGCACAGCAGGTACAGGCGACCAAAGTTTCATGAAAGGTCTAGATAGTAAAAAATAATAACTTTTTTTTAAATAAATAACCTTATCAACCTTTTCTTTACACAGCAGAACTAATAATTGATAAACTAGCAAAATTAAGTCCATATATTGTATCTGAACTTTTTTTTAACTATCTGCTTGAATTGAGCTTACGTTAACCTCCTGAGCGGCACGGGCAATTGCGGAATTGTAATCAACCGTACAACACACTCCTGGCGTGTTGAAAAAAACCAAAGCCGCCTCCATAATATAAAGGCCAATAGTGCAACCCCCCCCCCCTCACCAGCTCACAAACAGACTCAGAGACAGATGATGTAACCAAGGACCATGATCCCTCTGAAGTCTGCTCCCATACAGAGCCGTGGATGGAAGGACAGATCATCCTGCCTGCAGGTCCCTGTATGTGATCGG
Source organism: Ptychadena robeensis (assembly GCA_036250615.1). Classification (NCBI taxonomy): domain Eukaryota; kingdom Metazoa; phylum Chordata; class Amphibia; order Anura; family Ptychadenidae; genus Ptychadena; species Ptychadena robeensis. Next base: position 193,937,896 of record CM070032.1, read on the forward strand.
GCGATCTCTCATACCACAGCGAGCACATTCATGCATTCAGAATATAAGACGCATCTGATTTTTTGGGGGGGAAATGCATCTTATAGTCAGAAAATTACGGCATGTAAAGCTAGCCATACACGGCACGGATTCCCTGGCTGATCGATTCACCATCCGATCGATTCCGGCGATTCCGCCGGGATCCTCAGGTGTGATCGATCGGCCAATTAAGGAATCCGATCGCTGCATACCACCTTGTCCTGCCGGATCCGTGTCCGATTGATCACCTCCCGGAATGCAACTCCCGCTGATCTGGGCAGCATCGGACCCGAAAGACCAACATGTTGGTTCTCTGGCGGATCCGATTCTGAGCCCCCGATCGGTCGGACCCGATCGGACGGACAAGGTGGGCTGCACGGGATTCCGGCCCGATCGTTTCGCGTGCACGCGCCCGGAATCGATCGGGCCGGAATCCGGTGCAAATCCGACCCGTGTATGGCAGCCTTAATAGAGATGGTAAAATTTGTCCATTGCAACGCCCCAGAACAAGGAGGTATCACCAATTGATGAAGATTTAGGAAATGTAGGTTGTGGGAACATTACACAAAGCAACTCTTTAGCATAATTCGTTTTTGCATATATTCAATATCAAGTCGAAATATTGGGAGTCGAAATTTCAACCTAACTCTTAACATAAGTTATTCAAAAGTGCTAGAGCAATACTTTTTTGGTGATTTTTGCAATTAACTCCCAAATAAACTTTGTCAAAATGTCATGACCATCTCTAGTTTATATTAAAAAATGTATGTTTAAAAAAAATCTAAAGAGCATGGGGAGCGGAAATCATGAAAGGTAAAATTAAACTTTAGGTTTAAGAACTCAAGACATCCTATAGAAGAGTTGTTGTTGGTCTAAGAAGAATTTCATCAGCCCGTGTTTTGTTTTTCTATTCACCTTAAATGGTGAGTTCCCATCGGTCTTTCCTCAACCACAGATGTTATTAAACAGAACAGTACTTTAACATAATAAGTTCTACTGTTCAAACTATTAACTTAATTGCTCAATTAAAATACAGCTTACATTGTTTCAGTTAGCAATGATATTTGAAATTTATTTTTGAAAGGTAAATTTTCATTCTATTGCTAAACTAATATTTATGAGCAGAAAAGGAAAGTTATTATATAACAGATGGCTTTTATATGGAAAGGTGTGGATTATGTTAATTCACAATAGTGAAATAAAAACCGCATCTGCTCTTTCCTTCCCAAATTGTCTTTTCTTCAGAAAATGTATTCGGTACCTTAAAGCATGCAGCACAAGCAAGCATATGGGCAAGTATACATAAAGTCAAATCAATAAAGGACTTTGCTGCAACTCAAACATTCCTATCTTATGTATCTTGAAAAGTGCACGACATTTTATTTTGTTCGGGATGAGAAATCTGTCATTTTCTTCCTGTTTTTTCGTGCCAAAAAAATGATTTATGAGGACATAAAAGACAAAAAACACAATTTTTGCAAAATGCCAGCATGTGTAAGAACACATCTAGCTACCTCCAATTTAACATGTGTTCCTAATAATAAATCCACACATTTATCAGAACACATTGACTTGTAAATCCCTGGGTTAATGGCTCAGTTTATAACGGTTTGCGTAACTAGTGCATAAACATTGCTATAAAATTTAAGCATTTGTTGTAAATAAGCACTATGACAGACTCTCTGTATTCATCACAGACTTCTTTTGCAGTAAATAAATTTTACTTCTGCTTTATACAAATGAAAAAAACTATGATACAAGTTAAAATAAAGCAAACTTAGTGAAGGATTAGAGTGGTCTGTTGTGACAATAGCTATGACAGTAAAGGTGGCCATACACAGGTCGATTTCACACTCGATTCCTGGCCGATCGATCACCGGGCACATGCACGCCGATCGATCGACGAGGAATCGAGTGCAGCCCACCTTGACCGATCGACCCTGACCGATCGACATGGCCCCCAAATCGGATCGGCCAGGGAACCAACCTGTTGGTGTTTTCTGATTGGGTACACATCAAGGGGCGTTGACATTTGTGAATCAATCGACTGGTAACAGAATCGTCCGGGAATCGGTGGCCTAAGGTGGTAGGCACAGATTTGTATGGTCGATCGATCAATGCCTGTGACTTCACCGGAATCGATCGGATCGTCGATTGATCGCTCAGGAATCGACACGTGTATGGCTAGCTTAAGTTGTGTTTCTGAAATCAGGGTTAAGGTATGTAAATCCAACAAACCATCAGTGGTCACCAACCTTTCTGACAGCAAGGTCTGATAACATAGGATACAAATTTGCCAGGACTCTAAAACAGGAAGGTGAGTGAGAAATGGAATATGCCACCACACCCTCCAGGTCTCAAACATCACTAGCAGTGCAGCCCTGAAACCTGCAGAACACATTTCAAACCCCTTGCTGAAACCCTTCATAACCATATTCCAGCTGTAGTGCTTTTCTCTTGTAAGATTTTGCTACCCTTGACCTTTTCTAAGCTCTCACTCTGAAGCTACAGATCTCCAACATTGTAAGTAGTACACACCTTACAAACCAGAATATTCGCTTTTTGAAGTGTTTAGCTTAAAAGCTAACATTAATTGTAAAAAAGAAAACCCCTCGCAACCCATAAATATTGAGGCTCTATACCCGGGGTACTCAATAGGCGGACCCCGGTCCGGATCCGGACCCAAATAGGGTCACATGTGGACCGACAGCTGCAGCTCAGTCCTCCCCTCCTTTCTAGTGACAGCCAATGCTTTGAAGCGAAGGAGAGAAGCTAGAGTCTGTGTTGTAGCAGATACGTCCTCCCAGCCAATCAAAACGCAGGCAGGACACACCCTCTCACACTGTAGCTCAGCTGTTGAAACTAGGCTAAATTAACCTGTATGACAGTGTAACTTTAAACACGCATAGCACAAAAACCATTCATAGTACAATCATGAAACTTTCAGGGTCAGTAATACTCACCTACTACTACTTACACCCCGAGTTTCACCCCTCTAGCTACAACACATAAGTTAAATTTCAGCTAAAATACAGCCATGAAATATTGCTTCCCCATGAGCATAAAGCACTACTCTGTTGCATACATGCTTTCACTTATCCTATTTTGAACTCATAAATCTTTGAACCCCTGCATGGTAGAACCTTGAACTTTTGGGGGTTAACCCCTGAGACTACATCCATGCAAATTTTCAGGTCCCTGAGCACAATTCTTCCTACTAAAAAGCCCCCTATAATATATTGCTTGGATGGAGTCTCATTTTTAAGATTGCCAATTTTTTTCAGTTTTTTTTGTTAAACGCATACAATTTCTGTCACTGGGATAACGGCAGGGAAACATTAATAGCTATGAGTTGTAAGCATCGGTGTCATGGAGTAGGCATATGAAAAGCCCTAGCTACATGTCCCTTAAATCCTGTGTTGAACCAGAGATTTTGTTGCAATGCTCCATGGCGATGAATCTGGGGGTTCAAACATTCTGGGGGTTACTTTGACCAAAGCCAGCTGGTGGACCTGTGGATGGAACAGCCTAATCGAGGCTCAATTAGGGAACAAGAGCCGTTCATCTGCAGCAGAATCTACCATTAAGGGGCTGACGCAGAGGACAGTGAGGGAGACACCCACAATGGGGTGAGTACCAGACCCCCATCGTCCGGTCTCCTCTGAGGAGCTCACTAAAAGTTATGTGCAACGGCTTCTCTGGAGTCCTCAGGCCGTGGGTAAAGGGAGTGCTAGTTTAGTGGTCCCCCTGCACAGGAAGGTTAAGAAAGCTTGATTGATACAATATTTCCTAAGAAAGCTTGTGAGCAAGAAAATTGCCCCAGGGCTCCTCTGCCTCCTGACCCCTTTCACCCTCCACTGACCCCCCTCATAATACTTGGAGGTGCCCCCTTGTCTAGTAATTAATACATATTTGAGACTGTGTCCCTTATCGACTTCAGGGAGATATTTATATACATGGCTCACTCGTCGCTTCTGCCGGCGGACCGGGTCAGCGCCGTGAAACTGCCGATCCTAGTCCCTGGGGCATTTGAAGGCGTTGTGGACTTGAGACGATGAAGTCCGTACTATAGGGCCAACTTACGGATTACATAGTTGGTACGAATGAGTGGAGCATTGGGAGCAAGTGGAAAGTTCGTAACGGTGGAACAGACGTCTCGGGGGGTACGGCCCAGATTGACGTCGGATTAGTGTTTGTGCTGATAGCTCGGCGAGCAAAGGGTCTTACCGGGGCGTTCCGTGTCTAGTGGGTGCATGGATTGGTGTGAGAAGGATGTAAGGGGAGTGCTACTTGTTAGTTCACGGTGTCCGTTAGTTCAGGTATTCGAAGAGAGTGGGGGGGGTACCGAGGGTTGTTAAGATAGGGGGTTGGTTGATTTGTTTTGTGCATAGTCGGATAGAGTAGGGGGTTTGCTTCCTTAGGGTGGCTGGGGTGTTTCTGTGAGGCTTAATAAGCGTATTGGGCCTCCGACGGTTGTGTTCTATGCGGAGGTGTGAGGGGGGGTTGAGTGTGCGAGTTTACCTGAGTATTTGGAGGATTACGTAGGTGACTTTTTCTATGTGGTCGACTAGAGGTTGTTGTGTTGGGTGGTTGGCGGGGGGGCGTTACTATAGGGGGTTGTATTGAACACGGGTGTTGCGGGCCGCGATTGCCTGTGCAATATCCGTGCGGGGCTATTTGGAATGTTGGGTCAGACAGAGCGAGGAGTAGGTTTTAAGGGTGATATGTGAGTGGTTGGGGGTGGGTGAACTCGAGTTGTTTGAGTGTTCGGAGGGTGAGCTGGTGGGTGGTCGCGACGGGGTGATGGTGTATAGAGTAAGCAGAGCAATTCTTTTGATCGGCTCGCTTGTGTGCAGATTTTCTTATGATTTCGGGTGCGGGGGTTATTGGGGTGATGATGTGAAATTGGGTAGTCGATGTAACAGAAAGGTAGTATATTTGTTGTGCTGGGGGGGTTGTGTATGGATGGTGTTGAAGAGCCTTTATTAGGGCGACGCGAGATGGTGGGTTGGTGCAAGTCGGATGATTATGGAAGGCGTTGAGACTGGAGGCGTGTTTTCTCCGGTTTGGGGGCGAAACTCGTTGCAATCAACGAGGTTGGTATTGTGAAATCGGGACGGGTTGGGATAGACGTTGAGTGGTTTAACCTGTAGGAGAGAACCTGTTCGTGGCCCGAGTTATATGGAAGATTGGGTCTTGGCGGAAGTGAAAGCGCTGGTGCAAGTTTGTGCCATGATTGAGTAGGTGTTGATCTGTTGGGTTTGTTTTATTTTACGACTTTCCTCCCGTTTGGCATATAGATTTTGTTTCTCTGGTTGGACGACCACTGCCCATCATCGTTCTAGACAGCGTCCCTCGCTCTCCAGGTCCTCTCTCTCTACTGGGTATGTGTACGTTTGTACTTCTGTTGATTTCGGGCTTTTGCTTTAGGGCCGCGCTAACTGTGGGTTCTACGCGAATCGCCATTCGTAGGCGGGACGGAGAGTTTTTGGCGGGGGTTTGGTTGGGGAAATTTGGATGTCCGCGTAGTGTGTCTGTTTCGGTTTCGGTGTTGTTGTTTATAAAATCCGATTTACGAGGGGTTTCTGGTGGTGGGTTCCGGAATCTGCGTCTAGGGTTCCTGACTGGGGTTGCATCGGTGTGAGTGGTCCGTCTCGACCCGGCTTTTTGGAATCGCTGGCGTCGTTTGTAAGGTCCCAACGTTGTTTGCGTGGCGTAGATGTTGGGCGTGGGGTTTGCATTTATAGCTTAGGGTTGTAGATGAAAGCTCTGTGGTGCTTATGTGGTATGAGTAGAAGGCGGTGTTTGCGGTAAGTAGTCTGTAGTGGTGCCTGGTTGCTGTGGTTTATTCAGTAACGGCATTTATGGGGTGGTGGTTGTAGGGGGAGAGTTGATGTTGAGCGCTGGTTTACCGTCTTTTGTATATGTGTATACGGAAGAGTAGTTTGTTACGGGACAATGTGTTCTGGTGGGGACGCGCGTCCTGGGATGTTGCGTAAGTGTTGTGTGCTGTATGTAGTGTTATCGTTGTTCTAGGGGGTGCATTAGTGACGGGTTTTGCGTAAGGTTGGTGGGTAAGCGGTTACTTTGTAATTAGTGGTTTGGGGGGGAGAGGTGATGCGGGTATTCGGGTTTGGACCTTAGGTTTATTCCGGGTAGGTGGGGCCGAGAGTACGGAATTCGTGCGTGTTTAGGGGGGGGATGGTTGTTCGGGGGTGGTAGAGTCATTGTGCATTGGGGGGTGGTGGTTGGGGTTCAGGGTCATTGGGCGAGAGAGCTCGTTTGGCGGGGTACCCTGGTGTTGCCGCGAGGTGTGGGGTTAGTGGATTATATGGAGCTGGTTACAATTCTACTGTAGGGGCGTTGTGTTGTGTCGGTCGTGGTTTTGGTCATTCGACAGTTGGTTGGTGTGGGGGACGTGGAGTGGAGTGGGGTACCGTTAGAAAATTTGTGGCGATCGCGATTCGTTGTATTATACGGCTGTGTTGGCCTTTTAGAGATAGCGGGTGGTGTTGTTTTATTCGTATGTTTTGGCATTTTGTGGTCAGGGGCGTGGAATGGGGTTTTGGGGGAAATGAGAGGGGTGGCTAAGGTGCAGGGATGTTAGAGCTCTTAGACGAGTATAAGGTGGGTGACGTGTTTTTGTGCGCCCTCTCCATGGACGGTTTTTGTGTGCGTGAGCCGTTATTGTAAACGGCGTTAACCATCAAGTTGACTTGTCAGAACTAAGAGATCATAGGTGGATAGACTAAGGTGTGTGTTTGGGTTTGAGGTTAAGGGGGGTCATGTTTTAAAGGGCGACCGATTCGACAGCTAGAAGGGAAGGATCCTTTCTTGGTTGCCGGTACAATTCCAGAACTCAAAGGCTCTCGTACCGTCAGACTGAATGGAAATTTGGTAAGTGGACCTTTCAAATATATATTTCAGTAGCCCTGCTCTATACTGATGTGCATTACTGAATTTCTTAGCTTTTATGACACCACAGTGTGTTTAAAATGTGCCAGTAGAGCATGGCAGAGCAAAGGGTAACCCTAATTTTGTTGTCCTTGTTGTTAATAAATATTTAAAGATTAAATAATGCAGTTATGTGGCCTTCCTGAGTCTTTGAGGTAATATAACACTATATGTACTAGTCAGCAGCCCCAACATTCTAAAAGTTTTGAGAAGAATATGTTTAAAAAGCATACGGCATGTGGAAGGTAACCGGATTAATATTTAATCAACTGTTAACACGCTACAAAACAGGCAAAAAGACATAACCCATTTTCAACTATACGAACATAAACAATGCATTTGATGGGATGTTAGATGGGTGGTTGGCAGCTTCCAGGTGCTTATCACAACCCAGGAACCACTGCTGACCCATCATTGCCATGCTCTTTAATGAATAATAGTTCAGATGGTTGTGCATTATAGCCAGCAATCCATTGTTCCCTTCTGCAGATCTGGATGGAGGAACTGCTTGCATCAACTCCCCAGCACAACTGATAAAGGAATGAAGCAGGTAGAAGTAGTAAACTTTACTGTCCATCTTAATGTAGCGTGTGTCTTAGAAGGATTAATGATAAAGAACCATTTAGAGATAATAGGTTGGCTTTTGATTGCAACTGGAGTTTTCTTTCTATACCGCAGAGTATTAAAGTAACCATACATTTAAAAGTGTTGATATCTGCCTGTGAATCCTGTTACATATTTAGATATGACAACCTACCTACAGAAGTTCATCTATGCATGAACCGCCATAGGGTAGGAATGCATAAAAAAAAAAAACCTGTAATACCTGTAATAAGTAATTTAGGAAGGTCCCTCGCAACCACTCCGTTCTCCCTGGCCTTATGATGGGCAACAGCTCAGAGGTAAGTCAAAACCTACATTTTACATATATACCATATTTTTCAGACCATAAGATGCACTTTTTCACCCCCAAAAGTGCATGTTCTGGTCCGAAAAATACTAATGTAAATGCTTCCACATTTGATAATGTTCCTTATTTGCCTAAAAAAAACAAATAAAATAAAAGCATCTAGCCTTGCCCCCGTAGTCATCTACTGCAGAGCTAGTACCATGGATGATGCTATTGCTTATGGGAAAAGTGCCTGCATCTTATGGTCCGGCCGCTGGTGATCGCAACTTGGCTCCCCGACAGCTCTCCCGGCAGATAGATCAGCTGTGTGCAGAGGGAAAGGAGATCAGCTGTGTGATCTCCATTGGCACACAGGAGTCTGTGTCAGCTGTGTAGATCTCCCATCTGCCAGGAGAGCTGTGGGGAGCTGAACTGTATTGACTATATTTGCAGAGCCCTGCAAATATAGCCAATGCAGAGTGTGTGGAGCATGCTGCACTCGCTGGCAGCTTCCTCACACATGCAGCAGAGAAGGGACAGGGAGACCAGAGTGCAGATTCCCCTGTGCTCCCCCTCCCTTCCCTCTCTGAGCTCTGTGCGAGGAAGAACAGACGCTGAAGTCTGCTCTCTAGTGACACAATTTTAGTGGCTAAATAGGGGTACTGCATGAGATTTTTTTCACATTCATTTAAACAAATGAAATATTTTTTTTTGATTTCCTGCTCTAAAAACTGGGTGCGTCTTATGGTCAGGTGCGTCTTATAGTCTGAAAAATACGGTATATATTTTTAGATTTTAAGTATACATCCGCTTTAATTGGCTCTATGCCTCTTGTGCACTGATATCAATTAGCAATTGGCTCCTTTCCACTTACAGGATTACAGATTTCTTCACATGCTGTGTTGTATTACCAATAACTTTTTGGTTTTATAAAAGTCTTTTTTGTTTTTAAAGTTAGTTCTAGTTTATTTACCTTGGTATATTTATCCATTTATACGCAAACAAAACACATAATTTCTCTGTGGATTCCATCTTTGATTGAATAGCAATTCAAAAAGTCATATTTGCAGCATATGCTCAATGAACTTCAAATAGCTAGAGTATTGGATGGAGTGTGCCAAAACTTTGCAACCAGTCGGCAGTCATAACGTTTGTAACTTATCTTAGCTGATAAAAGATAAATAGTATTCTGCTACTAGTGTGATAATCATTTACACAATATCAATTACATCCTTTATATTTAAAATAAATGATCTACTTACCTGTGATTTCTTGTATGGTAATAAAAAAAGAAATGTTTTCTTTACTGATATGTCTGATATACAAGCACTATACAATGGTGCAATTATCACTTACCTGTTGGAACACATCTGCTCCTTCATCGTAGTCCACAATGGTAAAGAAAAGTTTGTTTGAAAATGCCGAAGAATATCGCCAAGAATTTGCCAGCACTTGATATTCCTCATTTGCTTGCCTGTCAAAATACAAGTAACATCAATATTCGTAATGTGGTTTACATGAGTGTACACATGTGCAGTAACCCATGGCAGGCAATCAGAAAACAGCATTCATTAGTCCATCCCTTATGTTCACCTCCCAACAACCAAAAGATATTTTCCCTTCTTGACATACAGATATACATTTTATGAATGTGCTGCTACACTGCACTGATAAACGAAAACAATGGTCTAGCAGAAGAAATGTCTCAGCCTTACTGATCAGCTTTTCCTATACAGAAGAGGCCGGAGATTATCTCCTTCAGTCATCCATACCCAACGCACAGCCCAGCTGTCATATGAATCTGTCAGCATCAAAAGGAAAGGGCCAACAGCATATTGTTGTTACCATTAAATTCCGACCATTGAGACAAACCGCTGCCCTAATCACTACAAGACAGAGGTGCAGGGGATTTACAGCTTATACCATGTTATCTGGAATCAACCAGTACAAAACGGTCACTAATAACTCTGTAGTGTTACTGAGATGCAAGTCTGTAATTCCAAACTACAAAGCCAACTGTATGCTTATTTGTTGTACCACAAAAAGACCAACGTCTATAGTTAAAATAAGGGTAAATCCATTAAATTTGTATAATGATTTCCCTCTCTGTTGAAAATACAAGGACATGCTTACCTATGACAACTTTCCTAAAGCAGTCCTAAACTCTAAATTATACATACCATCTGCACACATAGTTGGATTGGAATGTCACTTAACTGTTGTGAGGGCTGTATTAAATTAATACATTGCATTTAGAAAAACTAACATGACCACTGCATGTGTGAAAGGTGCCATGTGTAGCACTGTAGATATGACCTGCTTCCCCATTCCCAGTTCTGAGATTGGTCAATGCAGATGTCATACATTTGAAAAAAACTTTATTGCAAATCAAATAAATAATGCTTTACCAAAAGCACTAGCATCATCCATGGTATTAGCTCTGCAGATGACTACGGACGGGGGCAAGGCTAGATGTTTTTATTTTATTTGTTTTTTTAAGGCAAATAAGGAACATTATCGAATGTGGAAGCATCTCCATCAGTATTTTTTGGACCATAACATGCGATTTCCCCCCCTAAAAGTGTGGGGGGAATGAGGGTGCACCTTATGGTCCAAAGGTGTGGTAAAAGAATATTTTTGGGGGTTTCATGCACACACATGCATTCGTCCAGTCAGCCTCTCGATTGACTGGCAGGCAAGGAGCCCATCATGGCAGGAGAGAAACACAGGGCAGAACAGAGCATACTTACATTATGTTTACATTGCGCATCTGCGGAGTCTGGCTGTCAGATTGTTATGACTTTGTCGAACAAGAAACATAAGGACAAGTAACTTATATGACTTTGGACTTGAGTCCACTAGGTGTTATGATGCCCAACCCATAGATTGCCTATGTTTTAGGGTGCGTTGCCACTCCATTGGCTTTTATGTCTCCTATTCATTTAAATTGAAAAAATGTGGGTAAACTATGGAACTAATTGTTTCCACAGCTAAATCCTTGTGGACAAAGTTACTTTGGGTCCACCTTGAATGTGTTTCCCCTCTCATTTAAAATATACCCTCGTGTACTGCATACAGGTAAGGAAGTAAAGGGAACTAATGATCCCTACTCCCTTATGATGAAATGATGGCAGAGAACCTCTAGTTTACTACAGTAATCGGGCTTAATGTAATTTCAAAAGTCATGTTCCGAATTTTCCTGTTTTTCACAAGACTGGTCCAGTTTACAAACCTTTTACTTACATAAAGATTTCATTGTTCCTTTGGGGGTAATATTAGTACGACTTTATAAAATAAATGAGCCAACTATCTTATTGCTTTTTTGTTTATGATGAAAAATGTATTTTGATGAATACCATGTAAGGGTTTAGCTACATTTAGTCCCCCAGGGTAGAATCAGAATTTTGAATGTGCCTGAACAATCTCTAATACTGTAAGTATAATGTCACCTGAGTGGTAGGTTATATATGACAACTGACACCAATGGGCCTATTGGGAAAGATGAGATGAGCTTATCTTTCAAAGTGAGAAGAGATTATCAGAGTAAGTAAAGGACTCTGAATGACCGCAAATTAAGGCATTTGTTTGCAGCAGCTTGCAGATATCTTGTGTGCATTAATACTTATATACTATATAACCAAGTTAGAAGAAAATATTGTAGCTACATTAATACAATGCAGTTATATAGAAACAAAATAGAACAAAGAGATTCTTAATAGCAGTAAAAGAGGAAATCAAGTTTTAAAATTAATATAGGAAATGCAACTTACCTTTTAAGAAGAAGGCGTTTAAGTTTCCATTGGCCGAACTAGGATTGCCTCTTCACTACTAGACTTTCACTACTAGAGGAGGGGTGACGCCAAACTTCCCAACCAATGCTGGTTTATTTGTGTGCACATGGCCTATGGGCTTGCTTGAAGGGCAGAAAAAGGACTCCCAGCTCCCTCCAGAACCACAGCTGCAATGTACGTGTCAAAGTTCTAGCAGGGGCTTTGCCTTATAAGTCCCAGCACACCAAGGGGCAGGCTTTATCAGTGCTATGGCAATGAATGGCTAATGCTTTACAATAACAAGTATGTGTGAAGGAAGGGACCTGGCCCATGGTTGTTCATTTACATCTAATGTTAATAGTACAAAGAATGTCTGGCTGAATGGTCAGCACCCCCCCCCCCCCCCCCCCCATAAAGATTGATTCTGGTACATACACATGTTCATTCTTCCCATGGCCATGCAAACACAAGCTGTAAAGGGCTTGTAATAAACATAATCTTTCCCCTTCTTTGGCAGAATCTTCAATGAGCAGAAGAGACATACCAAGTCCCTTATTGCAACCTCATACATTTTCACCCATATTCAAAAAGTGCAGTTGTGAAAAAAACTATTTATTTTCAAAATAGTAAAAAAAAGCTTTAAACTACTTACAGTTAAGAAGAATCAAGTTCTTTCAGAGTTTGAAAAACAAACTCTGCCGAACCGAGATCATCAAAACCGACCACGGGCTCGGAAAGCTGCAATGATTCTCTACCCAGCCGCAGCATTTCCAGGATCCCATGACCACCCCTATGGCATCATCAGTGACGCCGAAGGGGCGCACCATAGACCTCCATTATAATAAAGGGGTCGATTTCCCAACCTACATTGCCGGCGTCAGTGATGTGGACAAGGGAGGATGGAAATTAAAGCACAGTACAGTGTACTCTTCTGCAATCACCCGTAACCATTAGGGAGGTTAAAAGTCCATAACCATATCATGGGTTTTATACATAATGTGTTATTCCTTCTCAAAGATTACAAACAGAGGATAATTGTCGATGGTTCATTTCAGAGCTGCCAGGGTGCATCATTCATAGGTTTTAAATGAATATTTACCAAAACAAATGTATAACATGGCAGGGTTTGAACTCTTCCTTAGTAAAACAACTCTTAGTATATGACTAAGAGGTGCAAAGGGCACAAAATGGATTAAACAGAATCCATCATTATAATCCAGCTTTCTCTCCAGCAAGGCGAACAGTCTAGGCTTTGCACTGCTGGAGGGGACCACCAAGCACAAGCATAGGAATTTGTTGTGTTTACCTGGTGGTTAACAATAGGTAAGGCCAAGACAATTGATGTTTTGAAAAATAATAGAAACAAATAGAATCCCTCTAAATAGTATAAGTCAGTCTGCCACATCCTATAATTTAAATATTAGAAAATAGAAAGAAGTTGCACATAGTCACAGAGTACTTTAAACTGCAGCAATTATCATGTTCTTGTCATAAAAACAAACTTTTATTCACAAGATTGAAAAATAATGTA
>CM070032.1:193951157-193967701 GCA_036250615.1 Ptychadena robeensis
TGTATTTCGAACGATTGACCATGGCATGATGATGTCACCATGCTGCTGCCGATTGTTCGATAAACGCCTGCCAAGCATAGTGTCTATGGCTGGTTTAACCTCCCTAGTGTTACGCCCGAAGCAAGTACTGGCGCAGTCTGATCGTGAATCAAACTGCGCCCGTGCCGGAATCAGGCGCAACCGCTGGCTCTCTGTGTGCCTGCAGTATTTCTACAGAGCTGCAGGCAAACAGAGCCTTTCCACCCCCATCGGCGTCATCGGTGACACTGATGGGGGCGGAAAGGCAAAACACTGTATCACTTTTGGTACAGAAATCTGGACCTCAGTGAACCGCCAGGGAGGTTAAGCTAGGCACACATGGGTAGATCTGTAAAAAGATTTGAGTACAATCAATGTGCATGGTCATGGTGATTGATTGTACTCTAATCTGTTTACACACCTGTTTACACACCTTTCCTTGGAGTGGGATCAATAGAGCCCACTCGAAGAAACTCGATTGAACAGGGTTCCAACATGTTGGAAAACCCTGTTCAATCTCCATTACTTTGCAAAGTAATGGAACAGCTGACTCTTGCCTTCTGCCTTCTGCTCAGCCGTCAGGCTCAGTGTGAAGGGGGCGGAGCCAGTACGCCTCACTCCTGAAGCTGCTGCGTGAGAGGCAGGTTAGATGGATTTCTTCCCAGCTTGTAGCCCGTGTTCTGATTCACACAGGCTACAAGCTGGGGAGAACGGGTCCCTGGGGTCCCCATTGAACGGGAATCGATGTGCCCATGTGGTGCACATTGATTTCCGTTCAATTGATCCCCGATCAATCACAGTGTGGTTACTTCACCACGCTCTGATTGATCGGAGGTTGATTGCACAGGAATTTACCTGTGTGTGGCTAGCATGCGGGTCAGTCTATTTAAATCAATGGAAGGTAAAATATCGAATCATATATAGCATCCAGTGACTGATCTGTAGTTTTTTTTTTACTTTTCAAACTTTTGTCCATACAGCCAAATAATTGTTCCAGAAATTTCTATAATTTAGCGAACTTATGATAGCTCTTCTTTAAAACAATTAGATTGATTCTTAATTCAATAATTCATCTCTAGAATGTAACTTTTTGACAGAAAAAACACACACTTCTTCACTCCTGCTTATTGATTTTCAGTGAAGGATGGGAAAAAAACATTTACAGTAATGGAAACAGGTCATTAGTGAAAAGCATAATGACCAGTCAATTTCAAGCAAAGAAATAGCGTTCTGTCAATCCCCGACGCAGAATTTAATAATCTGTTTTACTTGTTTCTACTATTCTTTGAAGCAAAACACTTCAATACGTGAGCCCCAGGACCACCATTAAGTCAATTTACCTTGAAATAGAAAAGGTAAAATGATTTAGATGGAACACTTTCACTTTATTGTCTCATATATCCAGTACGGATGTAGCGTGTTTCACAAATTAATCCATTTTGCCTGATGTTTAGGCAGAAAGTTCAAGCTATTGGTCATATTCCATCTTAATTCACAAATGTGTCTCTTTTTATTTGATAACATAAAAAGCTTATGATTTAGCTTATGATCAGCTAAATTCAATTCCCCTGGCGCCGCGGCACTCGTATAGTAAAGCATTTCATGGATCAAGGTTTTTCTCATTTAAATTTTTGTGAAAAATTATAAATCTCATTAAGAGTTTCTTAATGCATTTATTTAACTTCTCCCTGAGTACATAGATTGGAAACCTTAAATGCTCAGGAAATAGGCTTGGGGAAAGCTTAGTCAAGGGCATTTCGAAAAAGTGAGCCCAGTAAAATCAGGCAGTGTTTTGTAGTTTGGAGGTGTTCCCCAGAATATTATAGGAACATCATTACAATTTCCTTGTAATTAAACTATGGGGGTGTAAAGGGATACAAAAAACAAAATGCCTTTGGCATCAAATCAGATTCTGTACTGTATGCCCCCTTCTATGGGTAGCATATATGTACACATACACTGCTCCACGCTGGAAATCTACGCAACTAAGCAAACTCGAGCACACAAGCATTTTTTAAGAGAAAACTTAAATGTAATTTATAGCGACATTTCATTCACTCAGGCTGAATTTTACCAAGGACAAAAAACAATCAGAAGCAAACTAAAAGATATGTTTTATTTACAAAAGTGCACAATGCTCTGCCACCATGGGGAAACTTTGCCATGAGCCTTGTGCGGTCGATCGCTGCGTGCTTACGCAAAAACAAGACAATCGTTCATTGATCATTCGCTGAATCTATGCGCACCACTTTGGGATCCTGGGATATACAAAATAATGGCGACCAAACAAGTATTTATCATCATGTTGGATCCATGTTCGATCGACATTTCATTCAAGCAGGATCAAGGTGGATAGCGTTTCATTCCCAAACAATCGATTGTAAAACGTGCACGGTGATTGATCGCTTGGGAATCAGCAGTGAAAAGAAGTTCTCCCCTTTTTATACTGTATGCCAGAGTGGGAGAGGGGAAGCTGACCGCTCTCCTCATCTGCTTTAACTGCCACACTGCACAGAGCTCTGGATTTATAAATTTTTTGCTCCAATTAAGACGCTCCCGTTGGTGGTCCTATCAACTGGAGCATCTTATAGGGCTAAAAATATGGTATTTCCTCATATTTAACAACATTTCAACAAATCATCAAAAGGGGAAACTTTTAAAGCAACTGTCCCTAGAAGATTCACACAGTTAATGTCAAATAGTAAAAAAATGCAAATTACACCGAATTTTACTCGGGTGAAATGGTTTTTTGTTGTGTGAATATTTTCAATTTTTCGCGCTTGATCGCTTGGGAATCAAATGCAAATGCTACCTTATTCCATGTAATACAAACTCTTTAAAACAATGTAAGTAGAACACATATTGTGACCAATTAATGTATTGTAGCTAACAAGTATTAACAAGATGTTTTATTTCCATTTTTATAGGGCAGAAAAGGGACTTCTGTTTAATATATTAATTTGTGTTGTGAACACTTCCTTATTTTGTCCTGTTGACCACTGGCACAGAAAGTATTGATAAAACTCCAAGGGGAGTGCAGAGGACAGTTTCCAAATGGACAAACAGTTCTAGAGATAGCTGTCTAAGATGGCACATCTTCTAACTCTGTTAAATTTATACTTAATTCTTGTTAAATTTATTCTTACTTTGGAGAAGTCTCTGTTGCTTCCTATTGCAAGGGGTAAGATCACTATGTTAGGAGTTTGACATCCAATGAAATTTAACTGCAGTCCTTCCCAAGAGGCTCGTTCTAAGGGGTTCCGAGCTGCAATGCTCGACACAAAACATAAAGACATCATTTATGTCACCAGGGGGAAGAGACCAGGCCAAGATCAGACTATACTCTTGTGGACCAACAAGCTCTTTTTACTTATTTTTTTGTTTGTTATTAGAGCAGGAGAAGATCACCAGCAAAGGTGACCTTTAGTAAAGTCTTGATCAGATATAGTTAAATGCTTAAACTTGTAAAAGGTGAAGCCAATACGTGACCTGATCTGTTACTAAAAATAACTCTCATATGTAAAATCAGTAAATAACAACAATTGGCCAACACTTATTTGAAGAAAATGGTTGGCATCTAACGGGAAAGTAAACAAAATAACAAAAAAATTGGTAATCAAGTGCATGCACAATCTTTGTGTTGAAATGCCACTTGAAAGTTAATGAGATTGTCACAAGAGATGTTGAAATCATCTAGAAATACCAGATCATGTGTGGCTGACCTATGTAATCAATCATGTATGGGCTGACCTATGTAATCAGCATTGAATTATTAGGTACATGTACATGACTTTTGATGTTTTTGTTTTTGGTTTACAAATCTCAAATACTAAAGGTATATTAATAATTATAGATAACTGTCACTACTTGGAGTCATTTACTCCTGTATAATATATGCCACAAAAAGATTAATTTGAATCATCTACTAATGCTATCCAGCAAACACTGCAGCAAAAAATCCTTGCATATTCCACCAGTTCTAGTTTATTTTCTTTCTAATGCCTCTAGTGGCCATTAGAATCTTGATTTCCCTAGTAAGCAGTTCTTGAAATGCGTGATGTACAACTAAACCCCTCTGCCTCTTTTACCACTAGTCAACTTCAAACTTAAAGGTACAGATAAAATATAACTCACATTTCTTAGGATGCAGAGTGGCTATAACAGTGTGGCAAGGTGACGAGGGTGCCTCTGGTTTGCCCATACTGGAGGTCAACGTGTCATTTACCCCCACCCCCACTTTAAGTATGAACCACACAGGCTTAGCACCATAGAAAGCATTTCAATAAATTACCCTATTTTTGCCCTATAAGATGCAAAAACTGTGCGAATCTTATAGGGAAAATGCGCAACCACTCGCAGCTGAAAGAATATTCGGGCATGGTTGCGCATTCTATGTGCTCTCTGTCTTCCTGTGCCAAGCACTAAACTCGGGTGGCGGAGAGAGGTGGGGAAGCTCTCCCCATGGTGGGTCTTTCTTCTGCTTCTTTTCCCATCGTCAGGTAGCTCTGTGTCCAAGTAACCTGTGTGCTTGTCAGCCCGGAGCTTTGTATGTCAGCTTAAGCCGATATAAAGCACCAGCTTTACATTTACAAATACAGTATGCAGCCAAAAATTCTTCCCTCTGCTACTGATGTGTATGCCAGAGTGGGGGAGGGGGGGACAGCTTCCTCATCTGCTTTATCTCCCACACTGCACAGAGCTCCGTATTATTTTTTTTGCTAAAATTAAGACACTCCAGTTGGTAAAAGGGCAATTACATCAAATTTTACTTGGGTGAAATAGCTTTTTGTTGTTTGAATATTTTACATTTTTTTGTTTTTTTGTTTAAATGTTTAAAGTTCAACTCTTGCTTACAATAGTAATAGTCAAAGAAAAACGCTTAATAAGATTTAAACCATAGGAATAAAACTTGACCAGGGTAAGCACTGCATGCAATAATATATTTTATAATATATTTTATGCCAATAACTTGTAACTGCTTGGCCTGCTTATAAATAAATAAAAATGAAGGCAACTAAACTACCAAACGGAATTCTATAATATCATCATTACAAGTTCTCATAATACAATGTTTTCTATAGTGGGCCTTCAATATGTGAAACCTAACTAGATCAAAATTATCTTGCTAAAGTGCTGTTTCTCATAAACAATTTGTTGGAAAATAAAGTTATTAAAGTGGACCTACTACCTCTGATTCTGCAGGATTTTTAAAGATTTACTAGGTCAGTATTTTTGTTTTCACACGAAGATAAATTTAAGGGGTTCTATCACTATTCATAGATCGGTCTGTCACATCCCAACATAATATTTGGAAAAAGAGAAGAAGTTTGTCTCCCTAGTTGGAAAAATCCAATCAGGGATAAAGGGACTTTTCAGACAGTACCTTGCTAGTAGTGAAATTCAAGTTATTTGGATTGTTGGTTTTTTAATAAAGTATATCACAATACATTTGTCATAATTTTTCCATCAAATCACCATATTTACATCAAAAATTACCAAGAATTACTCCATCTCAACATGTTTCGCACATGCTATGATAATCAATGCTTCATCGGGAGATGTGCGGAGATATTCGAAAGTCTCTGTGAAGAAAACAATCAGGAAAACACTACTAACACTCAGACACATAGTCACATCACTTCCCACTCACACACTGACATTCACAATATTTTTGTAGGTGAACACTGATACACTTTCCACCACCAGTAGCACAAAATTGTTGTACCCATATTACCACTCACATGACACTATTTCATCATAGTCCCCAATTAATCAAACACTCACCACGCACATACAACACATAGCACACACCAACACAGTTTGCCACATAACACATAACACCCATAACACAATTATAGAATGTCCATTAACCCCCGCATATCTACCACATCTATACAGACCCTTTAGAAACACATTTCTTTACTTACTATTACAGTGATTATTATCACACATCAAGAAGAGGATACACCCCCGTGCCCCAGGCAGCCATCGTAGCATCCGATAGGTGGCACTTCCAGGATTGATTATCAGAGATAACCAGAAAAGGATAGTAACCCATCTGGAAATCTAAGGCAGATTGACACAATCTGACTATATCCTAGTAAGTTGAACTCATTTGACCATACACCTTAAATTGTAAACACAGATACGATATCCACCTACCTGATTGTTTTCTTCACAGAGACTTTCGAATATCTCCGCACATCTCCCGATGAAGCATTGATTATCATATCATGTGCGAAACATGTTGAGATGGAGTAATTCTTGGTAATTTTTGATGTAAATATGGTGATTTGATGGAAAAATTATGACAAATGTATTGTGATATACTTTATTAAAAAACCAACAATCCAAATAACTAGAATTTCACTACTAGCAAGGTACTGTCTGAAAAGTCCCTTTATCCCTGATTGGATTTTTCTAACTAGGGAGACAAACTTCTTCTCTTTTTCCAATTTTTGTTTTCACATTTGACCTCTGATCCTATTATCAGCACCAATAGGGCAGATTGGTGGTCAAATGTGAGAAAAAAAATACTGACCCGGTAAATCTTAAATCTCATGCAAATCTCCACCTCCTGCGCTGCAGAGGCTCCAAAGGAACATAGGAAATTAGACTTTACTTCTGATGTCTCCTTTCCCATGTTCCCGTACGCCTGCAGCATCTGAATTGGTGACGAGGAGGGGGGGGGGCAGGAAAGGTAAGTATTTATTTTTTCATTTTACGGGTCGCTGTCCCTCCACGACCACACAATGTAGGTGATGAATGTTTATTTTGTTAGGTGATTTAGTTTAATTCCCCTAATTTTTTTTATTTCTACATTTTAGCTTTCCTGAAGTCTTTAAACCCTTTCTGTCTCCAAAGGCAGCTGCAAGTCTAGAACTAGTTTCCCAATAGTGACAATGTCTGGGCTGCCAATCTCCAGGAAGCACGAAGTAGCGCACCAAGACGTAATGATAACCGAGAATAAGCCAGATAGTGTTTTAATCTCATTACAGGAAGTCCCTGAACAAGGATCTTTGTGGTATTTTATCAATAAATGCTGTAAAATGTATTGACTGAAAATGACTTTTGAAATTACAATAACATGTTAAATGGAAGAAAGGAATTTTGTAGTTAAGTTTATATCTTACAATAAAAGAAACAAAAATCCCTAAATCTAAATGACATATTTCAAACTTCACCTTGCAGCATCTCCATGGTTCTGACACCCTTCGTGTATATTAAAGCCAAAAACCTGCCAGCAGAGCAGCGCAGCGCAGCGACCTGTAGAGGGCAGTGCTGATTTAGGAATTTAGGAAACGATACGATCTTAAAGTAGAACTGTGAATTTGGATTAAAAAACACACAATACCAGTAAAGACATTCACTTACTGTATACGCTTGTATTGCAGAATTACTGTAATGTGCATTTCATTAACATATCAACACAATGCACAATTCTCTGTTGTTCAGATGTAAATTTTACGACTTCATTCTTTAGCCTACAGACTTCCACTTCCAGTAGAATGTATTGTTGTGTCACCTTCCAATGTGCTGTTTAGCATAACATCTCTTGACATTGTAAAATGTTATAATAACGGTGCCGAGACCACAAAACTGCCAGATGACTGGTAATTTTCGCTATCAACATTACCGAACGCTGCTTGGCCTTGTATTCTCCAGAATATAATTTTCATCTGAATATAGTGATCAGGAAATTTAATTGGCATGCAAAAGATGCATTTGATAGTCAATGTCAGAGCAATCATCAGTTTGGGAGCTATTCCACGTATTCACCACTCTTTAAGTAAATACATTTGTTTGCACGCCTCACCCCATGTTCAAATGGAAACCTTAGCAATCATCTCTTTCTGAATCCAATTCCCTTGGTATAATTGAAGGTTTGTGTCACATTGCTGTCTTAAGCTAGGCTTACTGCAGGCTTGAATCATTTCCTAGAACACGGGACCAGCAGTGAGCTCTACTACAGCGTTACCATATCTTTTCTTCTCTACATAGCCATTTGTCGTAACGCCAGTTGTTTTCGTCTATTTTGACTTTGAAAGTACAAAGTCTGATACCGGTCTGTTATTAAAGAAAATACAAAGGCATTAAAAAGGTTTGATTCGTTTTATATTGCTTGATGTGATATAAGCACACAGCGTAGGTTAGCAATGGTCAAGAGGTAATTTGATCTTTTTCTTCTTTTTTCTTCTCTCTTCTCTTTCTGTGCACTCCTGTTTGCATAGTTGGATGCCACTGGGAAGTAAACATTATCACAGTTGCCTTTTCAAACACATAATGTTCATAAGACTAAATGTTATTAATGCTAGATATACTGTACACCGATAACTTTGCATATGTATGATGTATGTGTTGTGGGAGTTAAAAGAGGTACAATCACAAAACAGGCTTCTGTTTATTTTCCAAAATAAACTCTTGCAGGGGTTAAAGCAGTTCAACATACATTATATCCCTTGGCATAAAGAAAATCATATCACTGGTCTCCCAGCAGCAGCAGGCCTGGACCCCACACTCCTTCTGAGCCCCCCTGTATCCACCGCTCACACAGCCACTGATAGTGATGGCCGAACTTCTCTAATTTCAGTCTGCGAACAGACGGACCGGACTTTTAAAATAGTCCGCCTGTTGGTGGACAGATTCAAATTCCCTGCCCGTTGGCGGGGAATATGAATCGGGAAATCCCTGGAACGCATAGTTCCTGGCTGCTGTTGCCGGATGTGACGCCACTGACCTCACTTCCGGTTCACTGAGCCGACTTTTCACTGCAAGACCGGGTTCTCTACTAGGTCTTTAGTGAAAAGATTCTTCCTCCGGTGGAATCTTACTGCTCCTGCCAGAGGGCAAACACCCATGTTCATGGGCCATCAATACCCACTGACTCCTACAATGTCGGGAGCACAGACACCATGGTCTCTGTTTCTTTCATGGAGACCCTGGAAACCCTGGAGTGTACATGGGCAGAGTGGGATGGCTCACCTGGGGTTTTCCTTCCCATTCCAGAGTCTGGGACTCTGTAACAGAAACTAAACATACCATATTCCGAACTCCTTCCAGGATACATCACCTAATGGAATCACAGCATGAATATATGGGAAATATGCCTGTCACAGCAGTCCTGTATTAGTAGAGGATGCCGGTAGAGTGATATATCTTCAAATATGTTTTGTGGTCTCAGGTGTATTCTGGGTAAGAAGTGAGGGGAAAGATAGGAGCCATGTTTACAATTTGTTCTGTTTTGTTACAGGGTCCCGGACTTCCCATTCCACCCAGGTACACCTCAGGATTTGTAGGCATACAGCCAGAGTTCCTCTCTGGTTTAGGTTTGCAGAGCGAGGTGGTGGACTGTAGCAACATGGAAATCCCATGTTGGCTTGGATAGTTTTGACCCACTGGCAAATTTAGCAAAAGATGAGCACCAAGAGCTGTTTTATGCTCAACAAGATTTGTTTTTGTTACCTGTCTTTGGTGAAAATAAACCTCACTTTTGCTTATTTAAAATGAGTGTGCTGGTAATTTCTATCTCCTAAACCTTACATACTCTGCAATGGGGAAGGGGAAGCAATGCATGGTACATTTCCCTAGATCTCGAATATTCGAGATCTTTGAGAAATGGCGAATTCCAATATTCGTGCTCAACAATAGTCAGTATCATTTGTCTAGTTTCCTGTGTAGGCTTAAAAAGAATCAGCCAATCAAATTAATTGTGAGCTTCTCTATGTGTTCTCTTGCAGGAGAACTTATCATGGTAGAACTTGTCATCCATACAGATTATTTATCATGTAAAGAGAGAAGACAGGAAGAAAATAAGTATTTGTTGCTTAATATATTGAATTTTAAATAATTTAAATCAATGAGATGCAAAAATATTGCTGCAACTAAGCCCATTAAACTCCGTAGCTGCAGTGCCTGGATCACTTGCAGTCTTCATTAAATTTCTTGTATTTTGTTGCATCTCAATGGTCCTCTTTAATGTAAACAACAATATTTATGGATATCTGGCTTTGGTTTTGGTTCATTTGTTAATGCTTGGTGAACAATTCTCATACGGTTTTGGTTACTAGAAGAATATATGTGGAACCGTCAAGGACTGAAAGTTGGCAACCCTTCCCCAAAAGGGCAGTTCAATTATGTGTCTTTTGTTGAATATAACACAAATAATATCAGCTCTTAGGCAAGTTTAACTCAACTCTAGAATATATTTAAAATGCATGATTACCTTGCATCAGACTTTTGCAGGCTACTCTACAACAGACCTTACAATGGGGAATGGGAAAGCAGCACATAGACCCTTAAATTCGCTATAGTACTAACAATTAAAATGCCTCCTCAGTTTACTGCTTTTCCTTATATACCTATACAATATACAAACAAGTGTTTTGCAGGTACAACAGTTTCAATACACTATATATTCACCTTATACAACACATACAGTGCAAATATAATAGAAATAATATCCAGAAATACTTGCCTGCATACTGAGCATTGTCTCTGGGGCTGCAGCGCAGTGAACATTACTATAACGGAATAGTTACGAGGTGGCGCCTTCACAAACCTCCTGAACTTATCTCCATTCATACGGATTACTGATCGCCGGGAGCTCCATTCCATCATCTGCTCCACCTTTTCACTTAACAGGTTCTAGGTAAAGAACATAAGTATTTCTTGTAAGAATGAATGTGAGTTTGATATTTAGTAACCTACAATGTAAAATGTTAAAGACTTACATTTAATAATTTCCCCTCCCTTACTCCGGTGATAGGGCAAATAATACCTATTAAATGGACATACACTTTTTGGAGGTACAGACAGCAAAAAACAACAACACATTTACTGTTTTTTTCGAACTATAAGATGCAGTGGACCATAAGACGCACCCAGTTTTAAGAGCAGGGAAACCAGAAACAAAATATTTGAAGTGTTCAAGTGAATAAGATCAATGCTATCAATCAAATCAATGCAATACCAACTTTCTGCCACTAGAAGTCACTAGCAGCAGTACTATCATGGCACACACGCTATCTTCTTCACTGATCTGGAGGAGGGGGGCCGATCAGTGAAAAAGATGTCTCCTCTTCTCCAGTGAAAGCTGCAGCATGACAGACACGGAGAGATAGATAGATAGATAGATAGATAGATAGATAGATAGATAGATAGATAGATAGATAGATAGATAGATAGATAGATAGATAGATAGATAGATAGATAGATAGATAGATAGATAGATAGATAGATAGATAGATAGATAGATAGATAGGAGTTTATCTATCTCTCTTTTCATTGTTTATATCAGCAGGGCTCTGGACTCTGCTGGCATAATCAATATTACAGTTCATATGTGAGATCCAGCCATGGCCGTATCTCTCATCTGACAGCTCCTCCAGATCCCCAGCTAATCTCATTCCCGGGAGAGCTGGCGGGGAGCCAAGACGATATAGTACAAATTGATATGCTGACCATATATATCATACAAAATCTTTTGTCTTCCACAGTCCTCTGAATATATCACATAAAAAAGTCAATGTTCTTGCTTTATGGCCTTCGAATACACCTTCTAGCCATGCCCATAATTTGATCAGCTTATCTGTTACACTAAATACCAATCTCTTATTTCCAACTATGTGCCTCAAAACTATTTCACACTCGGGGAACTAGAAGAAAAGAATACAGTATCTAAACAATGATGCATCAATATGGGTTCAGCAACAAATGTTATTGCAAAATTGTGAAATCTTTTGGATGATCACATTTAACAAAGCCTGCAAGATCAAAAAGTCTTTGTAACATACAAGCAGGATCAGCTTCTCCTACTTGGCCACTTCTACTGCTTGTCTTGTAACAGGGTAAGAAGGTCATGTCAGAAGCTGCCTAAGTATGGAAAGGGATATCTTGTTTCAACTTTCAGCACCATAAAGAAAAAAAAATTAATTTAAGAATGTATGAGTTAATATGACATTTCTTTAAAGAAACAATTTCAACCCATTTGGAAACTGTTTCAACCCATTTGGAAACCTTTACTAATACCTCCTAATGCAACAGATTTTTCCTTTGAATCCATAAGTCCATAAGTTTTGCTGCCCCAAGTTGACTAGGAAAATGTGTATTAAGAATGAGAAGAACTTCTGATTTCCATATTTTCCTTGAGATTGGTGGGATACTGTTCCTCAACAGCAAATTACAATGGTTAACGGTAGACCTGGATGTATATTGCAATTCCTTATTATTCTCATTATTGGTGGACACATTGGTTCACTATGAGAGCAATTATATCGACTTGACCATATTACCAATATTACACATTTACATAAGTGTGATTCCTGTCCAGAGGGTGTACAGTATTACAGAAATTCCAAGAGAGCTGATGCAACATGTCATGTTCATGTATCATAACTCAGACATATATCAAGGTCATGTTTGGACAACAATCATATGGAGGATATAGCAACAAATAAATGGGATTTGAAATCACTTGCTCTGTGAATGTTGGATAACTGGGATTTAAACCTGACTTTTGACATCTGTACATGATATATTGTAGACTCGACCTTCTAGGGATAATCTGCGGATTAACTGGCTAAGTGCAAATATCTGGTGGTGACATGCCAACTATTACAACTTCTAACTAGTGGATATCAAGGAAAACGCCATAAAAGTTTGATTTTAATACAAGGCAACTGCCTTGATATGTGAAATCATATAATTATGTTTGAATTATAATGTATATAAATGCAATCCATGTATTTTATTTTTGACAGGTTACAGACACAAGACTTATATTAATTGGATAGATTACCTACGTATTAAGGTCTATACCAGACATCGGCAAACTAAGGCCCTTTAATCTTAATTTGTCCCTTTGTCACCTTGGTGTCAAAATGCTCTGGCTCCCCTCATTCCCTGCAATAAGTGAAGATAACACCTAGAGGATAATTGTTTGGATTGTTTCCTAGGACCAGATCCGACAGGCAGTCAAAACCCGACAGCACCTACCCCCCTTCTGACCTGGTTTCCCCTATACCCTGATAAAACAATTATTCTTTGGACAGGTGTTTTTTCATACCTCATTTAGTAATATGTATATCTGGGTTGTCGGACTAGAATTTAGATTACACAACTTCAGACAAAATTGTTTTTACTACTAAATGTACATGTAATGAAGCCGTTACCTGTGGGGAACATTACAACTCACTGCCTGCGCGGCCGATTACCGGCACGACGGCTGCAGAATCGGCCCAGCATCAAGACTTCTATGCCGGGCTTGACTCACCCAGTCCAAAGCTATAAAAATAAGGCTTGATTGGTTAGACCAGGGGAAACAGTTTTTAGGCTTGATAGGGTTGTATAGATCTCACAGCTGGATGGACCGAAAAACTAAAAACAGGGTGATAAACCAGGATCTATATTACAGCCATATAACATAAGACTTGTATCAAGACAGTTAATGGAATATTATTAAATTGCATATGCATGGCCCATATGCAAGACCCTATTTTTGCATCTAAGGCTAAGTAAGACTCCACTAGTGTGTTTAGAGTGCGTCTTTTTGATGCAGGTCAAATGTACGCCGAATGCAGCCATTGATTTCAATAGGCCAGACCCCACTGGCATTATGCCTGCAGCACGACGTGCTCATGTTTAAAAAACACAATTTACCAAATTTTTTTGATGCGCAGTGCAACCGTCGTACATTGATGAGCACAAGGTTGTTTTTTTTTACTGGTTTTATTGTACAGCTATAATTGTATATTATTTGAGAACTTTAATCATTATTTTAACCTCTGAGATTTATTTTTCTGCTCACAGAAGTTCAGAGTTTGTTTGAACAGATAGTTTAAAACAGCTTGATTTGTGACACACAGAGCAGCCAGATTGACTCTACAAGTTCAGTTCTAATTCGCACTTTTGCAATGCTTACAAAACTTTCCGTTACTTCAGCAGATGGAGTGAATACTCCAAAGAATCCCAGTGAATTTCCTGCAATTTCATCTCCACACAATTCTTAAAAACTATTCAAGTCAATCACTCCAGCTTGTTTACAAGACAAAAAGCAACAGGGTAACACGTTAAATGTGCAACATCACATAGAGCAAAGCAGCAGGAAGCAAACTGATTTGAGATACTGAACACTAATTAGTCAGAGCTCTTGACTAAAGAATAATTTCCAACAACATTTATTTACAGTTAATTTTGGTAGAGATACAAATTTGATGGAAATGGAAAGTGTCAATTGGCATGTAAAGTCTACTCAATGCTTCTTTATTGTGTACAGCTATGATTGCTAATGAATATAATGCCTAAAAGAAAAGCGTCTGCTTTCACACAATGTTCTCGCAAGACAATAAAACGAGGCGAAGCAAAACACTCCAGAAGATGTGAAAAACTGGAAAACGGCCATACCGGGAACAGCGGAGAACATTCCTTAATGATTCTATGCAGGTGTGTGTCTAAGCTTTGTAACAGGAAGACATTACTAGTAATTATCACCAATCCCCTCACAGCACCAAAATTAACCCCCCTGCCCACTCCCAACAACCCTCTACCACTGTCTATGTATACTCAAAAAGGTTCAAGTTGTTCCTGTCTATAGTTGAAACTGTTTAAAATCTGGTTTGAAATCTAACTAGTGCTTTTTAGACTTTGAATCATCATTACCAAGGGGAAGGAGGTAGACATTTACAACATCAACCTTCCACCTAGCACAATACATGTGAATTGTACTTAGCATTACTGTAGACTTCATGAGACTCAGAATTCTTTTGTACAACAGACACATTTTTGAACACCTTTGTGGTAAGCACATCCGTTAACACAAAAGAAACTAGCCCTTAGAGCGCAGAACATGTCAATCACAACAGCAGTCATAATATATCCGTCTTTCTAAAGAATACTTGTTTGACCAGTACTGTAGAGATGGGAAATCATCTGGAAGTTGGATACAAAAACTTTTTCCAATAATGGCTTTATATATTTATTAAATTACTGAGCCAGTTGAACTATTGAAGAGCAGAGGGAAAAGGTAATATAGTTATACCTACCAATTACTCTATGCAGCCTTTGGAATTTTCGGGATGGCAGATATGAGAAAATGCAGTTGAATAAAGAAAAGTCTTGAAGTATTTTGTCTTGAAGAAATAATAGATGAATAAACTGGAAGAGTGGAACCTAACGATTTCAGACACTTTTGTCTAATAATTTATATCTGAAACCCATTTGCCACCTTCTAATTTCGAACAGGCTGGCTCAAGATTTGTGGGTTGGAGTTGCTACCCAAAATATGATCATGACGGAGAAGATAAGCTAGATTTAAAATCCATTTTATCCACAAAATGTTCTTTTCCCCTTTCCGGATTTATGTGTGCCAACATCACAATATTTGCAGTTTCATAAAAACATAAATGGGGTAATATTCAATGGCTGTGTGGTAACCTAGTATCCATCTCTGACTGTGGGCACCTCAAACCCCATTATTTTCTCTTTCCCTGCTAGGGAGTGGGGGGAGTTGGTCCAGTGGTGTCCCCCTTTATTTTCATTCAGTGTCCTGGGGTGGCATTTGGTAAACCACATTGATACCAGTCGTACTGGGCAAAGTACATCAATAAAGATCCTGCTGGTTAGATCTCCTGAAGAAGCATTTGTTGCAAAATGCGTTGAGAAAACAGTATAGAATTTGCATTCATTGAATATTATGTGGGTGTGGGTATGTTTAATGTGGGGTTCTGTTTTATGAAAGAAATGTGCAAAAGCAGAAATGAAAGCTGCAAAGCAGAAAACAAAAACATATATATATATATATATATATATATATATATATATATATATATATATATATATTATTTGTCAGCCCAAGACCCGAACTTGGTTTACAATTCCAAGAATCTGTATTTGACAAAACAAAAATGTAATACATATTGCCATCCTCTCCTGGTACTTAACTCCTCCCTCTGACACATGTTACCTATATATTGGGCTTAATCATGGTCTCTACTGATACCTGTTGTTATTGAATTCAACAATAAAGATTCTTGGAATTGCAAACCGGGTGGGGGACCTATATGGAATATTCGGCTGTCTATTAGAGAGTAATAATCTATAATGTTCCCCGGGTACTTCTGATGGGTTTATGGCAGGAGTGCGCAAACTTTGTCACCTTGTTGAAAAGATACTCCCCTCCACTTGTTTTCTGCAATGAGTACCCAGAATGCCTAGAGTACCCAGAATGTCTAAACGTTGCCTTTAGGACAATGCAGTGGCGTGATCATCACTGTGTGTGCATCCTCATGGCGACAACAGGCAGTCTCTACAATTAATGACCAAGTGCTGGAAATGTAAAAAGATAACAATGTGTCTGTCACACACACCGCCCACCACACATCATTAGTTATCCCGTCAACGCATGGAATTGGCACATCTAGGGTGGGTCAACCATTACAAGCTCTTAGTCTGGCCTCTTTATCAAATTTAAGAAGCCAATGTGGCTGTTACGCCGGGTACCAGGGATCCACAGGGGGGACCGGGGGAGGCAG
>CM070032.1:193985398-194031241 GCA_036250615.1 Ptychadena robeensis
GAGAGCACCTGCATTTTAGAAGGATACTAATAAACAGCAAAAAATCCAATGTTTTACCAATTATACCCACATCTTGTATTAACTTGAACTAAATAGAATACGGGATTAGTCATGTGACTACAGTACTTTTTATCTAACACCACTTATTAAGAAGATTGCCATAAACATTCACCATCAGATAATGTTGAGAATACAATCTAAACTTGGTAAAAACATTGTTGGGATTTAAGCAAACTACCCTTCAGAGGATTTGCATACCTGTCGGATAAATAGGGCAGTTTACAGCTTTCTATGTTTACAGAGGTTGAGATTGGGAAAAATAAATGTTCACATTGCATGGTAAACCCTAACACACTAGTGCACCATACATTACAAATACTAACTGGACTACGAGCTCCCAATTCACCCAGCAAACAAAATGCAAATGAACTAATCACACTGTAATGTGTAGCCCAATATACTAATACCCTGGAACTACGCAGAACTAATAATCAGTAGGTACTGGCTGCAGGTGCGGTAACCATAGCTGCTGACACAGATACAAATCTGGTTTTCTTTGTAAAAACCCTTGTGCCAAACATTAAACTCAAACAATGTTATCAGCTATCTGCTGGTAATATGCAAAAAATTACTTCCTAGAACTTCTTACCGTAATTATACATTTTTTTTTGTTTGCATTGTATATGATTAAAAACATTTTAAAAATAGTTTAAGTTGATAATCCTCAAAGTGCATATTGTAATATTTAATTTGCAAGTCTTGGCAGGCAGATACCCACCATGTTGTATCTTAAATACCACGCTATTCTACAAAAACATATTAGGCAGCTCTTCAACAAATATTTATCTTGCAGTGCTAAAATATATGTAGGCTTTTGTAGTATCTGTTTTTAAAACTAATAAAAAAAAAGAAGAACTAGTATTTTTTTTTCAAACAATGGTGGCAATGAATCATTGCATTTCAGCAACAACAAAAAAGTGTATATATAGATATAATACATCTATATATACATACATATCAGGGGTGGACAAACTAAGGCCGGGGGTCGGCACGTTTACCTTTCTTTTCTGGTTGAAAAGAGGCTCCCCTCTGCTTGTTCTTTACACATAATGCCTAGAGGTGTCCTAACCTTGCCTTAGGGACAGTGAAGTGACGTGATCATGACACTGGGCAAATCCTCATGGTGACAATAGTCTCTAGAAATTATCTCTGCTCATTGCAATAAAAAAATTTTAAGTACAGGAAATTAAAAAAGATAACGTCCCTGTCACATGTTGCCTATTACACATCACCTCCATCATAAGTGATGCCAGCGATGCATGGAATTGGCACACCTATGGCGGGTCGGCCATTACAAGCTCTTGGTCTGGCCCTTTTATCAAATCTAAGAAGCCAAGGAGGCCCACGAGTCAAAAAGTTTGGCCACCCCTAATATACACTGTATCTTTTCTGTTGTGTCTTTGAAAGACATCTCTTTCAAGTTTCTCTTTTCCACTACTACTCAATGTCACAATAGTACTCCACCACTAGTGTTGAGGGAATATTAGTAAAAATTTTGAGATGTTTTGCACATGGAAACTCTTTGATTACCATTGGAAATACCAATAAAACAAAAGGATATATTAGCTTAAGGATATTTATGTCTTTTCACTGCAGATTAATTCTAGGGAAATAAAAATGCTTTGATTAATTCTAAAAAGAAAAAAGTGACTTGAACCCTCCACTACCTTAAGGCCCCCATACACCTTACAATCTTTCCATACAATTTCTGTTAAATCAATTTGCTTCTACCAAAACCATGTAAAATGAGGACCTTTCAAATCCTTCCAATCAATATGTATCCTATCAGGGAGGCCACTATACTACATAGATGTTGGTGGATCTAATTGAAATTGTAGAGTGATCTAAACGTGTATGGGGGCTTAACAAAATTTTTTTACCTTTTCTTTATTGGTAGATAATTTTTATCTAAAAGTAACTCGCAAGACAAAAGTGGGGGGGGGCACCCCTGCAATAGAAGCTGTCTGAGAATGCTGTCTACATATGGGTATAATACCGTTGTACTGAATAGTTCATAAAAAAGAGTGGAGATCTCAAAGGTCCCAAAGGTCTTAAATCTTTATATGAGCTAGAGGCTCTTGATGTTGCATAGGTTGGCCTTGCTGCTTCCTATATAAATCTGAACTTCAACCTTATATCCTTTCCTCTTTATTAAAGAGTTTTAAAGAGAAGATAAACTCCAGAAGCTATGCTTCAAATGGCAGGCAGAGATTGGAAGAACAGTGGCCAGCATTGCTGTGACCTCACTTCAGATGATTATTTCTTAATCTCTGACTTGCCATGTTCTGATTGCATTGGGTCTAAGTGTAAAGCAGGGTACAGACGCTAAGATATAGGCCAAATCGATGGCCGCTTCAAGCGCCATGCGCGCTCCCGGCGATCTATCTGGCCCATAAAATAAGCGCCCACCGCTGTTTTTGAGCGAGACAAATCAATCCCGTTTGAAAACAGCCTTATCGGACATGATTGTAAATAGGGCCGATGTGCGATTCTTTGCCTAGAGACCGAGCTCTCCCCGGCTCCTCTGATATCTGACAGCAGCGTGATGACATCATCACGCTGCTGCAGGGTACATCGGACGGCTCGAACATCGAGCCGTCTGTACCCTGCTTTAGGGTGACCACCTTCCTCTAGTGAAGAGAACATTGAACAATACACCACTTAACCTCATTCAAAATCACATGAGACCACTAGCCAGAGAGATTTGTAATTTCAGACAAATAGGACATTTACATTCAGGATATAAACTATTAAAATTTCTAGGTCCCTTATTCTATGCAGGACCATGCAAGGCTTCACGTTTTTGGCAAGTTTTTACTAAGCATCTAACACTTTTACTGTATGTCTCTTTATCCATTGATCAGATTGATCTCAAAGATAAATCTTTATCACAGTGCCCAATCTATTATCCTTCCTCACCTGAAATGATTTAAGAACCCCATTATTCTTACCAGAATATAACACTTTTCCACAAAAGTTTCCTTTTAAAAATCTTTCTATGCTTATGTATCTGTAAGTTTAAAGAAACAAAAACAATGACTGTAGTTGCACATGTCATCCCTTTAAAGTTCATCTCTAGGCAAGGACAGTGGCTCAGTGGCAAGCACTTTGATTCAAGTTCAGAAATAGAACCAGGACAATATCCCCAAGTTCTCTGGTTTCCTCTACTCTGAAGACATGCTGGTAGCTTAATTGGCTTTCCATTAGAAAAATGTTCTTAGACCATACCTGTCAACCCTTTCATTTTGGCCGGGAAAGTGACTTTTTATGTGGCTTTTCCAGCCTTAACCTGATTTTTACAAAATCCTCGAATTTTCCCAGGATTTTGAAATTGGGCGGATTTAGGAGGGAGGGGGCATTACTCTCCCTTTTAAGTTCCCACCCCGCTTGTGCAGATGACGTGGGACTGGGTGGGACATTTCTAGGCAGAGTAACACCCTTTTCCTCCTAAGTTAGGCAGGAACAAAATAGGAGGGAGGAATTTAATCTCCTGATACCGGAAGTGATATCAGTGACG
This sequence comes from Ptychadena robeensis, assembly GCA_036250615.1. NCBI lineage: Eukaryota > Metazoa > Chordata > Amphibia > Anura > Ptychadenidae > Ptychadena > Ptychadena robeensis. The sequence goes on from CM070032.1 coordinate 193,988,976, forward strand.
TCAGTCTGTCCGAAAACCAAAAATGACATCATGTCCCAAATTCCAGGCTGACGAAGTTGACAGGTATGCCTTAGACTGTGCCAATATAACTTTGACTATTATGTAGCCTTGTCGTGGATAGCGTGCAATGTCTGCCCCTTTTAGCTGTTTATCCCACCTGCTGTGCTCCCCTTTGCTCATTCGCTGTATTGGCACCCACAAGTGTGGTCACCTTGGTTGGTCACCTCCACTCATTCTCTGCTCTCACAGCTTTTTATTCTAGATGATGACCAGGGATATATTCATGGTAAATATGCCATTAAATAGAAGAGAGGAGCTCTGTCATGAAGGTCAATGCTCTAAGGAACACCATACTGTTGTGGGATATTTCATACGACACATGCTGCATTATGTACCAGCAAACACTCACACAGTACACATTGCATGTTTAAGTGGAAACGCTGAGTATAGGAGAGGCTTGCGAGAAGCAGTGCATTATGCATTAGTGTTGCGTGCAAATGCAGAACGAAGGTTTCCAATTTAAAATGGCTTGCTGTCTCGCCCAGTGTTAGAGCAACCATCTGTTCTTGGTATTTAAGAACCCATTGTGGCCCATGAGTCAAAACATTTGCCCACCTCTGGCCTAGAATGAATTAGTTGCATATAGTAGGGACATTAGATTGTAAGCTCCTCTGAGAGACAGGTAGCTATATAAATATATACTTTGTAAATCAATACGTAGTATGTTGGTGCTATATAAATATGGGATAATAATAGTTTTACCTTCAATCTAGCATCGTTGTACACTTCAATGCACAATAGAGGGGGAAGCAAATCAGCTTCCTAGAGCTGATTTTATTATTCTCTTGCTTGGAACCACACAGGCTTTACTACAGCGTCTTACAGAAGAATATGTACTGAACCCTGCTTACCATTGGAAATGTTTTTAGAGTGGAAAAGAGGACCCAGAGAAAGCAAAACATCAGTAAAATAAACTACAGCTTTAAAATGATAGGAGCACTATCACTGAGAGGGAATACTCTTGGTATATTTTTAAGCCTCAAAACGCATAAAGGGATTATCTGGTAAATCATAGGTAGAGTGTATTTTAAGATATTTTCTCATATCTAATCATGGAGAGCTTAAAGCCATGAATGTCTCTGGCAATGAATGCAAAGTACATTATATATGATAGTAGATATAAAGCTATGTTGGCATACATATCTAGGTAAAATGTAAAACAATCTTCTTTCCATAGATCAATGTAGTCATCTGGTAAAGCTGTACACTGTTTCAGCACTCTGTGCACAGAATGATGGAATACTCAATGGGATAGATGTCAAATCAGAGTCAAAGCAATTCAGCAGACCGCAATACTACAGAATAAATAAGCCTATATTGTTCTTATAGTAGGGTAAACACCAAAATAACTGTTTATCGCATCCTTTACAACCTCAGTAAAATAAGATGCAATGCTGCAGAAATGTGTAACTGTAACATTCCCCATAGTGGGCAAATACAATTTGGATGGGAATTCATTTCAGAAACACAATTTTCATGGAATTCATTTTACAGCACTCCCACCTCTGAAACCACCAGAGGGATTGAATGGAGGAAATTACAAAGATTTAGTAACTGGTAATCTCTCACATTTCTTTGTGAATGAGCAAAGCTGGGCATTACCTAGTTATGTACCTAACTCTTACTATTTCATATTACATAAATGGCCACACTAAAGGTTAATGACTAGAAATTTACAATAGTCATATTCCAAATATCATATGGCCCTCTTGTTGTAGCGTTTTATGAGGATCCTACCATGAAATGTTGACATGTGCAGCCAATATTTCTGATACATCTAGTGCTTTAGGCATAATAGAAATTGAACAATCTTTTTTAATATTGGTCATTACCTTTTCTCTAAGGCCACTTTTGCATGCTTCATGTCAAAGTATCAGGCCTCCATCCTACAAATAGTAGGTCTATAAAAGTATAATAAACGAAATAGTTTTGCATAAAACCATACCTAAGCGTTGCGTTTCATTATCTGAACATTGACTACATTGCTGTGGCTAAATCCTAAGACTCCTAGAGGTTTGCCTAGCGTGGAACCTCTTTTGGAGGGTTTTGGAGAGAAGAGGTAAAATAAATTTGCATTGGCTCTTTCAGTGATAAATAAGTGATTTGACCAGTGGCATGATAAACTGTTAAAAAGAAATTAAAGTTATCTTTCCCATTACATTTTCCTTACAGGACCATTCAACTATTTTTATAAATATGGAATTATCCACAGATATCATCAAGGCCAAAGAGATTTGCTTAGCAGAGGACATGGCACATTCTTGGACCATTGGGCACTAGAACACAGTAAAGATTTCTAAAGCAGATCAGTATTTTTCCAGGTGGCCCTTGCCTGGGGGTACACATACTTTTTTTTATACCCAGGCTGAATTCTATTTTTATTGTATAATCCATACACCTCTGTTCTATAAAAAAAAAGTGGCAGCAGAACTGAAAAAACTTTAATGACTTCTAGTCACCCAGGGTTAGATTTAGTTAAGATATGATTTTTTTTTTCATGCATTGAGGTTACCAGCAAACGTCTGCACAAAGCATGTTTGCCAAATCTGCTGCCAGTTATGACAACTGCTAACTAGAGATGGTAGAAGAATTTTTAAGCAATTTTAACCAGCTAACATGGTATCATCACCAAAACTGGAGATGTAGTGAAGGGTGCAAAAAATATTGGTCTAGCCCCACCAGTCGATCGTGCAGGAACCTGGAGTTGATCAAGAAGCTCATTTTGTTGCCTGTCCTTTTTTACTTACCTTTTTCAATACAAGCCTACATGAACAGATGAACAATGAACACTAGGCTAAAGCTTGTATTAACACTATATAATTGAAAAGACTTTGCTTGTCCGGTTTAGCTGAAGGGACCTCTAACTGTTGGTAATCATTTTGATCTCGCCATTTTAAAGTAGCATACAAGTCAAAAAAGTGTGGGCACCCCTGCTCTAGCATATGTCAAGTTGAGTTTTTTAAATCACAACTTTCATCTAACTTTGAACCTAATTTGTGCAAAAACTTTTTAACTCGTGGGCCACACTGGGGTTCTTAAATTTGACAGAAGGCCTGAACAAGGGCAGAATGAGTTTAAATGCATGTTCAATGCATTCAATGCATTTAAACACTGGGCTATGCAGTGAGCTGCCTTAAATTGCAACACAATGCAAATGCAAATGATGCTGAAGCTTCAGAGTTTGATGCTAGTAGAGACTAGTGATGTAATACAGCAGTATCACAGAGGATCCACAATCTTCCCTACTTCTTGCTGTATTTACTGCTCCTATGTAATCTGGCCCATGTGGTCAGCCTGCCTCCCCTGTGGTGCACTGCCTGTGCTACACTACCCTCCTCTACTTTAATAGCATCTGCACGCCGCTATGGGACAATGCAGTGACCTAATGATCTTTAGAATTGATATAGGGCCCTTTACACTGTAGCCCATGCGGCTTCAGTGCAATTTTTTGCTTGCCAGGGACGTGCTAGTGGCACCGCTACAATGTCCGCTATTGTTAAAAACCTGCATTTTGAAGTCTGCATCACTTGCGTCTCCCTTACGCTTTGCATGCGCTACGTAATGAAATGTGTAGATGTATTGTATTCAGTAAAGACAGCCAGCTCTTTGTTCTCGAGCACCGCTGGCCTGATTTACAAGCTACATGAGACGTACTTTGCCCACCCCTGTTCTAGAAAAATCACTTTTGTAAAGTTCCCATAACTCTTCTCTACATCTCCAGCAATTGTGGTGATACCACCAACTCTTTACACCTTTAAATCCATATAAAATAAGCTTGTGCCTATGTTTTGTTGAGTTGATAGTATGTCATTTATGACTGCATTCTACAAATACTCAGTACTGCTCCTTAATATTATGTTTATACTCTAGCACATATAGTCTTCATTACAAGCAGACAGAACACCACCAGCTTGATTGAACTTTCATTCCACAGAGATTAGGGATAAGTGTATCTCCACTTCATTAAGCAGTCCAGACTTTGTATTGAATTCTGTATCCTGTATTGCTATGATGGAGGCCTCCTTTCCTCTTGTCTCAAATCATTTTCCTGTCATATGAACAGTTCCCAAGAGAAATCACTGTACCGGCCTTGAAAACAGATGTCAGTCATTATTTTTGCAGGAGACTTTTTCCTGTTACGCCAACCCAGGGTGGAAAAAAATCAGATTTTTTTTATTTAAATTGAAATTTTAAAAAATAAAATGCTTTTTGAGGAAAATATATTACCATCCCATATATTACCATCATTACTTCATTTATTGCACTGTGTATAATAAATGTATTGCTTTTACATATTGAGCCTGTCCCTTCGCCCTTGTCTATCCAAGGGGAAATTTTGGGTGATGTGTTTATGCTATCATCAACTTCTGTCTGTCTTTGTAAGATTATTGGGCAGTTTCTCTGCCTACACAATAGTATCACAGATGCTTGGTTTTCTTTTGCAGTTCTCAAAACTAAGTGCAACAGAAAAGTTGGGGATAAAAATCTAATATGAAAAGTTGTTATTCTAAAAATCTTCACCTACTTGCATTTTAAAGTTATACCAGCAAGAATGATTGATTTAAATCAGTTTGATTTAAATCAAATCCACCCTGCGCAAACCTAAGTGATCATCTGCCTATTCTGTTCAAATTTTACTAAAGTGAATGACAAGTTTTTCGAAAACTATTTCCATGAAAGAGAGTAAGTTTCAAACTAAGAGAACTGAGCGAGAATACAAATGTCTTCTTAAATGATCAATAAACATGTTTGAAGTACACAAAATTTGTAAACACAAATTGAATATTAAAAACTCATCAAAAAAGAAGATTAACTTGAATATTGTAATTGGCTTTTATATGTGGAGCCAAATGTATAATATAATTAAAATGTGCAAAATGTGACTTTTTTGTACTTGCCTAGAAGGAATGATTAAGTAACATGTTTATTATGTACAATTAATTGCCGCATAATGTTCATAAACAAAGAATAGGTGATAAAGTGACACTCGCAAACATATTTGGTTTATATTTCAAAATACAAGTAAAACCTGTGAATATTTAAAGGCAAACTATCAATTTTAATAGAAGAACATTTTGAAGGTGGCCTGTGTAGTTAAATAACTCAATGCTCGTTCAGTCTATGTCTAGAGACGTGTATTGGACAGTTTCATGCTCGATCCATCTCTCTGATACACTTTAATAATACTAGTTCTAGGATGACAACCCACAGCATAAAGCTGCTCCTCTTCTTTGGATATGTGGAACCCCCTTACCAAGGTTAGCACCCATAATAGAAGACCTCTATTATGTCCTGCATTGTCCATATTCTTGTGGACATGGGGAAGAAAGACATCTGCATGGCTATTGTCCGAGAATTATAATATTCTTAAGCCCCCATAGATGTTTCGATCCGTGGCTGATCGACCGGTGTGCACGCTCACGGAAATTGCTCGTGCAAAATTCAGCCGTAGATCGAAACCACCCACCTGGAGCGACCAATCCTGGGCACTCCAAAGATCTGCCAAAGAACGGACATGTTCGCATTACTTTAGATGGGCATTCATCCTTTACTTTGGGGGCCCATCCAAAGTATATGCTGGCACACAAGATTGTCATAACGACTGGCCGTGTGTGATTACGTCATCATGCACAGTCGATCGGCTACACATCGTGCCATCTATGGGGGCTCAAGCATTATGCTCACCCTAGTATAAGCAAGCATTAAATCATGACTATTAAGGAAGAGGAAGGGAAGCTGGCTCCTTCATACTATTTATTTATAGGTTGGCTTAAAGGGGCATATTAACAAAAAAAAAAAATTATATTATATTATTGCATCAATTTACAGGTGGTTTGGGATTCTTGTCATTTGGTTATGTAATTAGATGCATTCTCTTCTTTCTGTCTCTCCTTGGTATTTTTCCCATTTATTGCCTTAATTTTCATTACATTTATTGCACTGCCTCCATTCGCCAAGCTTTACAAACCCTTTTATATAAAAAGACAAGTGTGCTGCTTAGAACAACGAAGAAATTAAGCGAGCACTAAAGAGTAATTAGTCATTACACTACATTTGGCATTTATTGAAAAAGTCTTTAATATAAGTATCTGCAGTGTCCCTTTGTATCACTCGAATCATTACTCTCACATGTATTATTTTATCCACCTTTTCAGTTCTCTGAAAACTAGTATTTTATCTCAGTTAAAGCCCTTTGAAATTGCAGAACAAACAGAAAACCGCCATGCAGGGGCCGTTACTACAAAGGAGGAAAACTTACAACATATAACATTTTGCAAGGTAGTAGAATATTTAGACATTTTGATTACCTTTGTGCTGTCAATGGAACATACCATGCTCTTATATGCTGGCAATGTGTGACCATGTGTCCACTGCTAATTTTCCCCCCATTGGATGTGTGTCCAACAGGGATACAATGACACAGAGAGGACTCTTCCCATTCTAATGAATGGGACAGTATTTACTCTGCGGCGACGCAAGGTGTTGCCAGTGATGCGTCCATTAAAAATCAATTTGCCGGCTGTTCTGCATCTTTGTAATGCTCATTAATAGTTGCCCTCAACCGCAAATGGCCAGCAAATTGTGAAGTGATCCACTTAGAAATCGTCTGATTTGCATTTTTCCCCCGCTATCAATGCAGCAGTGGATATTTGGCCTCAAGAAGATTTTGGAGAATTACCCAGAGCCAATGGAAATCATCAAAACCTTAAAGACAATCCACCAGGCCATCTAAATGTTCATTCTCAATCTTTGTCAGATTTCTATATCTAAATGTAAGATATGCCAAAGCAACTAAAAACCAAACCTTAGTATTTAATAAATGTATTAAAAAGTGGCAAGGCACTTGAACAAGTATTGTACACGAATCAAGCCTATCACATATCTAGTGAATTCCAGAAAGGGTCAATGAGATAACACAATTTTGTCATTAGCATGCAAATTGTATGACTGAAAGACTGTAAGGCTATGTTCCCACATGTGCGGCCGCCCATGGCATGATTGAATGGCCATGGTTTAAATACAACTGCGTTCACTCACATCTATTGGCACGGTCATGGCCCGCGATCAAAAACGTGGTGAGCCGAGTTTTTAGGTCGTGGGTCGTGAAACAGCCTTTTTGGATCACACCCCTCCCCCCCTGATCGCAGCCTGGTGAAGAGCCCCATTCAATAACATGGACACAATAACAATAGCACTGCGGGTGGGCGCACATGTGGGAACATAGCCTAAGACTGAGCACATCAAGCAAAGGACCTGTTGTACTTACTAAGGTCATTTCTTATTTCTCTTTGGTTTTTTTTATGTACATACTTTATATTACTATATGTTCTTTAGGCTGGGGAGTTAAAGGTAGTCTTACTAAGTGACTGTAAGCTTCCCCTGGGGACACTTAAGGTGGGATTACAAAAGTGCAGATTTTTTTCATTTGATCAATGAAGGACGAACCATTTTTTGGTTGACTGAACAAAAATCTAGAATGGGCAATTTGTACGATGAATACATTTTGTTCGACCTTGAACAAAAAATCCTTTCGAAAGGTCATCGAACATGTTGGTAATTTTTTTTCTGTTGTAATTTCGAATGTATTTTCATTCAATATCGGCGATGAACAAACAAAAAATCTAATTTTACATTCGATAAATTAATGAACAATGTTCGACAACGACATCGAACAAAAAATCGAATTGGCAGTTTATATAGCAGAAGAAAAAATCTACACGTGTAAACCCACCTTTACAGTTAAGAATTTCTTCAGTGGACTATGGAAAGTTAAAAAAAATGTAACATTAAATAAACAGCGAATAAGTTTGGGTTTTTTAAAGGTATATATTAAATATTACTATATAGCCTACAAACATGGGAGTTTTTTAAAACTGCAGCAAAACCATGTCCAATGCACGTCCATTTAAATGAATGCGCTTGGGCCGCAGATTTCAGCGAAGTGTGGCTCAGAAGATGTGGTAAACCACTTTTTTACGCAGCCGATCAGCGATCGCCCTAGAGGAGCCTCAGCCTTTTGGAAGGTCTTCCTGTAAGCCTCCTCTGAGAAGGACACTCTAGTATGGTAAAAAGTAATATTCAGATTTTCAGTTGTTATTTTGTTAAGCTATATACTAAATGTTTATATATATATGAGTCAAACCCCAAAGTTATTTATGGTCTGAATGTTATGGGTGACCAAAAGTTTTCACTTCAGTAAGGTTAGGTTCCTTCAGTGATGTATGGGGGTAAAGAAGGAACATTACGGTTTTCTTTAAATATTCTGCTTATGTTTTGTTTTTTTAAGATAATACAACATGTTACTATATACATCAAATGCTTAGACATAAACACTACTGTAATAGTAATAACTCTTGGATATAAGCAGTAAGTGTTTGATAGTCTTACAATACGGAACCAGCCTTAAGGTGCTAAGTGTTTTATGATTTTCCATACTTTGCTGAGAATAATCGCAAGACTTGGAGACATGGTAGGCGGCAAATTATAATTATGGTAGGGTTAATTAGGTTAATTACATAGCTTTATTCATTAAAATTCCAAGCAAATGATACCAATGGGAATAAAAGCTGACTTTAAAATTGATTTAAGATCAAGCCGTATGTCTGCTCCATCTGATATTTAACTGTAAGCTCTCGAGGGCATGCACCTTTTTTAGCACCTTCATATGGCTCCAATCTTTGTACTCACCGTTCCATTTCTTTATATATTAAATATGATCTGCCATCAAAATGTCTCTGATTTTAAGCTGAACTATAATCTTACCTACCTAAAGTTCCATTTGATAGCTATAGCTATTTTCTCAGTTGACAAGTCAGTTAAGGAATCTCTGCACCTGTCCCCCAGCCAGTTTGGTGAACTGACCCACATTTCCAAATGTGGACATCAGGAGAAACATTAAGTTGGAACCATAATAAATTAGAAGTTTCTACACCCCTGGATTTTTTTAAATAGAATCCGTAGACAAAAACAAAAAAAATCCGTAAACATAACATTCACCATGCTAACACAGACGCTACATTTTACATACAGTGAATTGGATGGTGAATGCTTGACAAATGAATGTTGGGTGTTAATAATTACATCACAGTGAATGTGACAGAGTTTAATAAATACAACACAAAGTGGTGAAATCCAATATTCTATTTGTTCATTATTTACCAGAAACATTAAATAATGCAAGATCTGTGTTTTCACTGATCTGTAAGGTCCACTCATTTTTTTAAAATATGTCATATAATGTCCTATCTGGTGTGTGTTTATTTAAGCTCCCTGTAGCACATCAAGGAAAGTTGACAACATGCAAATTGGTGCCAATTCTTCTGACTTCAAAGTACTTTACATCTTAGCTTCAACACAAAATCTACAATACCAGAAATGTGTCAGCTTTCATTTTACAATTGTAAGCATGCAAAATAATTACAGAAAATCAAAGGAAATGACCACATTCAAAACTAACGTTTTTTGTATTATTAAATATATTCAGAAAAGATAAGTGAACTTCCATAAATTCAACTTCAACTCTCCTGACAATTTTGCCCCCCGGGATCCTGTTTATGGAAGGAATGCTTGCTGCGGTTCGCAAGATGTCCCACTACGAAAACAAAAAGTAAATAAAAACAAGAGTTCTCTATTGAACATAATTATAATACCATAATGAAAAAGGGCAATCTGGTATTACAAAATAAAGGGCTATAGAAACCAGTTAACCAATGCTTTACGTATGGGCGATATTTTGGTTGTTTTACGGATTATAAAATAGGGCAAGTAGGTGCATGACATGGCACCAGGGAAGGAGCCCAGAAATATAAAGCCCAACCCAAAATACATCAGTGTCCAGTCACCCCCCCCCCTTGTGGCTTGGGGTCAATTTTAATTACTAGATGTGGTAACCAAACCCGAGCCACACATTATTTACCTGAGCCAATGGCATTCTCTCCCAATGTCTGACTGCTGTTTTCTTCCTGAATTACTGTCCCATAGTGTCAATGATTGCAACATTCGCCCCTTATTGCAAGTCCTAACATTCCATGTGTGTGTGTGGGGTGGGGTGGGGTGGGGTGCGCTGAGGGGATTAGGGAAGAAAGGAACATTTCAACACTGCAGTTCACATTACTACATCAAGTGACTTTGAGTGACGCAACTCGGAGGAGGGGTTTGCACTATATATACACACCCCTTTGTCATTTCATTTTTAAACTGGAGCGAAAAGACAAACGTTTATGAATATACAAACCTAGCAATTATTTTTTATCTCGCAAACACTAAAGGCTGCCATATCGGGTCAATGCCCATAAGACAGATCAGCCTTTGGGCTCAGCGTGATGACGTCATCTCTCTGAGCCTGATATCGAAGGAGCTGGTGTTGCCATCCAGCCCAGCCGATGCTTTGGATGCGGTCCATCCAAAGCAATTGACAACGACAATGATTTATGTCATTTACATATCTAATAACCCTGTTTTCAAGCAGGATCGATTGATCCAGGGAGCAGGAATGGCCACATTAGATATGCGCCAGATAGATGGCCGTGAGTGCTGGCAGCGGCCATCTATCGAGCCCATATCTATATATGGGCGCCTTAAGGCAAGATATGATACACTGATGAGTGGTGAGACTATCACCATAATAACAAATTACAGTACTACAACAGCTACCTAGAACCATGTTTTGCTATGCAAGTGCTGAGCAAATACAAAATGACATGCAGTGCAGTCTATAATCCTGCTGCAATGAAAAAATAATTGGAAAAAGATACTGAAGTCATTTGCAAAAGCATTTAATCCTTTGAGTTCTCTTGTCAGTACTTGAGCTTATATGGAGAAAACAGATTTATTTAACAACGGATTTCTGAAAAATGTCTTTCTGCTTTCAGCTTTTCTATTTTTATTAAAAATCTACTTCAAGAAGTTACAGTTTATAATTTTTTTTATAATAGTTAGGCTTACAAGCCTTATGATGAATGGAAGAGGAGGACGGAAGACAACACGCTGGCATAGGTAAGCTATGTCTTCTTACCATTTACCTGTTCGGCTCTGTACATGCCTGCCATACTCTGCCTACTCTAGGGACGGGCTCAATGCCTTACCATGCCTACTCTGGGGAGGTCTCAATGTCTTACTCTGCCTACTCTGGGGAGGGTCTCAATGTCTTACTCTGCCTACTCTGGGGAGGGGCTCAATGCCTTACTCTGCTTACACTGGGGAGGGAATCAATGACCACCAATCTATGGTAGGAGTCAGGATGGGATGTTATTGGAGGGCAATGTCCCAAGTCCTACATTTGAGAGGTTATCTTGTTCTTAAGATCAACTGTATTTCAAGTATATTTTCTACTCCACCTTAATGGCTTGCCTTGTGCAGAAAGATATATCAATTGTGTGTGAAAACCGTGATCTTTAGCTACAAGAGGAGGTTTCATACATTACATAAATTATTCACATTAGATTAAAACCTAGTGAAAATCTAGTTTGCTAGATCGATCAATGAAAAAGGTCATTTCCACTGTTCCAATTTCCTTTCACCCTGACTAAAGCCCAAGTTCTAGCCAAGACCTATAAAATATTTATAATTACAGTAGAATAAAGTTATCAACATACATTGATTGTTTTCCTGGTCATGCACACTTAAAGCTAGTCATACATGCATCAACTTTTGCGCAATTTTTTATTTGATCACATTTTGCTATTCAAATATTGACTGTCAATCTAATATTGATTGATGGTTCTACCACACAATTTAATCGATGCAGAGCCAAAGCCTTAATTTTGACTATGGTATGATGCATTGGGTTCAACTGGTAAATTTATCGTTTAAGACTGAATACACACACACTACAGCAATGTGACTGTAACCTACACTCCTTGCTGAGCCCTGTACTCAGGAGCCACATACATTTGATAAGAATAAGCAGAATGTGAAGTGATAAGGCCAGACTGAGGGGGCTTTATAGTTTTCGTCAAACACTATACTGAAACAGCCTTTCAAGAACAAGAGCTACGATCCCTTTGAAAACTGGCATTGTCAAACTTCTGTAAGGTTTCTCAGGAACTGAAATGCCTGTTAGACGTATGCTCAGGTTTCAAACTTCTCAACAGTGTGCATTCAAACAAGCTACTGTAAAAGAATTGCCTTAACTTTGCAGTATTTTGCCAGTTCCATTTTCTTAAAATGTATTTCTCCAAAATGGTAGATTTGGTTTTTTTGGGTTTGTATTAAAAAAACTGACCATAGCCCTGAGGCAGGCAACCTTTACTATCAAAAAGCCATTATGCCCCTCCGGTGTGCAGCCACAACACATAACACACTCACACTTGTGCGTTCTGTGTTACCCCATAAAACATTGTTACATGCACATTCGTTATGTGCAAAGGAGACCCTTTTCTCCAGTTTTTCCTTCCCCCATACACACATCCTATTTCTTTTCTTCAATGGTGGTTGCAGCATGATCAGGGCTTCCTTTTCCTCTCCTATAGGGAGGAGAACAAAGAGCCCCAGCTGTGTCTGCATCCAGTGGCACAGTTCCTCTTTCTTCCGGTGTGTATGTGCAAGTGGGAGAGAGGAAGCTTGCTGGCAGACCCCTGCAACAGACAAAGTCTGTCTCCCCTACTGTATGTATATGAAACCCAAAATTATTTTTCTTTTATGTTCATTTTATGAAAAAATATGCCACTAAAACACAGAAAGTAGTTACTGTGCTGAAAGTACTACTGGTTTAGTCACCAAGCTACAGATAAAGTTAGAAGTAGAACAGTTTTCTAGCAAAAACATTGGGTGATGTAAATATGAAAACCTTATATAGTTGTTTATTTAGTCTCCATAGAACCTAGGTGCCCAACCTGCAGCCCTTTGGGCGTGGTTCAGCAGGCCCTCTTGGTCCTCCACATGGGGCCCCCAAAACCGAACTGTTAATGCATAGGGCATAGCAACTCACCTGTGAAGTGGTCACACACTGGTCCAGCTTTCCTAATCAACTTTGGCTCCTACATCAGTAAAATTGGCAATGTTGATCAGGGAATCCAGGTCTACATATGAGATCAGCACCCAGGGGCAGGAGGAGGGGTGGGTGATGTCGGGTTTTGACTGCCTGACCGGATCTGGTCCACCACCTGAGATATGTTGACAGGGGGAGGGTCGGAATCGATGTTATGTGGCCCTACATATCAACTCACTTGCCCACCACAGGCATAGGGCATAGGAACTCACATGTCCACCGATCCCCAGCTGACTCATCTTTCACCGATCTTAGAGTAAGAAGAGGAGGAGAGGTGCGGGACTTGCTCAGGGGCCGTCTGGGTCACTGATTGGCTTTATGTGGATTGCCATACTACAGTGCTACCTCAAGCTTGAAGTATAATTTGTTATTTACAAATTAAAACATAATGCCTTCTAGCTCTGCCTGCTGTAATTTTTAATTACAAAATGCTTATACAAGTCATTATAGATTTAAAATGTTATGTGCGGCCCTTTAGTGATTCTGAGGGCCGCACTTGTGGCCCTCCATATCAACTCAGTTGCCCACCACTGCTATAGAAAATCTGTTTTCCCTGGTCTATGTCATCATTAGTTAAAGCAGACCTACCACATCAGTATCTGCTTCCTATTATCAAAATGTGAAATGCAGTGGCACCCCGCTCCTCTTGTAACATGCAGATTTTAATCCAGTGATGCTGGAGGGGCAAAGCATCAATGGATTATAATCTGGATTGGTGTAGAGCAAGACCCAAAGGGCCTCTGGCCTGCATCTTACATGCTGGAGGACAAGACACTACAGGCATGTGGGCACTGGAGCGAGGAAGAGGGGAAGGTAAGTATGGGATTTTTCTCTACAGTGATCGCTTTGTCTGGATCAAGACTTCATGTAGGTAAGTAAGTTTAATTGCTTGTTTTTTTATTGTTTTTATGTTTTAAGTTTAAAACCACTTTAAGTCCTGGTATAGCAACTATTCACTCTATTATATATTTAAGCAGGAAGATACAGCACTCCTCTCATATCAAAATTTCCAGAAATTAATGCAATTACGCATTGGGTTAGTACCGTTGGCAGAAACTGAAGTAAAGTGACTGAAAAGGGTTTGGCCAGTTGACATGACTAGATGGGACATTATGTAATTGGAACCATCCAATGCAAATGTATAATGATTACATCAACTGTGTAATCTTTAGCACTACAGAGGGAAGTATAAAAGCCTGAGAAAGGACACAGGAACAGAGGCTGCAAGACAAACAAATTAAGTAAAAAATATACCTTCTTATAAAGTCCTTGAAAAGCTTGAGCGTATAATGTGTATTATTTAATAAAATTTTTCATTATAAAAAAGTTAAGGCTGGAGTTCAGCTTCAGTTCAGCTTTAACCACTACAACAAATGGCATCCATCTCTACTTTTGCTCATTTTTCCAGCTAATTTATTTTTGTCTAGAAACACATTTTTTGTAAGCTTCCCAAAATTATTAATTAAATTTAAGAGAACAAAGTAAAAAAAAAACTTCAAAACCTTAATTACTTTGAATAACAAAGCTGCTACATCAGCTAATGAACTTAATTCATCCCCTTACAGCCAAATAAGCATGAGTTCTGCATGAGAGCACGGTGAATTCATTGTTTGACAAAACATATCTGATTTGTGACTGTAGGAAGCTAATGTGCTGGCAAGGGGCACCATAAAGTGATCCTGACACCTCTGACAGCAGGTATACTGCAATCCATGATACAATACTCTTAACAAAATCTAATCTCAGGAAGTAACAGGAAATCATTTTGTTAATATATCTGGCCCTCTCTCTGAGACCTTTAAAACAGACTCAATGCTTATTTAGATCACTTATACCGTTGATTTAAGCAGAGCAGACGTCAATCATTATTTCATTACGCCTAATCCTACAAAACAAAATTGGAAAATATTCCATTACCATTAAATGTTACATTTTAGCAGAGCTGTGATTCATAATTGCTGTGCCAGACACCTTTCATTAGATGTAGACAAAAATTCTCATCTACCTTGAGTAACGAAGTATATATATATATATATATTTAGGAAATTAAATGTCCACTCAAAACATAGGTCTCTAATTTAGTTAAGCCTCATTTCTCAAAAAATCGAATGTTAATGCTATACTCCCACTTTGTCAAAACTATTATCTTACACTGCTAACCTAAGCGAAAGGTTTACATGTCTGTTTTATGGAAATGTTGTATACTTTCTTCTTGAATTGCAGTATTCACCTTTCTCTCTTTAATACCAATGTTCTTGGTATATCTGCCTCAGAATGGATGACCATAACCTCTGTATTGCAGTGGATGACTTCAGAAGCCGCAACCACATCCAAGAGGTCGCCTGTAGGTACCATTTGGACAGAGGAGACGGGTGCAGGGGCTCAATCAGGGAGGTAACTAAAAATACTATTTACATTCTCCCAGATGTAAGATGAAACTTGTGTTGAACCTGGAATTATCTCATTAAAATGATAATCCAGCCCAGCTATCCAATGCCTATTTTCCATGTTCACTACCAATCAATACCAGCTTCTACTCTATTAAAAGTCTTGTACAGGCAAGCCATGTGTGCACATTCTGACATGATTGGCCTAAGAGCACAACCCAAAGGTTCATGCACCGCACAAAGTGGGTAAAAATTGATTAACCTCCTGAGCGCCCTGCCCAAGTTATTTTGGGTTGAGTTTCATAGATCATGACATCAAAAAAAATCATCGTGATGATCATCAACACAAAAAAATAAAAAAAATATTCAGCCATCGAACTGTCTAAAGTTTAGTTAGATTTAGACTTCTATAAAGAACACACCTGATGAAGTGAAGGACCAACAAAATGTGTTGGCAATGTGAGACTTACAATCAAGTAATGTGGTATTTATTTTAATAAAGACATTGAAATCTTATGCTGGCAATTGTTCTATTGTGAACACAAACGTAATTTTTGTCATTTTTATGAATCACAAATGATTTCTCCCACCATCCCATTTCTCCCACCATCCCACCAACAGTTGAAAACAGTTGTCTATTTCTGCTCTACAGCAGCAGTTTTTTGTCCGTTTGATTACTGTACATACAAATAAAATTTGACAATATGCTCCCAGCAATGTGCTATTATCTCTAAGTCAGCCCTGGAAGTGAAGACCTGAACGTGTTACCTGAATGGTATTCATTTATGTAGGACAAAGAAAGATCAAGGGTCCTTTCTTAGACATTTAGACACACTTTAAAACGTTGACGGGATCTCATTGTTCTCATTATACTGAGCAGTGATCATTGACCTGCGATATAATACGAGTTAACTGCACCAAGACAATGAAAATTGAACTACAGAAGTATTTTTGGAAGCTCTCTGCAGTAATATGAGATAATCATATGTTAAATCAATGCATTTTGAAAGGTATATAAAAGAACAATACCCTACCATACTAGATTGTATGAGATGTCAACTAAATAAAGTAGACAAGAATATAATATTTAAATGCTAGTGGTTCACTTGAAGTATTTATCTGCAAGATGAGAATGTGACGTGCCTTGTATCTCCTCCTGACCTCCTCTGTCTCAGCCACATAAGATATCGTATTACTATACCCGTCCTCAATATTGGCCTGTGACCATATCAAACTTTAATATATGTTATGTGTTGTTACATTGTAGTACCTGATCAAGCACTTAGAGCAGTGGTTCCCAAACTTTCCTTGCAGGGCCCCCTTTTTTATTTCGGAACATTATTGAGCCACCCCTCCCTATTCAAACACATGTTGAGAATGAGGGCCAGCGCCCCCCTGGAATACCTTCGTGCCCCCCTAGGGGGGCCTACCCCCCAGTTTGACTTAGAGAGATGCTGAACGCAGTGACTCCACAAAAAAATTAACTTTTAGGAATATTATAAAGGCTTCTTTCATTGGCTTTTACCTATAGAAAATGAAGGTTGTTGGCTGACATTCTTGCCAAATGGTTTAAAGTGGAACTGATATAACTTACACAAATTAGTTCAGCTGTATCATTACATATATATCATTAAATGTTCATTCAAAATGCAGGTTGGGTAAAGTAGGGTAAATTGCCTATCCTTTTCTAAATGTTCCTCTACAGCAGCACCCCAGTGTAAAAGGAAGAAGCATCAGAAAGAGACAATCAGTTCACGTGTTAATTGAGAGAAAATTGGAGAGTTGCAGAGAAAAAAACTAATTATTTTGGACAATAATTTCAGTGGCAATCAAGGGGGGGGGGTCTAAGTTAGCCTGTGATCAGAGGAAAAAGATTTTGAATTGTTTCTGGGTATCTTAGGGCTCGTTCACACCAAAGCAGCTGCTGCAGTGCGGTACAGTACCACAACCAAGCACAGCTAGAGGTAACGCAATGTACACAGGTTTCCGTGTTTGTGGTAATGCCAACGCACAATGCCGTGCTTTAGCTCGCTTGCAGAAGCATTTTTGCAAGCGTAGTGCAAAATGCATTTTTTTGTCAGGAATGGAACACGGTTAGTAGAGGCGGTAGCATTACCACTATCGCATCAGTTATCTTCAAAAAACACACTTGTAGGCGAAGCACACATAGTGTTAAAGAGTCTTTAGCCAAAAACAAGAAGAATTCTGGCTTAATGTTTGTCCTTCTTCAATGATACAAAAAATACCACATATACTAAATATAAGCTGAATGTTTCAGCACGTGAAACGTGGAATCTCGCAGGTGGACTTAGTATGAACATGGTATCAACACAAAATTGGAGAAGGTATGTAGGAACGTTTGCAGAAAAAAAATGCTCTTGCACATGCAGTTGTTAAAAAAATCAAAGTCAAATCAATTTTTAAGTTGGCTTCATTGTTAAACTTTATTGCTGTGCCTTGGCTACTGTATATACTGAAGTATATACAGAACTAAAGTTAGAAGATAAGAATCACTGATAGGCTACAAGAAGGATAGGCACACATTTTTTTTTCTTTAGAGACTGCTACCTTTAGATTAAATCGGCAACAAGTGGCCCCATTCAGGATTAGAAATGGAGTACAATATAAGCCTGAAGAAGTGCTCTGCCACAATCCCGAAAGTTTGTTACTTTTATGACTTCAGAGAGAATCACTAAAACCGTCTGTATTCACAGATGGCTACCACAGTACAACACCCTACTAGAACTACATAAGGGTTAACAGAGACTGGAATACATTTACTGGTAAAACTAAGGTTAGTTTCAATCAAACTCTACACACAATTAATTATTAAATGTAAAAGCAAGAAAGTTAGGTACATGAGTAAAACACCAGCACATTCTGACTGTAAATAGGATCTATAATAAAAGTCAAGCACAAACTACACTGGAGATTTGATACATGAAAACCGAACAAGCATCATTCTGGTCCATGCCTCCTAAAGGTACCCATACACGTTGCGATTTTTCGGGGACCGATGCGATATTCGATTTCGACGCCCGATTTTTGCTTAAGTGCTATTTTTAAGAGTCGTCGGATGCCCGACTTTTCGGCCCCGATTATTCACAGCCCGACTAACCGATTGGCTGGTTGGATTGGGAATCTTTTAAAAGTGGGCGACTTACCGAAAATTACAGGCATCCTCATTCGGGACCCGACCGACTTTTCGGCCGATTTTTCTAAAAACAGCATCGGTCGGACTACATTTGCATGTTAGGAATCCCGAACGATCGACCTACCCAACCGACCGGATCGGTCGGAAGGGCTAAAATCGCACGAAAAATCGCAACGTGTATGGGTACCTTTAGAGTAGACATTTTATTAACGTTTTTGAATACTTTGGCTTTTCAAAAGCTGGGGGGAGTTTTGTTAACTCAGTTAAGAACCACTGCCAAAAAGACAAATGATAGAATCCAATGAAATGTTACGAGTGACAAGGTTGTCTATAAGGGCTTCTATTTCCAAATCTTAGTAACGTTGTACTATTACAATACATAAAATGATATATTTAACAGAAATGAAAGGCAGAATACTTATGGTCGAATAAAGATCATGGGAATTAACCCTCTTCCCAAAAACAAACCACACATGATAAATGTCAGAGAACGCATTTTGCAGATAACTATTAATTTTCCTCAACCAATTCAATAATTAAATGACAAGCCAAAAGGGGTAGCCCAAAAATAAAGAAATTGTACCACAACCTATTCAAAATATATAAAACAAATTTCCTATCCCCAAAATACTAATATAATACTAAGATGCAACACTAGTTAATTTACAATAAAAAGTGTCTATTATATGTCCAAAGGATTTTTACATAACAGCCCTAACAAATTTAATAATATGCATTCACTTACATATATTACAATGAAATACACCAGTTGCTGTGAGTAAGTTGCTGTAATGGCTACACAAGTTGAGGGACATAAAATGAATGGTGCTCACACACCAGGCAGGTTTAGTTCTAAGAAAAGCTGTTAAGAGCATTTAAAAGATTTGGCCCCACCAAACTTTTATGAATCTGAAAGAAAAAAAATATGGAAAAGGTCTCCCTGTGGTTTAGTCACAAGGCAGGATTGGGGGCAGGTAAGTTCTCAATCACTCTCTCATGAAGCTCATGATGGGGACCTCAGATGCTCAATTCAAGAAGCAGGCAAGATGATTGTGTTATATGTAAATATATACATTTTTATTGGATTTTTTGCCAGTAACCATTAGTGGTTGAGGGATATGGAGTTTGTTTTGTCTATTCTTAAACAACTAAAGCCATGGGAAAGGTTACCCTTAAAGGGGATGCAAACCCCTTAAGTAAACCATAAAAAAAATAAACTATACAGGGAGTGCGAACTAATAGTTCAAGTGGTATTTTTGAGGAATAATTTTATTATTGAACAACAGCCATGTTCTCAATGAACCAAAAAACTCATTAATATCAAAGCTGAATATTTTTGGAAGGAGTTTTTAGTTTTGTCTTTTAGTTTTAGCTATTTTAGGGGCATACTGTGTGTGCAGGTGACTATACTGTGCATAATTATTAGGCAACTTAACAAAAACAAAGGAACCCATTTCAATATTCTTTTGTACCAGTGAACCAATATAACATCTCAACATTCACAAATATACATTTCCTGACATTCAAAAACAAAACACCAAACATGACCAATTACCCCTTTCTGCAAGGCACACTCAAAAGGCCTGCCATCCATGATTCTGTCAGTTTTTGATCTGTTCACCATCACAACATTGCTCGTGCCAGCAGCAACCCACAGCCTCCCAGGACCACTGTCAGAGAGGTGTACTGTTTTCCCTCCTTGTAACTCACACATTTGATGATGGACCCAGTTCTCAAGGGGCTCAGATCAGGTGAACAAGGGGACCATGTCATTAGTTTTTCTTCTTTTATACCCTTTCTTGCCAGCCCACGCTGTGGATACTTGACGCTTGAGGAGCTTGTCCTGCATAAAATCATTTTTCTTGAAGGATGCAGACTTCTTCCTTACCACGCTTGAAGACGGGTCTTCCACGAAACTGGCAGTAGACCGGTTGAGCTTGACCCCTCCTCCACCCCGAAAGGCCCCCCAAGCCTCATCCTTTGCATACCAGCCCAAACCAGCACTCCCACCTCCACCCTGCTGGCGTCTGAGCGGACTGGAGCTCTCTCCCTTTACCATCCAGCCCACGTGCCCATCCATCAAGCCACAATCCAAACGCTGATTGTTCGATGATCCGCTTCAGAAGCTTTGCAATTTTAAGAGTGCTGCACCCCTGCAAGTATCTCACATTTTTGACTCTTTCCAAGCCTGTCAGTCCTTCTTTTGACCCCATTTTGCCAAAGGCAAGGAAGTTCCTAATAATTATGCACACCCTAATTAGGGTGTTGATGTCTTAGACCACACCCCTTCTCATACGAGATGCACATCACCTAATATGCTTAATTGGTAGCTTCCTTCCGAGCCTATACAGCTTGGTAAGACAACATGCATACAGAGGATGATGTGTCAAATACTCATTTGCCTAATAATTCTGCACTCCCTGTACACACAACTTACCTATATCCAGTACTCATCCAGTGACAGTGACCCCCTAAAGATTAAAAATACCTTACCTTTCCTGCCTGCTCGCTCCCGTACCACCATGCCTGGAGTATCCGGTCCCACAGGCTGCAAGATGGAATAGCAAGACTCTTCCAAACTCGCTACCTCCATCAATCTGGATCTAATGAGGCTCCTTCAACATCACCGATTCAGATGTGGCTTGCTGCTGGATGAAAGGGGACTTTCAGTGACATCTACCGTCCAAAGTCCCCTTGCACCCAGAGCAACATCGCTGGATTTTGACAAATATTACCAGGCAAGTATTTTTGTTTGTTTTTTTACTTTTGACCTCCGATCTGCCAGAGGTGCCAATAATAGAAGGCAGATGCAGAGGTGGTAGATCTGCTTTAAACTTACATGAGAAGGAAAAATTTTATAAAATTTAATGTGAGGGTTCATAATATTCCCAAGTTATATTACTAGAATAAACAAAAAGATAGGGTGTTTCTCTTTTAAGAGAGTCATTGTCAGTGCTTTAACATATAGAATAAAACCCCCATACATAGAATGATGTAATTTGCTGTACTGTCAATAATAGCACCAGCATGGCCATTTATAAAGTTGTAGAGCTGAAACAGCTTTTGGCTGAGCTGGTATCTGATATTGCTTTTGTAATGACCAAACAAAATGAAAGACTTTCAGCTTTAAATAAACAGATGGTTTGTAAAAGCACACTACTAGTCTTTGCAAGGAAACCCAACATTTTTCTCAAGAAATATTCATCTTTCTTTGTTGGGCCGATCAGGAGATGGAAGTGCATTGTGAATTTAGAATAGTTATTAAATGTTGGTGTGTACATATAAAAGGTCTTTATTTTGGAAATCTTAAATACAGGAAAGCCAAGCTAAGTCGTAGAAATAATCTACCTTACTGTTAAAGTTTTTGGGTCAGGATGACAATATATTTTAATTTCATTGGTCAAAAGTATGTTTGAGGAGTTAGCAATTTATAGGTTTCACATAGGCAACTAATGGACTGCCAACTTTATTGATGATAAAAGATTAATGTCTTACTATTCTAGGTCAAAATTAAGAATTATTTTGGTAATTTTCCAGACCTCTACTGTGTGAAGTGGAAAGCCCAGAGGAAAGATATATTGGAGAATTAATTAAAGCAGGATATAAAAAAAAGCATGTAACATTATAATAAGAAGTCAACTTAATGAAATATACACTAAATTTGCTAATGGTGCATTTATTTTCACAGCCAGATATTCAGAGTGAAGGGGCAATGTTGATAATGCCTAAATGCCCAATCCTTTCCTACATGGTATCCAAGAAAAGTCTTATAATTTTAATGATTTAAGAATTGCTTAAAGCAGAGGTAATATTATATTAACTTTCTGCTCCCTTCCCTTCCATAACTATGCTAATAATCTTTTTTTCCCATTTGTATTAAAAATCTTATTTCACATTCAAAGACCTCATCATTGTGTGTTTCAGCCAGATGATGGTACAATGGAAGTCAGTGGTTAATCCTACATGTTGAACCTCAATAAATAAAAGCCTGAAATGCGTTTAATTGAAGTGGCGGAGAAGGAACCACAAAACTGAGGAAAGGCCTCAATGATTGTGTTTGCCCAGTAGACAGAAAACGAAGTAGGCTCTACCTGACCTGCTTCAACTTCTGTTTATTTCAAAGTAGGCCTTGAGATTTTTAATATATGAAATTTTTTATATATATACTGGCAATATATACACACAGGGGTTTAAGAGGAAACTTCTTTTGTTGTGACCAAAAACTTAGCCAGAAAACTTGGATATGTATAAAGTTTACCCCAAAAGGGGGACATATATTTTTTATTTGATCCTTGGCAATAGCAATCTTGACATTTATCAAATCATAAAATCAAAAACAATCGACACAAGGAGGGAAGAAAGGGGGCCATCTACAAATGGTGGTCCCCGGTATACCCTCTCACAATTGTCTGGTGAAGGACCAAAACACCGCTAGGAGGTCAATGGCCATTCAAACGTGCAGAGATAACTTCGACGCGTTTCGTCCTGTGAGGACTTTTTCAAGAATTTTTATCATGCACTATAAATAACAAAAAAAAAACTTCTATAAATATCATACCATTGTTTCATTCATGTTAAAAACTTTAAATTGGGGGTTTCTTTTGGAGGGCTTCCCTTACCTGTCTCTCTCTGTGAGACCATATATTCTTGTATTCCAAAAAGGAATTCTTTTATTCATGAAAAAGGTATGTCTCTCCAAAGACCTTAAAAATAGAAAAGCCAAGGGGTACTTCGTCACAATCAACCACCACTTGTCTCCCCTTGTGTCCTACCATCACATCTTACCCCCAAAGGTCTCCCATGTTGCTATAATGGGAGACTTAATTGTGTATTTATCCCCCTTTCCTTTACAGAGGGGAGGGGGATATTCTATGTGTGCCTATGTGTCACTTCTATCTCTCAAGTGTCGATTGTTTTTGATTTTATGATTTGATAAATGTCAAGATTGCTATTGCCAAGAATCAAATAAAAAATATATGTCCCCCTTTTGGGGTGAACTTTATACATATCCAAGTTTTCTGGCTAAGTTTTTGGTCACAACAAAAGAAGTTTCCTCTTAAACCCCGTGTGTATATATTGCCAGTATATATATAAAAATTTTGGTAATCCTCACTTGGTGAGGTGGGGGGAGGTCTCTATATCTTTTGTTCCATCTTCCAATTTGCCATAGCTAATCCATTTCCAGATACACTTGAGATTTTTAATTGTAGAATTTTATTGTTTCAATGGAATAAAGTTTCAAAAGCGTACATTTAAAATGAATGGCTAAGTACTGGGAAAAGGTTCCAATGTTCCACATACTGAACAGGCTATTGTTACGATCGTGCTTGATTACTGTTGATGTTTCTCTGTGGAGAAGTTGTAACTTAAAGAGATAAAAAAAATGAAAACACAAACTCTGAACACAATCCCTTAATAAATGTAAAATGGGCAAAGCAGGATCGTCTGCTCCAAGAGCAAAACACAGCCCCTTTCAAATACGATCAGTTAAGTTACAGTGCTAGACAACAATGGGCACAAATACAAAGATAAAGAGATAAACTCTGGATGATGTTTTCTTACATTTTCACCTCATTATAAACTAAATATAGAACGCAAACATTCGTGCAATCTCTCTAATACTATCTGCATGTGAACTTCTGCATTAAAAATAAAACAAAACCTTTTTCTACATATT
Source organism: Ptychadena robeensis (assembly GCA_036250615.1). Taxonomy (NCBI): domain Eukaryota; kingdom Metazoa; phylum Chordata; class Amphibia; order Anura; family Ptychadenidae; genus Ptychadena; species Ptychadena robeensis. Next base: position 194,013,242 of record CM070032.1, read on the forward strand.
TTATGAGATATATTTGCATTGAACAAATTAATTATTTCAGACCTGGCTTCTTAACTGGTAGGGAATAATTCTTCTTAAAGTTAACTCCTCCCCCACCAGCAGTAATTCCAAGTGTGGCTCCGGGTAAATTATCAAAAGTGGTAATCTCAAGCCACACTTGCCTGTCCCAGGTGACCGGACAGCCTTCATGACCCTGGCATCAGTGATGACTTGGAGGGGTGCCAGTAGTGGAATAAGGCAAAGGTGTCCCAAGTTCCCATTGAAGTCAGGGATGTGCAGGGGGTTGGATAGAGCAGGTACTACATTGTAATGTCTTTAAAATAAACAAACTAAATTATTTGATTAAAGGCCAGGGTCAGAATATTCATTAGCTTCCTCTTCAATAAAAAAAGAAAAAAAACTCTTTTACATGTATTATCTCTAATGATTCCTTAAACCAGAGTTTCCCAAACCTGTCCTCAGGCCCTCCCAACAGTCCATGTTTTGTTGATATCCAGGCAGGTTGCTGATCCACACTGGCGAGACACTGATTATACCACCTGTACTTAATGAAGGTTACCTGCAAAATCTGTGCTGTTGGGGGGGGGGGGGGGGGGGGGGCCTGAGGAAAAGGTCTGCAAGGGAACCCATGCAGAAGCACATTCTTTTCATCAGATACATAATTTAACACTGTTCTGATCGGCTAATCCTGCTTTAGGCTGCATGGGAAGCAGAAATTAGGTAATCAAATTATCCTGACAGCAAATTTGCACTGTAAGACCACTACCACTATAAGACCATACGTTGCACCCCATAGTTTTGGAGAGAGAAAAAAAATAGAGTGTCAGAGACACAGCCATTAACATAAAAAGTGAGTATACAGTGTGTTAAATATATTTTAGGGCTGGGCTGGATCATGCAGGATTCCTCCAGCCAAGCCAAAAGCCAGCACAAGGAGGCAAGGCTTTGTTCTACTCATTCCAACCAAGCCAAAATGCTTGGTGTGCAGAGTGTGCAGAGCTACAACTTTACTTATGCGCCTATACACTAGCAGAAACCACTGGTCAACTCATGGAGAGACGCAATTTACAATTTGGCACTAACAACTCAACACATGAGTAACTATTTACATATGGGCAGAGAAAGGAGTCTGCATCACATATTTTGTTTATTGCAATGCAGAACATCAATGTAAATACACAGCTCATGCTATCAAAATAGCATCAATTCACCCAGATATTACAGTTATTCGCATATGGGAACAGTTACATTATATATTCACACCAACAGAGCTCATAATAGTAAGAGCTAAGTGAGTTTATCCTATTATGATAGCATGAGTTGTATATGTATATACACATATTATAAGTTCCAGCCCTGCAGCCCATCCCGGAACTTAGATCTCCCTTTTGGCAGTGGCCTTTTGGCTTGTGTGGAAGGAATAGGACAAATTCCAGATTCCTGGAATGCAGAGCTATTGTTTCCAGGATGTTTGGATGGTATAAAAAAAAAAAAAATTTAAGAATACGATAGTTATACTGTGGTTGTGATTATACTGTGGTTATACTGTGGATCATCATCATGTGCTTCCTCATGAGTTCATTTCCAGAAAACTGTACCTAGAACAACCTATGAATGAAACGTTGGGCTTATGGTCAGTGTCAATTCCGAGGTTACTATCAATTCCCATTACATTACACAACTTCTTGCAAGCACCTTTATTACAAAGGTCTGTAAGAATTTTTTTGGGAATACAATTATATTTCTACTCAAAACCAATTTTCCAGGATGAAAAGAATTGCTGCTGCTGCACCAGAAAGAGACAAGACTGTGGAGGGTGTTGTAGTCCACCAGCATGTTCATATAATCAGTTCTGAAATAGACCTTTAACTTACTAGTCTTTTGTTGTCTATAGAGTTGTGTAATCTTATCAGCCCACCACCATTAACAAGGAGCAGGATGTTAAAGAACTCCTCCATGCTCTGATCATTGAAGTAGCCCTAGAATCCTAACACGAAGATAATTGAAACTGGGATACCAGCAGATGCTTCATCAGGGAAGCGTGTTTACTACCTGATAAAGAACAATCAGCAATCAAGAATATTCATTCATCAGCATAGCAATCAATTCTATTTCCCATGGTTCTGTGCTAATGAATTTTAGAAGTAAATTTGAAATATTGCATCTTTTAAAAGTTTTATTATGCTTTAACCAAAGCAGACAGGCTTGTGTAATGACCAGCTTAAAACCCATTATTGCGATGGAGGGGGCAGCAACGAGTGCAACCATGCTGTGCATAAATGCAGTATATTAAAAAAAGTACCCAGGGGGCCTCAGACTTTTAATTCATATTTAAGGCTGAACTCTGCCCCCACTTTCCCTTTTACCAACACAACAATTTCTTGTATTATGCAAAAGGGTGAAATCCGCACTCACTCAGATTATCTCTATGAATAAGCTCTACATTTAGAGGGAAACGCGTCAGAGGGGGCTCTGGCCTGAACCTGGGGGCGTCATGTTGTATGTTTTTTCATTTTGTACCGCTGATTTTAAACTCCAATAACTTTAAGCACATGTTTGAAAGACGGTTTTGGTCTGTGAGTGCGGCCCAACAAACAACCAACTACTCATTTCTGTTACCCTTCTGCCTCACACTCTGCCTCAGCAGGCGTCCAGGGATGGTGTTCCTCCATGTTCCACTTCCAGCCAGCATGGAGAGTCCAGCTCTGCCATGCCAAACCCTAGGGGCGTGCGCTCGAGCTCACCTGAACTTTAAATGTGTAATTTAGGGAGGAGGCTTCCCCTTCCATGGGTGTGGACTTGATCAGCACTGACTATTTAGGGGATGACCTTCCCTGTGGCCAGTGCTGTCTGATTTCAGCTTGTTATGTGCGAACTATATCTCCTGACTGATCACCCGTGTACTGAACCCTGCCTGTTACAATTTCTTGTATTGTATGAAAAAACAATATACATACTGATGTTTGATATAAGTTGTTGGGTTAAAATACACTTTAGGTATTTAGTACCCAGGTGCCCAACCTGCGGCCCTTCGTGCGTTGCTCAGCGGCCCCCTTCAGTCCTCTACTTGAATCATAGATTATGCGTCCCATAGATAGCATCAAAGGTTTTGATGATAATAATCACACATAATGTGCATTACCATAGTACAGTATTCCCTAATGCTTGAAGCATAAATTAAAATTAGTTTTGATGTATACAAATTTTTAAATAATGTCTTCTAGCCAGGGTGGATTTGATTTAAATCATGATTTAAATCACGATTTAGATCACTAGTCTGTAAGGCTCGATTTAAATCAAACTGATTTAAATCAATAATTTTTGCCGGTATAACTTTAAAATGCAAGTAGGTGAAGATTTTTAGAATAACAACTTTTCATATTAGTTTTTTATCCCCAGTTTAGGTTAATCCTTCATATTTGGACAACTTTTCTGTTGCATTTAGTTTTGAGAACTGCAAAAGTAAACCAAGAATCTGTGATAATATCTTGTAGGCAGAGAAACTGCCCAATAATCTTACAGAAACAGACAGAAGTTGATGATGATATAAGCACATCACCCAAATTTCCCCTTGAATAGACATGGGTGAGGGGACATAAAAGCAATACATTTATTGTACACAGTGCAGAAAATGAAGTAATGACCATCATATCAATCAAAAACAATGCGCAATGTTGCGGATGTACACATCTGTACACGTGCTTAGACAATTAAAATAGTCCAAATGGCGCAAATTTTACCCCAATGCGCGTTTCGTTGAAGACTTCTTCAAGGGGGTACAATATGTAGATTTGTCCTATGAAATTACATAACACAAACAGCCAACACAAGGGTATCAGTCATAGTGAATAACCAAATCGACATAAAAGTGGACACAGACCCTCAGGGGTTACTCACGTCTATAGATCAATATAGGGGGAAAGACATGATTTCCTTAAGGTGTCCCCACTGGTGATCTGTGTAACAAGACCGACCCAAACCATCAACTGATCATGTTTACCAAAGTAAATGTATTAAAAAACCATCTTGTACACGGATCACTACGGCATTTATGCAGTTAAAGTCTGTCTGTCTCTCCGTACCCCTCCGACACCATCTTGAGAAATCATGTCTTTCCCTCTATATGGATCGATGGACGTGAGTAACCCCTGAGGGTCTGTGCCCACTTTTATGTTGATTTGGTTATTCACTATGACTGATACCCTTGTGTTGGCTGTTTGTGTTATGTAGATTTGGCCGTTGAAATGACATATCGTACCCCCTGAAAAAGTCTTCGTGCATTGGGGTGAAATTTGCGCCATTAAGACTATTTTATTTGTCTTAGCACGTGTACAGATGTGTACATCCGCAACACTGCGCATTGTGTCTGATTGATATGATGGTCATTACTTCATCTTTTGCACTGTGTATAATGAATGTATTGCTTTTACATATTGAGTGGCCCGTCCCCTCACCCTTATCTATTCCAGAGGAAATTTGGGGTAATGTGTTTATGCCATCATCAACTTTTTTCTATTGTTTTTGGGATGTTGGCCGCTATACATCGATTATGTAGTAGTTTTATTGATTATAAAATCTTACAGAAGCCTCTGGAAGAGCGTGACATTGTGAATGGATTCATGGAATTTATTTACCCCAAAAAATTAAACATATACAGCTTTATTCTACATAATAAAAACTAATCATTATTTGATAATGGAATAACCTTTGGATAGTTATATATTTTCCTCAAAAAGCACTTTATTTAAAAAAAAAACAATTTTAATCAAAAAAATCAGATTTAAATTAAAAAGAACAGATTTTTTTGTTTTTTTTTTAAAAAATCATTAATTTTTATCCACCCTGCTTCTAGCTATACCTGCTGTCATTATAAAATGCTTATAAAAGTTAGTATAAATTGAAAATTGAAAATGTTATGTGCGGACTTTTTGTGAAGCTGAGGGCCGCCATTGTGGCCCTCCATATCAACTAACTTGCCCACCACTGATTTAGTATATTGTTTCTGATATGCACATTTATGGGAATCTATTTCTGCACTTCCATTTTGGAAGGTTGTAGGACACCAAAGTAGGTTTAATGCTTGAGTGGTCAATTTATTTGGGCTGCTTTGGAATTACGGGCACACTCTCTATGCCCCGTATCTACCAGGGTCACTTTTCAGCCACCACTCTGCCAGCCTGGACTTGTTAATTAAATGCTTGGTATACACAACATGCAGTTCCACACTATATGTGACCATAATGACATCACTAAACAATGCAGGTTTTTCTATGTCCAAATGGGAGAGTCAAGTTGTGAGATGGTTCAATCAAGACACCTGTGATGGCATGTCAATGCACCCCTCCTCACTGCCAGACTGAATGTTCCAAAATTGCACCACTTCTCTGTGCAACAATTTAATATTATTAACCGTATTTCTCGGACCATAAGACGCACTTTTCACACCCAAAATTGGGGGGCAAAAAGTGCCTGCGTCTTATGGTGCGCATGCGCAACCCCCGCGGCCACTCTGCTGCCGGTGGTCGCACTTTGGCTTCCCGCCAGCTCTCCCGGCACGGAGATTAGCCGGGGAGCTGGAGGAGCTGTCAGATGTGAGATGCCAGCCAAAGTCAGGCTCTCCCATCTGAAATGTGTAATTGCCTATGCCAGCCCTGAACTGGCATAGGCAATGACGAGAGAGTTATAGATCAACTTGCATCTATACCCCTTTCCTGTCCGTGGGAACAGCAATCAATATACAGCCCCCACGGACACAGAAACAGTAGCATCGGCAGAGGAGAGGAGAGCGGAAGACAGCCCGGCCCCCCTTCCTCCTGCAGATCAGTGTGAAGTAAGACGTGTTCAGCTGAGAGTGTACTGCTGCTAGTGACACCTACTGGCTGAATTGAATATTGCATCCATTAAATTCAGTTCATTAACCAAATTGATGTGAAAACTGCCGAATACCAAAAAAATCGGTATTTTTAATTGATCGTGTTGGCAGTGTTTTCATCAATCACCTACAACCATTATGTTACATTTCTTTATCTCTAAAAACAATATATAACTGCTATGTAGTTTAAAAATACTCTATACATCACATTTGTGTTTTTCGTTTACAAGTCACATAGTGTTGAAAATTTAACCCATTTGGGTTATGAGTTTTTTTAGATACGTTGTCAATTAAAAGGAAGGTCTAATGTATAAATGTTTCCAAAGAAGCCTCCAACATGGGCAGACCTTGTTATTGATAAACAATAAATAAATTGAGAATGCATCATATTAAGCCTCATGTTCCCTTTCTGTGCATTTAATTGATGAGTAAAGCTCTGTACAGCTGAATCTTGAACAAAAAAAGAATTATTTCAGTTTATCACTTTAACGTTTTGTATCATTACAGCTTTATGTTTAGTGTTCCATGCTCAATACAAAGCTTCATTTTTTCTCTGTGGTTGAAGGTCATTCAACATCAGCAATATAAAAGCCAGAACAATGTACTTCAAATTCAGTCCATATGTAAAGAAATCTCATATTCCTCCAACTCCGCTTCCAGGAAGTATGGCTGTAAAGTTGTTATCCAAGCTGCAATATTACAGGTTGTTGTTGGTGATTAAGTCTGAACTGTTTCAAAAGGCTGGGAGAGAAGATTTCTTTTTATTGCATTTGACCTTACAATCAAGGGGGCATTACCTCAGGTCTTTACCTACCTTGAAGAACAAAAGAGCTTTTCTTAAAAGGAGACATGGATGGAAATAACAGTTGGGTCATACCAAAAACATACCGTAAATGGTTGTAATATATCAGAAATGAACATAAGTGAGAGAATTATGATTTTGTGATGGAAATTTTTTTTTTACACACACAAATGGCCTCCAACACACCAACTTTAAAAGAAATGATTTTCAATAACATAATAATATAGCTAATATGATAACATGAATGGACATCATAGTTGCCCAATCGGCCAACTAGCTCAGCAGGTAAAATAAATGCGAATTAAATATGCATAGTTGTAGGATAGAAAAATCATTTTTGGTTGAACTAGATAAACAAACTTAAAAGAAAGAAACAAATCGTGCTCTTTGCACAACATTAGACACTAGTGTGCTTTATTGATATAGGAGCCATAACATGGCAGAGGAATCCATCTGACACTCCTAAGCTAACCATACACGCATCATACATTAAGTCATACACGCATCAATTTTCCATTCAATTCCCAAACAAACCACCTCACCGATAGATCGTTCGGGAATCTACTCCTGCCCACCTTGAGCAATCAACCCCCAAAAAAACAAATCGACCCCTGATCGGTTAGGGCAAAAAACGAGCAGGAATCGGTTCCCAAAGGTGGTGTGCAGTATGATCGAGCGTCGATTTAGCAATCACATTTTACGATCACATTGTACAAGGATCACAGTGGAATCAGAAAGTGTGTGGCTAGCTTTAGATGCTTGTGAGATTGAAATATCAACCAGTCAAACATCCATCAGCTCGTACTACTGCCCTGTGTGATCAATTCAAAACTAATCTTTTCCTTTCCAAAGTCCTGTGCACATGCTTAAAAGTACAACCGGATATAGATACCAAGAAAACCCATTAGATACTTGAACAATCAACTGTAATTTACTAAAGCAGCCCATACACAGGTCAGATTTTCAATCAATCGACTTAAAACGATCAATTTTTTAATGGATTGATTGAGAATTGAGTTTTGCCCACCTGGTTAAATTGACTTAATCCGATCAAAATTGAGTGAAAATTCAGTCGTTTTTTGATCGGACTGGATGGTAAATTTTGATCGGTCGATTGAAAATTGGATTGAAAAGTGTGGTCAACCAATTTTTGATCGATTTTTTTTCTACCTATTCTACCTCACTTCTGATTGAAATTTCAATCGGACTATTTTGGATCGATTATTATGTCGAGTGAAAAAAAATCGATCAAAAATCGATCAAAAATCTTGTACTACATATGGGGCATGATACAATCGACATACAATTTTATACAGACTTAAAAACTGATTGTTTTAAGTTGATTGATTGAAAATCTGACCTGTGTATGGGCTGCTTAACCTGACCAATCACTGCTCGATCAATTTTTTTTTTAATCAATTCAGTTAAAAAGTCATTGATTTTAATAAGTTGATCAAACAGGGAAATGGCAACCCATAGGAAAACTGACGGAGGCTACAACGCCACAATTCAATAGAGATGCAGGGATCAGAGCATCAAACCTATGTGTGCTATAGAGAGGATCAACAATCTGACACCCAAATATTGTATGAGATTCTGTAGGTTCTTCAGTTGGCTTTTCTTTTAGCAGTTTTGGTAATGGGAGAAGTATTCATTACCTACCCCAAGTTATTGGTGGTAATAAATGAAATAAATAATAATCTCCATGGAGGCAATCCAGAGTGTTGCTTACCTGGTGCACACAAGACCACGTGATTCTTCAGAGATACCCATCCAGAATCTATGTCCCCTTGCCTCACATATCCAGTGTCATCAATCTTTAATTAAAGACGCAGGGACGCGCTGCAGTGGTGCACGAGAGGACAAGGGAAATTGTAATATCTGACATTACAATCTGTTTAAATTTAAATGGTAACGCCTTCACTAAATTAATAAAAGAAATCAGATTTGATAAACCAAAACTAAACCCAATGATTTCATATAATTCACTTACCAGTGCCCAGACATGGCTCCTGCATCAAGTCTTGTGCTTCTAACCTCCCTAGCGATAACCCAGAGAATAGCCGTCAGAGTAGGCGGTTGCTGCTCTGTGGTAACACTTGAGGTAGCTAATCTGCTACCTGTGAGCCTGCACTGTCACTGGACCCATCTTACTGACGTCAATGATGACCAGGGGGGGGGGGTTGGTATGGGAGTTGTCATCCCTCACTGCAGGCAGTTCGCTGCAGTTACCCCCATTGGCTCACTGGGGCAAATGGAAGCGGTTCGGCCGCGGCTGAAGTACCGTGCTGCATCCACTCCCAAACTGCCTAAGTGGAGTCTTACCCTGATTGCACTAGAATTACACTGGTTCTTTTGTAGTTGGGTGAGTAGAATCGTCACCCTAGATCACCTAGGAATACTTACAATAAAACAGGAAACAACTGCAAAGATCTATCTTGGTAATACTGGTAATACCGGTAATACAAAACATTTCTTGGGTTTAAAGACCTAATACATCTATGTCATGTTTACTCCACCATCGCAAAAAAATGCAACTTTATGATGATAACCTGTAAGAAATATTAAACATCATGAACAACGAGCGTTTGTTCTTTTGCAAGCAAATACACTGTAAGCAAAAACAATGTCCGGCACGCTAAGCTTAATTTGCATATTTTATTGGTACAACATTTTGAAACATTTTGAAACATTTTGAAACCGCATTTTGAGGGAGAATATGCAGAAATATGCATGTAGTCTAGGCTTAGCTCATTGTTGGGTTTTTCTATAAGACAGTCACCCAAAGCATCTTTAAAAGTCCAACAGTTCCTTAAAGATGCCAAGACCAAGATATTGGAGTGGCCTGCACAGAACCCAGACCTAAATCCTATTGAATCTGTGGTGGGTGCTTTAAAAAAAATGTCTATGCTGGAAAACCATGCAATTTGGACCAGTTAGAATGATTTGTTATGAGAGAATGGGACAAATTCCATCAGGAGACCTGTGCCAACCTAGTAAAGAACCACTTTAAGAGATTGTTGTCAGTTGCGGCTCAGAAATTGTACACTATTGACTATTAATGGCCAGGGGCTAATAATAACGGATGTCTCAATTTTGCCCTTTCTTGTGTCAACTTGGTGTGTCAATAAAATATCCCAAATCAACTCAGTGGACATTGTTTTTATAGTGTATATGTTTGCAAAATCATGGAGAAATGAGGGGGGGGGCTAATAATTTTGGCCTCAACTGTATTTATATATTTATTTATTATTTTAATTAAAAAAAAACAAGACTGCAGTGTATGGTCTGATTGGAGTCACTGCCAATTATTTGCTGGGTCTTCAGTGAGCTCTTCATTGCACTGAAATATTATTTGGAATGAACCTGCTCATATATGTCAGTAAGGATGAAATAAATCACCCTACAATGCCTTCATTTGACTGACGTGCCCTTTTGTCCTTTGGTCTAGGCATGCAGTGTATGGAAGTCTGCAGGAGCACATAATAAGACAGACCAGGAGTCATAGAACTTTGATAAAGGAAGTGGGCCTCCACGGGTTACTGTTACAGCCTCAAACAGAACAATGTCCTCAGGTTAAATATATTACTCGCCCTGAAGAGTTTTACAACTTTTTCCTCTATCTCTGAGCTCTCTTTGGTCTGCAAAACTTCAGTAAAGCCATGATAAAACACAGCGAAGTGTATGGAGCAAAATCTAGTTTAGAATTTAGAAGATTATTTTCACAATAGTACTGTAAGTAAAATAAAAAGTGTAAAACGTAACACTCTTAGGCTTTGTTTCCATTGCGTTGGGACCCATCTGCTAAGCGTACACGCTTAGTGGGAGGTCCCAACGTAACAGATAGACTTACCTGCTCGGCAGACGGGTCTGTCTTCATTGCGCTGAGCCGATCCGCCGGTGTAAGGCTGAACGTAGTTGAGTACGTTCAGCCTTTACACCGGCGGATGTGTAAACAGACCATCCGCCGGCAGGCAATGTCTGTGGGATACGTCGGGGCCCCTGCTAAGCGTATACGCTTAGCGGAGGGGTCTCGACGTATAATGGAAACAAGCCCTAAAATTCTAATTGTACTTACATTGTACTTACAATTTGGTTGTTGTTGTGTATATAGAAAATGTTATATAAAAATATCCATTCATTCTCCCGAAATCTCTGTGCCAACATCCCTTTATTAATTGTGTCTAACAAAAAACAGAGAGGGGAAGGAAGCTATCCCCCACCCAAGGCTGGAGCCTAGAATTCCTGGGACTTTAAGGCACCAATGATCAATAGTGGTCCATGTATAAAGATTTTGACATCCTAATAAAGACAAGATCTGTTTTCAATATGGACTTTGTATGAACATATGATGTAGAACATGGAGTTACCACTATATGCATTGGATCACTATTGATCATTGGTGATTTAAAATCTTAGGAGTTCTAGGCTCCAACCTTGTATGGTTGCCATTCCTTTGATTCCTCCCTGTTATTTGTTTTCTACATATGTATGTAGAAAATGTAAAATGTTAATTCTGGACCCAAAGATGTTTTTATTTTATAGAGAAACACATAAGTTACAGCAGAAAAAACCTACTAAATTAAACAAAACTCAGAACATCATCTCACTGAATGTCCCTGGCCAGTTTAAATGCATTTGACCGACTCACCACCTCTGATGAAAGTCTGTTCAAAGCAATTAACAGTATATATCGTATTTTTAGGAATATAAGACGCACCGGACCATAAGATGCACCCTGTTTTTAGGGCAGGAAAACCACAAAAAAAGATTTAAGAAGTTTTCACATCAATTGGGTTAATGCAATGAATTCAATAATGCAATATTCAATTCAACCAGAAGGTGTCACTAGCAGCAGTACACTCTCAGCACAACGTCATTCTCCACATTGATTGGGAGGAGGAGGGGGCAGACATCTGCAGAGTCTCTCTTCTGCCGATCTTGCTGTTACTGTGTCCGTGAGAACTGCAGAGTGGTTGCAGTTTCTACGGATGGAGAGAGGAAAAGATGCCAGTTCATCTATCTCTCTCTTCATTGCCTATGCCAGCAGGGCTCTTAGCTCTGCTGGCATAGGAAATTATACAGTACAGATGGGAGAGCCCACCAGCCGGCATCTCTCAACTGACAGCTCCTCCAGCTCCCCAGCTAATCCATGCCGGGAGAGCTGTCGGGAAGCCAAGGTCGCACATTGGTACCATAAGACGCAGGCACTTTTTGGGATGAAAAAGTGCGTTTTATGGTTCGAAAAATACGTAACTCACTTTTTTCATCACCCAAAATGTGTTGAAGAAATTACATTATACTTGAGCAAAGAGATGAAAATCGCTGCATTTTGTTGTTTGAATTTAAATTATGCAAAAACTACATCAGCTAGAGCAATAATAGTAGCAGTGGGGAACGCAAATTATTTAGTCAGCCACCAATTATGCAGGTTCTCCCACTTATAAAGATGAGAGAGGCGTGTAATTTCCATCATAGGTACACTTCAACTATAAGAGACAGAATGGGGGGAAAATTTCAGGAAATTACATTGTAGGATTTCTAATAAATGAATTGGTAAATTCCTCAGTAAAATAAGTATTTGATCACCTACAAACAAGCAAGATTTCTGGCTCTCACAGATCTGTAACTTCTTTTTAATGAGGCTCCTCTGTCCTCCACTCGTTACCTGTATTAATGGCGCCTGTTTGAACTAGTTATCAGTATAAACGACACTTGTCCACAACCTCAAACACTCCAAACTCCACTATGGTCAAGACCAAAGAGCTGTCCAAGGACACCAATAGACAAGCAGCTTGGTGTGAAGAAATCAAATGTGGGAGCAAGAATTAGAAAATGGAAGACAAACAAGACCAATGGTGATCTCCCTCGATCTGGGGCCCCACGCAAGATCTCAGAAAAATCCCAGAACCACACAGTGGACCTAGTGAATGACCTGCAGAGAGCTGGAACCAAAGTAACAATGGCTACCATCAGTAACACACTACAACGCCAGGGACTCAAACCCTACAGTGCCAGATGTGTCCCCCTGCTTAAGCCAGTACATGTCCGTGCCCTTCAGAAGTTTGCTAGAGAGCATTTGGATGAACTAGAAGAGGATTGGGAGAATGTCATATGGTCAGATGAAACTAAAGTAGAACTGAAATCGTCGTGTTTGGAGAGAGAATGCTGAGTTGCATCCAAAACACACCATATCGCCTGTGAAGCATTGGGGTGGAAACATCACGCTTTGGGGATGTTGTTCTGCACAGGGACTAGGACAACTGATCCATGTAAAGGAAAGAATGAATAAAGCTGTGTATCGTGAGATTTTGAGTGAAAATCTCCTTCCATCAGCAAGGGCATTTTGAGTGAAAATCTCCTTCCATCAGCAAGGGCATTGAACATGAAACGTGGCTGAGTCAGTATGACAATGATCCCAAACGCACTGCCTGGGGAATGAAGGAGTGGCTTCGTAAGAAGCCTTTCAAGGTCCTGGAGTGGTCTAGCCAGTCTCCAGATCTCAACCCCATAGAAAACCTTGAAGGGAATTGAATGTCTGTGTTGTCCAGCAACAGCCCCAAAACATCACTGCTCTAGAGGAGATCTGCATGTAGGAATGGGCCAGCAACAGTGTGTGAAAACCTTGTGAAGACTTACATTAAACATGTGACCTCTGTCATTGCCAACAATGTGTATATAACAAAGTATTGAGACGAACTTTTGATATTGACCAAATACTTATTTTCCACCATAATTTACAGATAAATTCATTAAAAATCAGACAATGTTATTTGCTGCCCATTTGAAGGTACCAAGCATGATTGCGGCATCATTGGTGAAGCTGGAAACGTGCTGGAAAAAAGCGACGTCCCTCAATTGTCCGCGATTGGGGGCGGACGCAGAAGCATCGGCTTACACGCCAATACACAGAATTGCTGGGGGAATCTGGCATACAGGCACGTTTCTCCTCAGTCAACTTGGGTTGAGTTTCATGATGGATGGTAAAAGTGGTAATTGGCATACATAGTCTCTACTTGAGCCAAGGGGCCTAGTTAGGAACAACTGCAATAGGCCCAAAGCAATGAGGCTCCATATATGCCAAAATGTGCTACAATACTTTTGTAGGATGTGACAGGTTCAGATGTGGGCAAACCATGGCCTACATGCCATATTCAGCCATTTGTCACCTTGGTGTCAAGACACTCCCTTCCACTCATTCCCTGGAGATAATGCCTAGAGCAGTGGTTCCCAAACTTTCCTCAAGAAAAAACAGAAAAAAATCTCTTGACCAACAAATACGTTATAATGAGTCTAGGAAGGACTGAGTCTGTTTTTTTCTTGACATGTTTTTGTATTACTAAGTTGTTGTTTGGACCCCTGACCTTAGGGTGTCACTTCTTATAACATTCTCAATAAGGTGGCCTCAAAGTCCCCACGTCCTGGCCTAGTGTTAGGAAAAACTTACTTTGAATGCAGGGGGTCCTTGAGATTCCCCTCCATCCATTCTTTTCTTTAGATATTTCTTTGGGATGATGTCCACCTATCACCTCCAACTAGCTGGTATTTTCTATTGAATCCTTGTATGCTTATTAACAATGTTCAGCATTCATGTTCCTACTGTTTGTCTTTCATTGGATCACTGTTGGGCATTGGGCAGTACTGTTGTGCATGATCAATAGTACTTTACTTCATCCCTTTTAATTTAAGGAAAACTGACAGGAATTTACGTTGGCGTCACTTCCAGTATTTGGAACAAGAAAGCGATGTACATCCGCGTTCCAAACACTGACATCACTTCTGTTATCAGGACGTTTACCATGCCCTCTGTCTCCTAATTACTCAACCCGCTTGTGCACAAGATGAAAAGTGAGTACACCCCTCATACTGTTCTACATAGTTTATGATATCTTTGCATGGGACAACCCTGAACATATGATACTTTGATACAATGTAAACTAGTCAGTGTACAGCTTGTGTAACAATATAAATTTGTCATCCCTATGTAAACAAAAATGAGTTCACCCCTAAGTACAAAATGTCCACAATTTACTTTGACAGACAATTTACTTTGACTTTGGTCATCTGTCACTGTGTGAATTGAAGGAGTCCGGGAATAATTGTTTTTTTGTTACAGGGCCCTCGGACTCTGGGATAGGGAGGAAGGAACTGTTGGGCCTCCCTATTCCCCCTTGGTCCACTGAAAGGGTTAACAACTCTTTGTAGATGAGTGGAGCCAGGTGTGTCTCCACAAAAGGGGCTGAAGTCATTCAGTCAGGGATCCTAATGAGGTTGGAGATAGTGCTGCTGGGTGCAGCAAACACAGGGCACACAGGGAGTGTGTGGCCCCATGCTGATGGCTGCTGGGAGGGAGACCATTAAGGGTTCCTAAAGGAACTGTTGTTTGATCTGTGCCAAGCCAAGAGGCTTGGCATTTCCAAGGTGTGAATGGGGAGAGGTGTGTTAAATTCAGTGTTATCGCTCTTACACTCTCTCATACTGGTCAGTGGTTAAGCACGACACCTCATGGCTGGCAAAGATGGAAGAGGATATAAGAAGATTGCCAACACCCTAAAACGGAGCTGCAGCATTATAACAGGTCAGATTCCACTCAGAACAGGTCTGGCCATGGTCGTCTTAAGAAGTTGAATGATCAAAGTCATATCTAGAGTTTGTGTTTTGCAAATAGAGTAATACCCGCATTGCTGCAAAGGTTGCAGAGGTGTGTGGTCAGCCTGTAAGTGCTCAGACCATACTCCGCACACTGCATTATATTTTTATGCATGGCTGGAGAAGGAAATCTCTTCTAAAGATGGTTCACAAGAAGGCCCGTGGCATGTTTGCTGAAGACAAGCAGATTAAGATAGAGATTATTGGAACCAGGTCCTGTGCTCTGCTGACCCCAAAATAAACTTGTCTGGTTCAGATGTTGTTAAGCCAGTGTGGTGGCAACCGTATGAGCAGTGCAAAGACAAGGGTGTCTTGCCTATAGTCAGGCATGGTGGTGGTGTCATGGATTGGGGCTGTATGAGTGCTGCCAGCATTGGAGAGCTACAGTTTATTGAGGAATCTATGAATGCCAACATGTGCTATGACATACTGAATCATCAGAAACTGGGCCACAGGGCAGAATTCCAAAATGATGACCCCCAAACAAGACCCAAGGTGATCACTGCCTTGCTAAAGAAACTGAGGGTAATGGTGCTGGACTAGCGAAGCATGTCTACAGACCTGAAGCCTCTTCAGCATCTGTTAGACTTTCACAAATGAAAGGTGGAGTAGCGCAACATCTCCAACATCTACCTGTGATATCATCATGGAGAAGTGGAAGAGGATTCCAGGGGCAGCCTGTGAAGCGTAATGATTTCCAATCCCAAGAGAGTAGTGCTGGCAGATTAGGGTGACCACTAGTGATGGCCGAACTTAGGCCAGGTCTGTCCGCGAACAGGCGCATTGGGACGTCAGACGTCCGCCTGTTCGAGGGAAGATTCAAATTCACAGCCTCTTGGCAGGGAATTTGAATCGTAAAAACTGGAAATGATGTCACTGACATCACTTCCGGTACCTGGAACGCACAGTTCCCGGTTTTGATACCATTTTTGATCCAGTTTTCTTTCAAGAGAGACCGGCTTCTCTCTGCGGTCTCTCCTGAAAGAATTCTTCCACTGGACGGATCCGGCCAGCGAAAGAATAGTCACCTTCTTCCCGCTGGTGAACAGGGCAGGTCGAACACCCGTACCCGTATGAAGAAAATGTTCGCGCCAGAACTGTTCGCCTTGCAGACAGTTCTATCCTTTAGATCTACCAACAACCATGTAGTGCCGGGTCCTCTGCGATTGAACACAGATAGACTTGATGGTTTAGAAAGTCCCTCATAATACATGGTTTTGGTAAAATAAAAGAATATCTAAAGGTGTATGGGGGCCCTTAGGGGTGCACTCACTTTTGTTACCAGAGGTTTAGACATTAATGGTTGTGTGTTGAGTTACATTGAGGAGACAGTAAATCGACATACAAGCTGTAGATTGATTACTTTACATCATAGTGTCATATCTTCAGTGTTGTCTGACGTAGAGACATTATAAACATTTAAGAAACATTATACAAATTTACCACAATCTGTGGGGAGTGGGGGGGGGGGGGGGGGGGGGGGGTGTACTTACGTCACTCCCAGAATCACCTCATCTTATTCACTCCTTGCTGGACTTCTGGAACCTCATCCTTCCGCATTGTTGAGGGAGGACCCCAGCTATCTCAATGAAGGTGTCTCTAGTGCCCATTGCTTTTTACACTTGGTACCTTGGACAGATCCCATAGCATAGTCCTTACATAACCACAATGAGTTTCATAGGCAGACATCATAAAGACATAAGATGGGAGCCCTGACCTGTACCTTACACTGCATAGACACAGCTCTAATGACTGCTACACACACACCACTCACTGTATAGAGTGACACAATAGCTGGTAATACAATGCACACTCATTGTTACACGCTGTACATGTATGACCCCCCCCCCCCCCCCCCCCCCCCCCCCCCCCATCACATACACGAGGATCACACAGGGTTGGGGACCCCCCATACATGTCATACCTCCTTCTTCTTCTGTCCTCCCCCACTCTGCAGACATAGCAGCAGGATCAGCACACTGCTGACAACGAACATCTGCTGCACACTGCTCGCCATGATTCCGGAGCTCAGCATCCCCATCAGCACCTACTCCGCTCTCATCTGTGATGTCACTGGCTAAAGAGGCAGCCAATCAGCGTGCGAGGAGGAAGCAGAGCATCACTGTTATTGTAGTCCGTGTCAGGGGAGAGGATGTACTGAGACGTCTGGGGTACCAGCAACTGGAGAGCACATCGCTGGAGTCCAGCAATTATAACAAATGATAACATTGCTTTACTTCTCCTGTATGCCATTCTCTGTTTTATTAGGAATCTCACAATATTCATTATTATTTATCATCACATTGATGCATACATGGTTATTGAAAGAAAAGTGTTACTTAGATTTACTAACAACTGTGTAGTATAGTGGCCTCCCTGATAGAATACATAGTGACTGGAAAGTTTAGAAAGCTCCTCATATTACATGGTTTTTGTAGAAAAAAAGTTGATTGTACAGATATTGTATGGTAAGATTGTAAGGTGCAACCAAAAGGGGCCTTTTGGTTTTACAGTCATTTGTACCCTGAAATACTTCACTAATCTCCCCATACACTTTACAATCAGACCATACAATTTCTGTACAATCCACTTTTCTTCTACCAAAATCATGTAATATGGAGGAGCTTTCTAACCCTTCCAATCACTATGTATTCTATCAGGGAGGACCCGGCACTAC
>CM070032.1:194038621-194049983 GCA_036250615.1 Ptychadena robeensis
TTGAATAAAACAGATAATGATGTGAGCACAGAAAATACATTTGTGTTTATTTCATTATTAGCGTTATGTTATATTTGTCTGACTTACAAGTGCCTCTTTAATTTCATTATAAACAAGATGACTGAAATGATCAAAATCAATGTCAAAATGGCCGAAACACGCAATTTCAGTGGGGGTTGAATAATTTTGAACACAACTGTAGGTTACTGTCATTCGATATGTCAAATGTAAATATTGTTTTTTGGTTTCCAGATACCCTCTTGTGGCAGAAAGTGGTAATGACAGTGGTAGTGAATCTATAACTGTGTGGCGGTACATGGGATCGCTGTTTGTTTGTGGCTTGATATTTTGATTGCGATATAAGTTTGATTTGAATCATCCTGCCTATGGCTACTTTTAGTCTGTGAAGTTCAGAATGCTAAAATGGGAATATCACAATTAGGGTTTCCACTGGGTTACATTGAGATGTTGGTGTGACGTGTCCATGCCATTGAAACAGCAGATTGGCTGCTGTTTGTCCACAGTTGCGGACAGGTCGCCCATGGTAATGCGTCCTATTCCGCAACACCAACAAGGGACCACGTGTTGAAAAGAAAGCAGGGTGGGAAGGGCTGTGTCTTCGTCTTTTTACCTATGTTGGTTGCACGTCCAATGCTGGGAAAAGGACGCAGTGGGAATAAGCCCTCAGAAAGCACATTGTTGTTGTTTAAAAATGATTTTATTTGTTCTATAGCAGTCACACATCACAAAAACACTTCCATCCTGATTTTCATGGGAAGGCTAAAAACCATTTCCAGCAGCATATTGCTGTTGTGTCTGAAGGTCCTATAACAGACAAAGCAAAATAGGAAACTGATTAGATGTGAAAAACAAGTTGCCATGACATATTATTAATGCCGTTACCGAGACAGTTTACTATGTTTCTGTGACACTTATCCCTTAGAAGTTGTAGTTTTTACAGAAGTCACTCGAGTGAAGTGACGAGAGAAATGATCCTGTTGACAAGTAAGTGATGTTTTGCCCTAAAAATCTTTTTGTGTCAGACATATCCCATAGAAAAAAATGTTCTTTGTCATCTCTGTGCTTTTTGTTTCAGTCAAACATGGCGGCATTTTCCTCTTTTTATTGCTTTAAAAGTAATTATCAAATAAAAATAGGCTAATGATCTAATTGGCACAGGAAAACATTTTTGGAGGGGGTTTCATAGTTATCATGACGCATCTTCTGGCTGTTTTTCCTTCTGGCATCTTCTTCTGTGATTTTTGGACAGTAATCTTTTCACCAGTGATATGAGCTTCATCAGCCATATGGTACTTATGTGTTAAGCTGGCCATACACCTTCAGATTTCCTTCAGATTTCCTGTCAGATTTCCTTCAGATCAGATTTTGTTTTACCAAAACCATGTAATAGGAGGACCTTTCTACACCTTCCAATCACTATGTATTCTATCAGGGAGGACCCGGCACTACATAGCAGTGATATATACCTTCCAATCACTATGTATTCTATCAGGGAGGACACTATACTACATGGTTGTTGGTAGATCTGATCTGAATGAAATCTGACAGAGAAATCTGAAGGTGTATGGCCAGCTTTAGATTTTCAGACTGACAGACTGTCCACCGTGTGTGCTTGCGTCGATCGATCTGCCAATATTATGGATAGGGTTAAGCTTCTTAGAGGGGTATATTCATAGGAAGATATAACACTAAAGCTAGGCATACATGGTTAGATTTTAGTGTTCCATCAACCTAAAACGATAAAAATTTGCATCGATTGAACTTAAATTGTATACGGCACACATGATTGGATCAACAAAAATAGTTCGATACCGATCAAAACATCGGTCAAAAAGTGATCGGACATGTTGGAGAATTATTGTCGATTGCACAACCTTCAAACTAAAATCGTAGCATTGTAGGTGTTGGTCGAGGCGAATGTATTCGATGAACACATTTATATATGACTCTTTCCTGTGTTTTTTGCTCGAAACTAAAATCATCATATTCCGATTGAACCTTCCATGTGGTAATACTTTGGATTAGATTACAATTGATGTTCAATAAAAAGATCAGCTGGGCTCAAAATCGACTGCAGTATGCCAAAAGTCATGTGGACAATCCACAAAAGTTTTGGGATAGTGTTCTGTGGACTGATGAAACTAAATTAGAACTGTTTGGGCCCATGGATCAATGCTATGCTTGGAGGAGGAAGAACAATGCCTATGAAGAAAAGAACACCTTGCCTACTGTGAAGCATGGCGGGGATCAATCAGGCTTTGGGGCTGTTTTGCTTCTGCAGGTACAGGGAAGCTTCAGCGTGTGCAAGGTGCCATGAATTCTCTTCAGTACCAGGAGATATTGGAAGGAAACGTGATGCAGTCTGTCACAAACGTGAGTCTTGGGAGACGTTGGAACTTTCAACAGCACAATGATCCCAAGCATACCTCCAAGTCCACTAGAGCATGGTTGCAGATTAAAGGCTGGAACATTTTGGAGTGGCCATCGCAGTCACCAGAGGCCGATTGAGAACATCTGGTGGGACTTGAAGAAAGCAGTTGCAGCGCGAAAGCCTAAGAATGTGACTGAACTGGAGGCTTTTGCCCATGAAGAATTGGCTAAGATACCTGTAGATTGCTGCAAGACACTTGTGTCACGCTATGCTTCACGTGTAAAAGCTGTTATAACTGGAAAAGGATGTTGTACTAAGTACTAAGAATGAATGTCACTTGGGGGTTGAGTAAAACTGATAATGATGTGAGCACAGAAAAGACATTTGTGGTCATTTCTTTATTAATGTTATGTTATATGTATCTGACTTACAAGTGTCTCCTTCATTTCATTGTAAACAAGATGACTGAAATGATCAAAATCGATGTCAAAATGGCCAAAACACTTAATTTCAGTGGGGGTTGAATAATTTTAAACACAACTGTAGAATCTAGATGACTCAATACAATTTCCTTCAGATCTACCAACAACTATGTAGTGCCAGGTCCTCCCTGATAGAATACATAGTGATTGGAAGGTATATATCACTGCTATGTAGTGCCAGGTCCTCCCTGATAGAATACATCGTAATTGGAAGGTATATATCACTGCTATGTAGTGCCAGGTCCTCCCTGATAGAATACATTGTGATTGGAAGGTTTAGAAAAATCCTCATATTACATGGTTTTGGTAGAACAAAAGTTCATTGTACAGAAATTCTTTGATAAGATTGTAAGGTGTATGGGGGGCTTAAGCTTTGACAAAATTTTCTTGACAAGTGGAGGAGTCCCTGGCCGCTTGGACATAGTGATCTTAGAAATACAAAAGTACCTATTCCAGCTAATCAGGAAAATAGCTCCGAAGGGTCAATAGCCATATGGTAGTAGGGGAGGGGGTAGCAGACTCTCTCTGTTTGTCCTTAGGACCATTGTCACATTAATACAAAGGAAAGGTAAATATTCCACTGAATACCTTTTATCCTACTCACTATTCAAAATGTAAAACATTTTAACTTTAGATGTTCTGTATACATATACTCATAACAGCGTGCCCCTCCTGCGGCTGGCAGGACTCTATCCTAACGTTTCTAAACTATTGTCAAATGTTAATACCTTTATGTACCTTTGTGACACATCTATGTACAATACCAATATGAGAATGATCAGCTGTGCAAGATCAAACTATGCGGTTTTTATCTTATAAATTATTTAATTTGATCAATAAATTGTGTTAACGAATTTACCTTGTTCCTATACACTATCCCCACCTAGGCCGTTAAAGTCCCCACGCCCCTGAGATACTTCTCTCAGGGGGAAATTCAATCTCTGGTAGAAGACCCTTTTGGCTCCCTTCTCCAGTCTGATTAACCCTTATCTATACATAAATGTACAGTAGTTCAGCAACCTCTTTTAGATCATTTGCATTTCGTAAATCAGAATTAATTTATTTTTAGGATCTGTGCATAGTAATTTGCTACCAATCTGATAAAAAATGTGTAAATTGCAGGATCCATTTTTGTAATCAAGCATTAAAGCCTTTTTTTTTTACATTTGCTTTGTGTGACACAAATTAAATGTGAGGCATTGAAGCCTTGGCTGTTATGTTACGTTTATATAGAGATGGACATGCTGTGTGGATGCCACCTGGCTGGCTATTTTTTGACTTGTGCCACTGACCATTGTAGCTTGTGCTAGAAACTAATGAAACCCAGGTGCAAAGCGCCAATGCCACAAATAGATAACACTTCTCCCAGGCAGATGTTTCCATTTTAATATAGGATTAGGATTCTTAAAATATCACTGTTCTATTTCAGCTTAGCAGCGTTTGCTCTATATGTAGTGTCTAGTATATTCTGTTATTGTATATTACTCATGAAATGTGTTACAAGAATATATGTGTTTGTGTTTATGATTAACTGACCCTTTGTGTGAATTGCTGCAATTACAATTTAAAAATAGAATTATTTTATATCATTCTTAAAATCATTATAATTCTAGACTTCTTTGGATTGCTTTTACATTTAAGGTTGACTTATGCCAAGCGTATGCCTCTGATGGCAGGAACATTAGATGTTCTGGGAGTTGGGTAATAGATAGACACAAAACAAATAAAAGGAGAGCGGTGAGCTCCACCATTTTGAAGTGTTGCTGAAAACAAAAGGAACATATTAACCACTAGCTAATTCAATCTGTTATTTTGTTGAACTAGAGAATAAAGCCCCCCCATACATGTTTAGATTCTCAATTTTTTAAAATCTAAACGTGTAATGGGGGCTTTAAACAGTTTTCCAACCACTATGGAAGACTCTACATCAGATGTTCTCAAACTTACTTAGGATTTCATGAGTTTTATTGCACAATTCATAAGTTTACTCACGTACCCTTTTTTTTTTTTAACCTCCCTAGCGCACTGCCCATACCGTGCTGTTTTTAATAGCACGGTACGGGCAATCGCGGCAGTGTACACAGTACACTGCCTGCAATTCCCCCCTCCCCCTGCCTCTCTCCACACAGCCGGCATCATTAATGATGTCAGCTGTGTGGGCTGGAAAGCCTGCGTTCCTCCATTAACATGGAGGGCTATGGCACCGCCCACCCCCCGCCCCCATCGCGTCACCGTGACACGATCGGTGACGCTGCGCAATTCCGAAAATGCTGCAGCTGGTAAGAGAATCGCCGTAGCTTTCCGGGGATATGGGGCATGCACGGGAGCCCAGCTCATCCAGAGTTTGTTCTTCACACAAACTCTGGACGAGCTGGGCTCGTCACAACCGCTAGGGAGGTTAAACTGGAATTAATAGGCTACTGTTACCAAAATATTTTTGACAAACAATTAAACACATCTTAGTCATTTTATGTACTTGGCTTATCTCAGATAAATTAAATTGGCAACCAGTGTTAGTACTGTATATACTCAAGTGTAAGCCGACCCGAATATAAGCCGAGGTACCCAATTTTAGAAAACAAATCTGGAAAAACTGAATGACTCGTGTATAAGCCTAGGGGGGGGGGGGGGGGAATGCAGCAACTAAGGCACAGAAACACACAGCAAAGTTACTTTTGTTTTGAGGTGTAATTATTTAATTCAGCAGATTAGTAAGTTAATTACAAAGTCCCTGAACATGATATCATCACTAGAAGTGCTGGAGATATAGAGAAGTGATGTGGGAATAAAGAAAAGAGTATTGTTCTAACATATCAAGTTTTTGCACAAAATAAGTTCAAATTTGACTTGTCTTTGAACCTAATTTGTGCAAAAACGGCATATGCTACAGCAATAATTTTTCCCACACATGTTCCCACAACCCTTTACATCTCCTTGGTGATGATAGCATGTTTGGGGGCTTTGCAATTCACTCATTAAGTCCACCTACAAAATGCCACGATTTTCATTTTTTGACCCGCAGATAAGGCGATTTTCATTTTCTGAGCACATTTCAGGTGATGAAAAATTCGGCTTATATTCGAGTATATCCGGTAATCAAAAAAAGCGCAAATATAAAAATAGCGCACAACTCAGTTTGTTGCCATAGGCCGTAGTAATTAATGATGAAACATTAAAGCTGGGCATACATGTCACGATTTTTAGTTAAATTTTAGTGCGATCAATTAACAAAATCGATTACGGATCAAATCAAGATCAGATTAAATAAAAATTAAAGCATGCCAAAAGTGTCCGAGCGATTGATTTCGTAAAAAATCGGACAGAAAAACGATCGTTCACGGATCCATTCTGATGGATAATTTTAATAAAAAGCAAAGGAATCGAGTACTGTTAATTGCCTCATGCGATCGTTTTAAGCGATCCATCTATGATTCTTGTGGAAATTACCTCTGTTTGTGTGCTGTTTGTCACTGACCAGTTCTTCAGCTAACACCACTCCCAACCCATAAATGTGTGCGTGCAAGACATATTGAGACTTTCAGGATAGAATCGTCCAGAAATTGAATGCATGGTATGTTGCAGTTTGCGATCGTTTTCGCAAATTAAAATCGAGTCCGGAATCGGATGGGCGATTGGATTAAAAAACGATCGCTGGATAATTGGTGCCCAGCTTTATAAATAATAATAAATATTATTGTATCATTACATATTAAACAATGATAAAAGAAAAGTCCAAGGGGGTTGCCAGTATTTTTTTTTATTAGGAAAAAAAGTGGAATAGTTCATACAGTAAAAATTTTACCTACCAACATACTTCAATATTAATTAATCCCCCAAGCAGTCATTACATATAATCTGCTCTGATCCCCCCCCCCCCCCCCACACACACACTTCTCCCCCTTCATGTGAGGAGGGGATGTAAGAAGGAAAAGCATCATTTCCTATATAACATGCAGGTCAATGGTGCGGTGCCTCCCATCCATGACGCCGAAGAGACAGAACCAGGAAAAATTTGCGGGATCACTGATGTCAGAGTGAATTAGATATGTTACAAAACTTTTCCCCTGAGCACACAGGGTGGCCACTTGGGGGTTAAAATAATGTATTTAAATGCATGAATCCTCTGTTTTTCAGTAAACTGAAATGTGAAAACGTTGGTTTTACATATCTTTCTATTTTGGTACAGTAATGGACTGTACAAGACTTAAAGATTTAAAGAAATATTTCAAAAATGTGGTACTGTTTTACATCTCCATAGGGCTTAATTTTATTTAATTTCGAATTTTTTTAATTCGAAATCTGTAATATTTCTGTAATATCAAGAGCCAGACCTCTAGCTGTCCAGTACCCTACCAACAAAAACTGTGTCTTGAAGTCCATCACCTGTCCAGACTCCAGACCAGCTTTAAGAGGTTGTACATCACAGTAGGCAACAGACATAAATAATTGCTTTGTTATTTGTATTAGTTGTGCAGCCACCAGATAATGAGAAATCTAGTCTTTTTCTTTAAAAGCCATCACTAGAACTGTCCATATTGGAATATCTACCAATTCTATTCTGAGGACCATGGTACAGTTTTTTGTTGTTGTTGTTTTTATTGAAAAGAGAAGGTTATGGAAACCTGTGTACCTTGCATTAAACCTAACCGCTCTGTGTTGCGTTACAGTGTGAACCAGCCCTCAGGCAGCAGTAAGTATGTGTAAAGTCTATTGTATGTATTCACTATATGCCACAGGAGGACTTATACAGTCACATGTAGAAACTATTCTTTATGTGAAAACCCCTCTGTAAAGCTGGGAATAGACGATAAGATTTACTGTCGATTCCCGATTTCGGCACTAGGAGCGGCGTCATCACGCCCACCCGCTAGTGCCGAGAATCGGCCGGCACTCTTTGTGTGGCGCTCATTACTTAGGCTGGGGGCAGCCGTCCCCAGCCGAACTAATGGGATCGGATTAAAATTAACAGTCCTGTCGGATCCATGTGCGATCCAACATGGCGGCTGATTTTAGCCCAATCCTGCTTGTTGCGGCATCAGATCGGCGGTCGGGTCGTGCAGAAATCGGAATTGGATATTTATTTATTTCTGATCTGTGTAATTTCATGGATGAATTTTTAAGATTGATCATCACTAGTCTTGTATATATGTATGTTATATGTATTTGATGATGTTTATATATGCTTACATACATATCTCCTATAGATGTAATCTATATATCTCCAAAATATGTTATGTGTGCTACATAGCCCCAAATAATGAAATTATCATCAATGTTTTTTTTTTATGCAAGTATATATATGTCAACAGACCCAGAAGGGCCACGAAACGCGCTGACAAGAGCTTTTTATCACAATTTTTATCATATTTTTGTGTTGGTTTAGTCTACCTTAAAATAAAAAAACAAGGAATTATGTACAAATAACGGGCGCCTCCATAAGTCCTGTTTTTGTTTTTTGGGAAGCCCACAAGCACATCTATATGTGTAAAGTCAGCATTGAAGGAGGTTTAGGCATATTTCTAGATAGTACATTCAGTAGAAATTTAAGAAGGTCCAAGGAAAGATCATAAGGAAGAACTCGCTTCATGAGGTATTAGGCCAAAGTAAGGCATATCCAAAATATATGAAAGTGAGGGGTCATCGGGATCTCAGCATCTCCATCAGGAGGCCAGGGTCAAAGACTATGAAGATCCACAAGAATATGATATGAGAGAAATAAAATATTTGAAGAGTTTTCTTTTTAGACTTCTCAAAAAACCTTTCTCTTATTGACGGACATAAACACAAACCTGACGCAGATTCTTATAGTGTCACGCTCTAAAAATAAATATATTTAAGTGTTAATATTTCCCAGTAGCTGGATAAGGAGGCCAGAATTTGTTGACGTGACTTATTGAATTCTTTCCCCTTAGCCTACCCAAGATTACGATCATGAGGTAGTGTTGGACAATCCATTAGTTTTTATGAGGTGATATTGAATTGTTCTGTATTGTTTGTATTAATAAAAAGAATTGAGCAAGCTACCATATTAAAATGACAAATGTGTGAAGATATATCATGATTTTAAATGCCTCCCAACTCCTTATGTAAAGATAAAAGAACACATGATGAAAGTCTTTATGTGACATCTTAGACAGCTGATCTATTCAGAACTGACTAATACATTTTTGCGATATCTTTAAACGTTGAAACGTTCACAGTCTGTGCTGATCAATGCCTGCTCTGTTTGATGCAATTACTTAATGGCCTGTTAATCTATAGAAGTGTAGTTTTACAAAACAATGTCAAGTAGAACTGTGCATGAGTCTTTTATAGTTCATTGTTTTGCATTTAATTATACATTTTTCAACAACTCAGCTGGATGTTCAGATTTTTTTCCTCTCAAACATGAAAACATAGGTTCTGCCATACAAAAATACCTATGTATATTTATTAGGCTGAAAAAACATAACAACCCCATCAGAGAGATAGCAAAAACATTAGGCATGGCCAAAACAACTGTTTGGAACATTCTTAAAAAGAAGGAATGTACCGGTGAGCTCAGCAACCACGGAAAACAACTGTGGTGGCTGACCAAAGAATTATTTCCCTGGTGAACAAAACACCCTTCAAAACAGTTGGTCATATCAAGAATACTCTCCAGGAGGTAGGTGTTTGTGTGTCAAAGTCAACAATAAAGAGAAGACTTCACCAGAGTAAATACAGAGGGTTCACCACAAGATGTAAACCATTGATGAGCCTCAAAAACAGGAAAAATAAGATTTTGCCAAACAACATCTAAAAAAGCCTTCACAGTTC
This sequence comes from Ptychadena robeensis, assembly GCA_036250615.1. Taxonomy (NCBI): domain Eukaryota; kingdom Metazoa; phylum Chordata; class Amphibia; order Anura; family Ptychadenidae; genus Ptychadena; species Ptychadena robeensis. The sequence goes on from CM070032.1 coordinate 194,048,294, forward strand.
TGGAACAACATCATATGGACAGATGAGACCCAGATCAACTTGTACCAGAGTGATGAGAAGAGAAGAGGAACTGCTGATGATCCTAAGCATACCACCTCATCAGTGAAGCATGGTGGTGGTAGTATCATATTCAGCCAAATGCTTCAGAACTCATTCGACGGCGCTTCACACTGCAGATGGACAATTACCAAAGCATACTGCGAAAGCAACCAAAAAGTTTTTTAAGCGAAAGAAGTGGAATGTTATGCAATGGCAATGTCAGTCATCTGACCTGAATCCGGTTGAGCATGAATTTCACTTGCTAAAGACAAAACTGAAGGGAAAATGCCCCAACAAGCAAGAACTGAACTGAAGTTGCAGTCAAAGCCTGGCAGAGCATCGCCAGGGAGGAAACTCAGTGTCTGGTGATGTCTATGTGTTCCAGTTAATTCAGGCTGTAATTAACTGCAAAGGATTTGCACCAAGTATTAAAAAGGGAAAGTTTGATTTATGATTATTATTCTGTCCCTTTACTTTTGGTCCCTTAACAAGTGGGAGGCACATATGCAAACTGTTGTAATTCCTACACCATTCACCTGATTTGGATGTAAATACCCTCAAATTTAAGCTGACAGTCTGCAGTTAAGGCACATTGTGTTTGTTTTATTCCATTGTGGTGGTGTATAGAGCCAAAAATGTTAGAATTGTGTCGATGTCCAATATTTATGGACCTGACTGTAGATATATATATCTATTCAACCTAGCAGTTCTATTATACCTAATTGCCTAGATGTCATCTGGTTTGTTAGGACTTATTGAGTTGTTTAAAGGAAAAAAAGCATTGCAACTACTTGTTTAGCAAATCCAAGTAGAAAAGAAAAAGTCATTTAGAAACGTCTCAGCGTATTGTATGTTGAAGGCCCATACACAGGATGCAATCATGGAATCACTTCAGTAATTGGAAGCTTTGCAGGAACGAATGAATTCAGCTTGACTTTGTGATCTCCCGGATTTAAAATAAGTAAAACAACAACCATCAAAGTATTGCTTTTCAATTTCACTACTTCAAAGTTCTAAAAAGAATACAAATTGTTTGATGTACATTATTATGGAACATGATCTATTTTATAAAATGTCATATAATATTGGTGCTGGATAAAACAATTTCCACAACTGAAGGATGTTTTGTTGAAACGTGAATACACAGTTAAGATGAAAAATTCTCATTTTATTTTGATTGAGTAAATGATACCATTCGGAAGAATGACAACAATAAAAATAAAACTCTGAAAAACGTTTCACACGGTTAGTACCAGTGTGTAGTGGCACCCTCTACCAGTAGACCCAAATGTCTTCCTGGTACACAAAAGAGAGCGGGACTTTATATACGGCAAAGATTGTAAGTTGGTAATAGGTTTATTGACCTTGCATAAACCAATGTAAGCAATTGAAGAACATTAATAACAAACAAAATTTCAAATATAAGGGTTCAATACATTACAAGTTATCAGGTTGGCATCAATAGTAGGATCTCATGTAACAGGTTCAGTGCAACAATGTCATGCGAACATCAATATGTATAACAGTCTCGACGCGTTTCGCGGCTAATAGCCGCTTCCTCAGGAGAATTGATGAGATCTATGGATATGGAATTGAAAAGTTATAGTGACATATCTGCAACATCAATTGCTGCTGGGCACCTGGAAGCTTT
>CM070032.1:194050301-194069110 GCA_036250615.1 Ptychadena robeensis
TGCTTAGGTAAGGAAATTGGTAAGCCTGGAGTTTAGACCTCCAGACTTTTTGTGGATATCATATTACAGGTGTCCATTATGTGTCCATAATTGAACAGCATGTGTAAATTTAGCGACTGCCAGGGAGCAATTATGCATACCTTCGGGTTAGGTGGTGCACCTGCCAACGGGGTTGAGCCTCGGGCCAAGGCGGGGGATGCGGGAATAGACGGCCCTGGTGGAAGCGGGGTCGAGGCCCGCAGTCTATTCCGGAGAACGGGGGGCTTTTATCTCCACAAGGCTCCTATACCAGAGCCGTTTCTCGTACGGCGGCAGGGGGCTTAAAGGTCCAGGGTGTTACTGCCCTGAACAGTCTGCATTTAGGAAAATCCGAATACCCAACAAGCCATCTCGGACAGGTAGGAAATATGTACTGCTCTGGAACACTCTTGAATACTTACCTGATTAAGGACTTTCCTAATACCTGCCCTATACTCTTTGATTGAAGGAAGTTACAAGGGACCAAAAGATATACAGTATCTATCAAATGCAGATCCCTATTTTCGTCTGCACCGTATTAAGCTTCGTAATCTACTACTCAGGTACCAATAGTATTACTCTGTTTCATTCACCAGATTTACACCTATATACAAAAGGTCACATTCATGATGATTACAATTATGTCCTAGTTTTAATTGCCCTCATTTTAAAAACGATACTTAACACTATCATGCTACACAATTTAAACTATGGTAGATGGCTTCTTGACCACGGCATATAATATATCTATATATCTATATACATATGATTGTCACTTACCACGGTGTGTAATATTTAATAATTAATATAGCACTTATGATATTCACAGTATTTCTATGTAATATGTCTTATTGTGATATGCATGTATGGTCCTCGGTTTTCTCCATGTGACACCTATGTCTACATTGGATAGACATGGGTTCTTGTCCACGGATATGTCAGCTGTCCCATCTTGGTTCTTGGTGTGTGGAGTTTAGTCAATCAGGTAATGATGCACGTTGAGGTTATTTTCCACGTCTTCTTTTGTAGACATTTATTTATGAATTTATTTATTTATTTATTTGGTGATGAACCAACCTATTCATACATTTATGATCTTCATGTCACCGGGTTTTGACAACTGGCACAACACATGCCCAGATCTCCCCTCACCCACACATGTATTTTTGGTCTATACTCACACTACTGTATGCACACACACCCCCTCACCTGATACATACGGACCTCGCTGTCCATTACATTCACAAGCCACATCACAACCTTCACATAGTATTAGCCATCACATACACAATGAGTCATCTACTACTTTACTATAACTATAGCTACGATCAACATTTAAAGGGCATCATTATATATTTTAAACCTCATTTCAGATTACTGACCTTTTTGGGAACCTACGTCAACGCCTTGTCCGTACGAGAAACGGCTCTGGTATAGGAGCCTTGTGCAGATAAAAGCCCCCCGTTCCCCGGAATAGACTGCGAGCCTGACCCCGCTTCCACCAGGGCCATCTATTCCTGCATCCCCCGCCTTGGCCCAAGGCTCAACCCCGTTGGCAGGTGCACCACCTAACCTGAAGGTATGCATAATTGCTCCCTGGCAGTCGCTAAATTTACACATGCTGTTCAATTATGGACACATATTGGACACCTGCAATATGATGATACAATGACAGATATGTCACTATAACATTTCAATTCCATATTAATAGATCTCATCAATTCTCCTGAGGAAGCGGCTATTAGCCGCGAAACGCGACGAAACTGTTATACATATTGATGTTCGCATGACATTGTTGCACTGAACCTGTTACATGAGATCCTACTATTGATGCCAACCTGATAACTTGTAATGTATTGAACCCTTATATTTGAAATTTTGTTTGTTATTAATGTTCTTCAATTGCTTACATTGGTTTATGCAAGGTCAATAAACCTATTACCAACTTACATTATTTGCCGTATATAAAGTCCCGCTCTCTTTTGTGTACCAGGAAGACATTTGGGTCTACTGGTAGAGGGTTCCACTGGTACTAACCGTGTGAAACGTTTTTCAATTTATCTATAGGGATGATGACAAAACTACTTTAGTCACGCTAACGGACATATCATTTAAAAAGAAAACTCTGTTTTTAGTCAACTTTATCACCAGTGACAACCACAGATCCCTTACTAGACAGTGGCAAAAGAGGGGTGAAGTAAATTTATTGGGGACAGGCTTGTAGGAACTGTTGCATATAGGGCTGCTTCTTGTGCTACTCAGAATATGCGAGCACATGGGGCCTTAAGCTCCGCTCCATAAGCCCCAAGTGCCCAGGTCAATTCACAATCATGATCGTGGCCGTTTGGGGATTCACTATCTTCCTCTGTTGTCTCTGTCAGCGGGGGTGGGGTTGCAATATGATGTTTCCTCCTTTGCCTCTGCCAGGTGTGGGGGTGGGTGCGAGCAATGTGTAATCTTTTTCCCTGGCTGGTGGAGGTGTGCGATCCCCAAAGATCCCCAAAAACGATACATAAGGGAAAGTCCACACACATGTACTGGACTGATATTAGATTGCAGTGGTTCTTCATGATGGTGGATCTGGATAAAGACACCAATGTATGATCAGAACTCACCAGATGTTCTTGGTGAAATGCAGGATGAAATAATACAAGCTGAACTGAACTGTAAAACTGGTTTAAGGGGGAATCTAGCAAGAAAGAGTGTAACACAGACACATACTAAATATCCCCAAATATTCAGTTTGGTACAGTGTTTTTCCCTTCAAAAGAACATTGCCTTAAGACCTAAACTCAATATCAGAAGATGTAGTAGGCAAACTGGTGATAAACTGGTGGACCAGAGTTAGGAGAGGTTGCAGCAAATACCATATTCTTTGGACTATAAGACACCAGATCATAAGACATACCCAGTTTGTAGGGCAGGAAAACCAGGGAAATTTTTTTTAATATATTCGTTTTTACGGGTTAATGCAATGAATTAATTTAATGCAATGTCAAATTCCACCAGTAGATGTCATTGCCTTTACCAGCCGGGCTCTGAGCTCTGTTGGCATAAGCAAAAATACAGTTCAGATGGGAGATCCGGACACCGACTGACATCTCTTATCTTACAGCTCCCTGGCTAATCTCTTTGCCGGCACGCCAAGGCATGACCACCCACAAACATGGTCATGCCAAGGAAATGACCTTGGTCATTTGCAAACATGTTCTTCTAAAAATGTCCATGCATGGGATTCTGCCCAAGGGGAATAAGCATAGAATACTATCCAGTGTAAATACAATATCTCCACAATTCTGCTTTTTTTCAACAGGGTTTCCTGGAAAATGTGTGTTGAGATGTAAAAAAAAAACACAACCCTAAATTGAGACAATGGGTAGGATTACTCACAAATAAAGTAATTACCTTGCCTTGGAGCAATATGGTCCCAAGAATATCACTGCTGTGTGTAGTGCATCTACCATGAACAGTGCTGGCCAGAGCAGAAGGCAGACACTGGTGAGATATGTGAGAAATATTTTTCACTAGAACCAACATTGAAAAGTATTGCCATATGAAATTGTGTGCAAATAGACAAAGCATGTGATACATCACATATCACAGCATGGAATATGCCTTTTTACCTTCTGGTGTTGTTTAATCAACCACTTCTTCAGTGTGCCATGTCATATAGTCTTACTTAAGAGTTATTATTATCAAGTATTTTTTACAGCACAGATATATTAGGCACTACTTTATAGAGAAATGTCACTAACTGTCTCTCAGAAGAGCTCATACTCTAATGTTCCTACCAGTCTTAAAGTGGAACTAAACTCATAAAAAAAACATATACACATTATTCAACTACATCAGGCTTTGTCCAGGGACTGCGACTCTTAAAAAGAAGAAATCAATACTTACCTTTCCTTGTTGCTCACTACCGACCTGCCATGCCTGGAGTGTACCATCCTCCAGGCTTCAAGATGGAGGAGCAAGACTCTTTCAGTCTCGCTCCATCCACCAATCCAGATCTGAATTCGGTAATACCCACCCCTCCGTGTCACTCGATTCAGATGTGGATGGCTGTGGGCGCATAGGGACATGGGAAGGTAGATGTCAAAAGTGATGTCACGTCAGTGGTGTCACATCCGGATATGAAAAACGGGAACTGTGCATTCCAGGTACCAGAAGTGACATCACTTCTGTTTTTTTCCCGATTCAAATTCCCCATGAACAGGCGGGGAACTTGAATCTTCCAGCGAGCAGGCGGACATCAGACTTTTTAAAAAGTCCGATCCACCTGTTTGCTGACGGGCCTGGCCAAAGTTCAGCCATCACTAGTTTTCACAGGCTGCAATCAAACCAAAATAAATACAGGGAAATCCGGTTTATATTATTTTAGAGCTTGTATAAAAAAAAATCTGCCTAGCATAATCAGCTGTAAACAATATACTATGATTAGTTTATTTGAATGAATCTCACTTATGCTTCGGATATGTAAACACCTATACCTTAAGGGGAATTATTTATACTACATGTAAGCATTTGTCATCTAACAGTTATTGTAATTGCCGCTTTGCTGAAATGATTATGATAATTCTGTTAAAATGAGGCCATATTTATACATACAGGTGTTTCCATAGATGAAGAATGTGTGCGTAGTCATGATTATTCACATATGAGTGACAAGAAAAGTAATTGAACCAGAAACAATCTTAATTATGAGGAATATGACTCTGAATGTACATGAAAGTAGCTGACTATTCTAATAGTAAGATTTGGTGTCAAATCTCTACATGTCACTGTCACAGCTATAGCTAGCCTATGTAAAGCTACAGGTAACCTGTCTAAGTAAAGAACATGATCTCTTATTGAAGGTCTTATCTCAAAATACTAAATTACAACTCCAATGTAAACCAAATAATAACCATATAATCTTATGTCTAGGGAGGCTAACCTTTCACAATTGTTCCAGCCTCCTGGATAGACAATCTCTGCTGGAATTGGGCTTAAATATACAATATAAACCAATTACATACTTAGGAAATGCTTAAAGGGTTTTTTTTCAGCTAAAGCTTGAGTATATTATTTATCAAAGTGGGTTGTTCAGGCTTACAGCTCAGGAACGAATGGTCTAGACAATCTAATTTAACAGCAATAGTCTTTGATAGCACAAATATTGAGAAAATTATACTCCCTCGAAATAATGACAAATAGATTTTTGCCTATTACTTATGTCTCATTGAATCTATTTATATAAAAAAAAATACACTGAATGGTAAAGATGAAAATGAAACCTTCTCTCTGTCTAAGAACTTGTTCTGTTGATATAACAAATGCTACACTGCTCATTTTAGTAGGCAAATCTTAAGGATGATTTTTGTGAGTACGCTGACATTTGGGGAGATTTATGCCATAGAGATCTTGGACAGATTCACTGTAGACCACTACAGGAGATTAGGCACCCAGCATTGAAGAAGGAGAGTTGGGTTCGGAAGCTTCAGTTTGTCCTCTCCTTCCTGCCGGAAATGGAGTGATCTGGGTAGAGAGGAGGCAGGCAAATTGTTAGTCCCCCCCCCCCCCCCGATCCAGATTCAGTGAGTAGGAGTAGTATGATGGCTCCTGAGCAGAACAACCTGTGAATGTGCCTAGTGCTGTGCTAATTGCCTTGCGGTCACAGTCACAGCTTTGCAAGGAAAAAAGTGGGGTGACCTCTTTCCCGGTGAGAGTGTAGTCAGTGCTTAGGAACGTAAGATGGCCAGGGTCAGGTGGATTACAGGAGGGTCTCCAAGGTTATTTCAAAAGACTGTTTACTGATGTGCCTGCAGTTTGGGCTCTGGACTGTCCCAGCATGTTGTTTGCCGCCACTGCGTTGCAGTGTGGTGTGAACTCTTACAGACTGTGCCTCTTTCTGCTGTAAACCTCTGTTACAAGCTGTTGTGCTGTATGATCAATAAAGTACTATTAGCTAGGGAGGTTAAAGAAAAGGTTGAGTTATTTTAGCTAGAGTCTTTTGAGCCATGGTTTTCACAGGAATATTGACTCTCAGCCAGAACAGTCACATGTAGTGTGTCAAATGCTCCACAATTCAGGAAAGTTGTATGTATTAACATGGGTCCTGGTAGCTGGACCCTAGTATGTTTAGCCTTAGGAGGGAAGGGTTAGGGCAAAATATAATTTCTGTTTGAAATACACATCCAACAATCCAAATATGTATTTTAAGTAGGCATGGTTTCCCATTTGGGGTAAGTATTTAATGTCTTTAGTTTATTAGTGCTGGTGCTGATATTAGTCCTGATAAAGATGGACTGGAATACCCAATAAAATGTCCTATTTTTTTGTGCCTTACGGAATACCTAATCATATAAAAAAGCAGAGAGAAGTATATTCGCTTTTTGGGACACGCACACATTTTCCCTTTTGGGTGGGTGGGGTGTCCATCTTATAGGGTGAAAATAGAGTAGATACGGTCTCAAGTATTCAAAACCATGTTTTTTTTTGGCTAAGCCACTCCAGTAATCATTCACACCCACAGCCAGGCACTGGGCGAATGGATGAAGATGGCGGCGTCAACCAAAAGTGACGCGAAGAAAGGGGTGGAGCCGGTGGAGTAGAAAAGGCGCACCGGAAGTGACATCAGCCTCTTTTGACGATGGACATCTCCACCCTCCCTCCCTGTAATACCTGGGTTTTGTCATGGTACTGCATTGTTGTGTGTTTTGCTTGTACTGGTTCTCTTGTCACGGAGGGGGGCGGTCCCTGGCAGTGCCTAGGATGTTTTTCATGTTTTTTTTAAATTGGGTGACGGGCTGGTGGGAGGGGGCAGTCACTGCTAAAGCAACGTTGCGCTCTTGTGAAGGTCAATCACCCAAGGTGGAGTCGGTAAAGGTGGTAGGAGGAGGCAACGTATTATAGTGTACCCACTGTGCTGGTGAAGAGGAGGCTTTTGGCTGATACAGGTGGGTATGGTTTAAATTGTTGTTGGGTTCATTTGGGGGCACTGTCAGGGACAAAGGTTTTGTTGTATTGTTATTTATGCTGTGGCCAAATTATTTGATAGAATATCCAATATTTTTCTTGAAATCTTTGCCTTGTGTATTTTTTTCTTAGTGTCAAGGTATTATTTAAGGGTATAGTTAAAGGAATGGACGAGTACACACTCCCACAGTCATCTTATGCTTGCCAATACTTTCTCCCCCATTATAATTGTCTTTGATTTTTTTCATTATACATCTGAAATAGAAGAGATGATTTGCCATAGCGGAACTATCAGAAGCTTGATGGAAGACAAGTCATGAAGATTTGTCATGAACAACTTTGCAGTGCTTGCTTACATTTTGAAATGCACCTTAATAACCCAATTCTAGAACAGGTACGCTATTTGACATTTAACAACACAGATTGAATGTATTTTTATGATACAACGTGTATGGAATTTTTAAGGCTGCAATTGTCATCCTTGTCAGCATATAATTGCGGCTTGTGGAAACAAACAATTTAAACGGGACTTAATCAAACATGAATAAATGTGGGACCAGTGGCATTTTATTGTCAGCTCTCCAAAAAGTACCATCATTGCTTGGTTAAATTTTAATGACTAGATTAAACATTAAACAAAGTGTTTAAATATAGATTACAGACAATACTACCATTATCAGTTTATGTATCCTGTCTACTCTAACTGCTTCACCTTGTACACAACTTATTTTAATCTGATGTCCGAAGTTTATTGGGCTTTAATGCAGGTGTTAGGGTTGATGTGCCAATTCACAATAGTACTCTGCTCTTCATGCAGCAAGCTGGCAAGGCTAGACTTTTAATTAAGAGATTGTCCCTGAGAAGTCAGCTGTTACTTTGCCACTAATTAATGAGTTGGCAGGACACCTAGCATTCCTGGGGCAAAGAAAGTGAGCTCATCAAATATTTTGTTGTTAATGTTCTTTTCATTGTGATTAACATAAATGATGATCCACAAATGACCGTACATAAGGAGTCATTTATTAAGGGCCATAGGTCAAGCTAATGCAGAAATCCTCCTGATAGATCTCCTTTGGAACATGATGGCATAATATCCAGTTTTATCACAGAACTCTGCCTTTTACTTTGCTCGCTTAATTTATATTGTCCTCACAGTGCAGGAAGTTATTACAGGAAATTACGAGAGATATTTCTTTTATGGCATGTGCTCTGCATCAAGTACACTCTTATTTATTACTTATTTACAGCTTGGAAAGAAATATGCCACTCTGACTATGGCTGCTTAATAGCTTCTGAAATATGTTGAGGATGCCATTATACTTTTTAAACTATTACGGTATATTCTAAAACTGGTCCATAAGCATAAAGGAAAAGGATGAGACTCCGTGACTCTGCATCTATGTGTAAGAAAAGGGTTATGGAGCGAAATATTTTTGTCTCGGTAGGTCTATATGTAAATGATACCGGGGTAGAACCTGTATGTATTCAGTTGCATCTGAAAAAAAGAACATCCTGTCGTGTTGTTAGGCTGTGGGGGTATGGAGCAGCTTATCACCCATTTGCACCTTTAAAGCCTCAAAACAGATTGGTGGGACCCTTGGGGCAGGATGGTGTGATTCCTGTACATTACATTCTCTCATATCTATTTAAATGGAATCCTTGTTAGGGAAGGAATTAAAGGTGGGAGCTAGGACATGAATGGGGGAGTCAGGCAGGAAAGACCAGGGGGCACAGACAGACCAGACCAGGCAGACCTGGGCAGGAGCCTTTTGAGATTAAAGCCAGACATTTTGTAACATATTATATTGTTGTTGAAGCTTATGGTTGCCCACGTTGTTTTATTGTTAGCATATCATGGTGTTTTTTTTATTGTGTGGTTATTATTGTGTTGTTTGGGTGAAATAGTGTCTACAATATATATTGTTTTTCGTTAACTACAATTGTGTGTTTTCTTTCGCCATCAAATCACCTTAAAAAACTTGGTGGGAAATAGGGCTGCTGGGGGATATTTTCAGATTTTGGTATGAATTATCGTTCTCAGGAGGTATATTTCTTACACATGGACTCCCTATTTCTACAGAAAGTACATGTTAGACCACAAAGGTAAAGCATATCACTAGTGTCTATTAATATAACTGTGCTACTAAGTAGTATGTGTTGGGGTGTTCTTACTTTGTGTAATTTCTCTAATGCTGGCAAAACATGGATTGGCAAAGATGGCAAAACAGTACAGCACCAAGCATAATAAATGTGAAAGCACAAGCCATCGGAGTCCGCAGGGAGTCCTATTCACATATTACTTAAAAGACCACCACCAAGAGTCCCTTTAAATCTATTAGTCTGAGAGACCTTTGGAATATACTGATCAGTGGCTCCTCACTGAGTCTGGGGTGCATGGACACGGCTACAAGTATACACCCATATAAATTAAAAGTAAATGAATATTTTTTTTTCAGCTACCAGCAAGTAAAATATTTACTCTTGCAAGGAAATGTGAATTGCTGTTATTGAACACTTGTCTGTCAGATAGAGTGTCCCCCACTATGTACTGTGGCTCCTTCTACTGGCCTCTTCACCACCACAGGGTATGTTACACAGGAACATCTTTATTGTTGAAAATGTAACAAAATTGTAACCTTTCTATCATGAAAAAAAGAAGTATGATGATTAATATGAAGACTTTGCCTATATCTTAGTTAGTAGAAACGATGGGATGATTATCCCTTCTAAAAATTGCATGCTTTTTATTGATGTCTTTTACTCCCTATCGCTTAACCCTATAAATCCTCCTTTTTTTTACAGATGTCATATGGACAGGAAATGGGGGTAAATCTTTAGAAGTGATTTTACAGACAGTTATATGTACCACAATAAACACAGTGGAAACAATCAACAACAAACAATTCAGTATTAAGAATTTACTTACAATTTGAGAAATTACATTCTTAGACAGCTTTAATAAAGAAATAGTTCTTATTACCCCCAAAAAGCTTTCAAAATTCCTAAATATTAAAATTTCTAAATAATTTAAATCTTCTTCCTCCATGATCCATTAGTACACTATGAATATAACTTTAGCCAGCATAATTATTAATATAAATAAATTAGATACAAGTAATTTACCTGACACATGTCAAACAATGTTGCATACTGTATCAGTAAAAGATCTGGGTCAAAATGTGTATTAATGAGAACCTGACAAACCCTTCCACAACTAAATACATGTCTGGAGCTAGTATGTTCCATACAATATTTTAAAAAGAATTTCAGTATTTCCCAGGCCTTTGTAAGGGACTTAAATCTATGCTTTTTTTTTTAGCACTGAGCTGTCTGATTATTTTGGAATGTTCCTCTTCCCTCCACCCATCCCTGATCGCGCTGCAGGGGCAAAAAAGCCTGGTTGCAGAAAGCCACATGCCAGTCAGGTAGATGCATAATGACACTATGTCTACAAGTCTATGGAGATACGTTTTCCCATTGAAAACCATCATCTGCAATGAATTAACCCCCAGACTGGCAGCTAAATATGGAATCCATGGAACAGAGGGTAAGTACCATATTTTGTTGGAGTATAAGACACACTTTTCCCCCTCCAAATCAGAGGGGGGGGGGGGGGGGGGGGGGGGGGGGGGGGTTTAGTGTGTCTTATATTCTGAATGCGAATTTGTAGGGCACTTATCTTAGTAAAAGTTTTATTTTGTTAATACTATTTGTAATATATCCCCTTTAAGGTTAAGATACAATGGTAGGGGTCACACTGGACTTGTGTGAAGATAGACATCTACAGAGGAGAACATTTTCAAAACAAACTTTTAATGAAAATTGTAAACTCGTATTATTGCCCTACTTTCGACCTCCCAGGGGCCTTTAAACACTAAATAGGGGGCACGCATATGCAGGGCCGCCGTCAGGGGGGGACCAGGGGGACTGGGGGCCGCACGTCGGGGCCCCGGATCGGCACAGCAGTCAGCTGTCACTGTCAGCCCGGACCGGGACTGAAAGTTCTTCCGGGCTGCTCGGCTGCTGCGCCGATCCAGGCATTACGTGCGCATATGCATGTCATTAAAGCCTCCTATTTAGTGTTTACAGGCCCCTAGGAGGTCTGAAGTAGGGCAATAATACGAGTTTACAATTTGGTGGGGTGTGACTCTCTGAATCTGTGTGGGACCTACCTCTCATTGAGTTTATTCATTTATAAACTTTTAATGAAAAACAATAAAATGTCCTTACTTTGAAGTTATGGATGCAAATAAATACATATTATGACTTAAGCTGCCCTTTCCAAATTATTAGTTCTAAAAAGAACAATTAATTTAAAAAACAATTAATTGGCATTTTTCTGTGAAAGATGATTGATTGCATAATTAGAACTACAGTAGAACCAAATCCAAAAAAGCAATTTAGTGTAAAAGGCATGTCAGCATTAAGATGCAAACTACAGATTCATTCAACCTCTAAGAATGTAATAAACAGGCGTTTGAAATAAGTTTCTGAAAGAAAAAAAATGAAACACTCAACTATCAAATTCTGACATTCAATTTGATCTCATAATATTATTCATTTCAGCCATTAACATGCCAAAATCTACTTTGATAGGATACGGAATCTTCTAAAGCTTTATGTCACACGTTCACAATGCATTTGCTGTCAACATGTTCTTTTAATGATACAGTAAAAGCTGACAAAGAAAGAATAGAAGATTTTTTTTTTCAGATGAGTCATTCATGAATCATAAAATAGTAACAGAAACAAATATAGCAAGTTTGTATCGTCTCATGTTCGGTACATGATAAAGTACCTCCATTATAGTCGTTCTTCTATTCTTTCTTGCTAGTAATGTTCCTGTTTTATAGAGAATGAGAGAATAAATTATATCCCCAAACATGAATATCCTGGCAGAAAGTTGGTATTTATTTCACTTTTATTCCCATTGGTAGCTGTGTTCTGGTTTTAAATAAAACTTTTAGCCTTTCGTGTTACCTTATCGTTTTAATTATATGATTCCATTTTTATTATTAGATATTATTGTTCTTAAATTTTTATAAACTTATAATATTTGTACAGTAATATCATGTAACGTGTTGATTTATATTTGGCTCCTAACGTAAAATACCCCAATTGCTCCATTTTTGTCTTTGGGGGTTCATTAGTGTAATGTGTTCCCATGTATTTTATACAGTCGATGTCTGTGCTGACTGCATTTGTCAAGTTGAATGACAGATTGCTGAATTGACATTTTCTAAGTGATTTCAGTTGCCAGAAAAGTGTTGACAAGGATGGGTGAATCTTCAGCAGCTTGACTCGGCGGGCTTCTGCAAATCTTGTTTAAAATTCAGAGAACCCAATTCTGTAAAAAATAGCTTGAGGTCTATGGGAAGTTGGACTGGGGGCAATTGTATTTGCATATAAAATGTAAATCTGTATGTAATATTACAGATATATGCAACTTTCATTGACAGTGGATGTTTTACTGTACAAATCATAATTTATTTTTTACAATTACCATATTTTTCACACCAAAAGGCTGGAAATTTCTGCTCTTAAGGTGTGAAGGTGCGAGTACCTGCCGCCTGTGGTGAGCCTTCACTTCCTGCCAGCACCTTCACTATTGTGGAGCCCGCTGACATACACAAAGAAGAGCAGAGCCAGATGAAAGATGCTTCTCTCCGGTCGGATGCCAGCATTGTTTTGTAGGGGTCCCACAAGTGGGGGGTTGTTTATGGTGTGTCTCTTTGGTCATCTTTATGGGGGGCACATGTCTCACTGTTCGTGGTCACTGGTGTCCTCTGTCTTGGGGGGGGGGGGGTTTCCACATCCGTCGAGACCCCCTCCGCTAAGAGCATTGCTTGGCAGGGATCCTGACAGAGTACATAGACTTTACCTGCTCGGCGGATGCTGTGTTCAGCCATCTGCCGATGCAGAGGTTCAACGTACTCCATTATGTTCAGCCCTGCATCCGTGTAATGCCTCAGTGCTGTGGGAACACAGCATTTAGTGAGCACGTAAGTGAATGTGCCCTGTCGGGACCTCCCGCCAAGCACTACGCTTAGTGGAGGGGGTCCCGACGGATGTGGAAACCCCCCCCTTAGATCTAAGCCCTATGAGGAAGTAACCTTTACCCACCTGGAGGGTGGGTTGCAGTCAGCATTCTCTTTTCCTCCCCCCTAGTGATGATCATCTAGCCTGTCAACAGTGGATGTGACTTTATCCTAAATGAGTGCGGACCTCCAGAGCTGAATCACAAACGCATTGTGCCTAAAAAAAACCAGATTAGATTATTAGTCTTGATGGTATTACCCAGAGAAGGTTTTTTTTTACAGTATATGTTATGTGTTAGGAGTGGCACCGGTATCCCCACCATACACACAACTTTTGAGTTACTATAATCATCTTTCCCATCTAGCTGTGCCTGTGTGTGGGCGGGATTCACCCTGCCAGCTCTCACACACAGAGCAGGACCAGTCTGGCTGATTACACTGTCATGGATCCATTTTTTCTTTCGATCATTTAAATCGATTGTTTGGAAATCGATTCCTTTTTACCTGAATTGATCAACCAAAACGGAGCAAAATCAAACATAAAAAAATTAAGAAAAATCATTGTAGGTAAATTTCAGTCAATCGTAAAGTATCTGGCGGATTTCTAAGCATTTCGTCTGATTTATTTCCATTGGTACTATGTATAATAGTGATGAGCGACATAGGCAATATTCAAATTTGCGATATTTCACAAATAATTCTACTAATATTCAATATTCACAAATATGAAATTCAAGTGTATGGCTATGCATTGCAAAAATATATTGTCAATTATAATCGTGATTATCTTCAAAACTAATGTCAGATGTGCCATTTATTTTCGCATTGCGATTATAAAATCTCAATGCATGGCCATAAGCTTCCCAGTGCATAATATCTTGAATATTAGAAATTGTGAATATCCGCCGTCATATTTGCGAAATTTGAGAATTCTCGAATAGCTGATATTCGTCAAATATATTCGCAACTTGATTATTCGAGCTCAACACTACTATGGAATCAAATACAGATCTAAGGAAAGGAATCGATCGCTTTTGATTCGATCACACTGTGTGTTGGTACAAGCTGTAGCAAGAAGCTAGGATCGGGGTTCCCCTTAACATTGAGTCAGATGGAGTTTTCTTTCAGGATTCACTAGGAACATCCTTATCAGTTAGAAGAGACAGAGGTCAGAGGTCTTGGGCCTGTATTCCCTTCACCCAGGTTGTAATGTTTTACAACCCAGCTTCAAAGAGTGCTAGCTACACCAGAGCCGTCATAAACCACAGGGAGCGGGGAGAGCAACCTCAATCTGACCCCTTCGGCCGTAGCAAGAAGGAAATTCATATTTCACTAGAAAATGCCCAGGAACCCCTATGATCACCGGACGGGATATTCCAGAGTAACCCTGATAACCTTACGGCCACACACATATCAAACACGGCAGGGAAAGAAGGTTCTCTCTCTGAGAAATTAATTTCTCCTGCTAGGGATAGAATCCGGGTATGATATTTATACTCAAAATATCACCCAAGTTATGCTCTACATGATGACGTGGTGTGTAAGAAATCACAACCAGAAAGGGGGTGGGTTCGACACATGACCCTCCAGAGCCCACCTCGAACTCCTCCCCTGCCACTGAGGGGTTAAAAATAGAGGAGGGGGGAGAGAGAGGGACACACACAGAGACACTGAGAAAGACGCTGAGAGACGCTCACAGACGCTGACAGACACTGAGTCAGAGAGCACCGATGTTTTGAACCAAGCTTTGTACCTAGGACTTCAGTCTTATGATCTGAGTAACGTATTTTCTCTCTTTTATCCCATTTATTTTATATATGATGTCTGATTCGCTGTTTACTAAATTCTTAATATAATCATTTTTCTGTAGTTTCTGTAAAACACTGTTTCAGACAGATTACCTATCTGTGAGATATTAAAGAGACCTTTTGGTTATTTTTACCTTTAATAGCCTGTATGATTTTTCAATTGCTTTTGATCCCTCGATGAACTGAGCTCCGACCCCGGAGTGTGTAACGCTTAACAATTTTGGTTGTTTAGAAATTGTCTTAGAGTGTTTGTCAATCGGTGTATGATTACACGATTGGGGTGTGATTGTATGGTGTGTATTGAACTGGCTCACGAGTGGGTTGAGCAGTCGGGTGGATCCTAGTCCATCTCTCCATGGTCGGAAGATCAACTTTAGGAGCCCATACACTGTACAATCAGATCTGTTAGGGTAGTGACCGACACTTGGTGGCAGCGCACCTACGGTTTGGGTAGGTAGGTCAGGATTGCATGATCGGTAAGACTGACCGTGTCAATCTGCACGATCGCGCCTGTCCGGCAAGCTTATTTAGACGCAGCCTCTCTCTTACGGGCCGAGCCCGGGAAGTTGCGACTGGTTTGCTAGCCTGGCGGTCGCGTCGTGACACAAGCGATCAATGTTAACCTCCCTAGCGGTTGAGACAAACCCTGTTCGTTCGCTGAACAGGGTCCTCTCAACCGCAGGGGAAGGCGGCGGCGGGGAGACCCTATGCCTACCCGGAGAGCTGCAGCGATTGTCTTCATCGCTGCAGCATTTCCGGGTTTGCGGGCCATAGACCTCCATGTTAATGGAGGAGCGCCGGCTTTCCCTCTCACGCAGCTGATGTCAGTAATGACAACAGCTGCGTGAAGAGCTCTGGCGAGATGCCGGAAGTGACACTGCTACTCGATCGCCCGCTCGGGCAGTGCACTCAGGAGGTTAATCATACAAGATAAATGCATTTAAGATTGGTTGTGCAAAAGTTTATCCTTGTATTGCTAGCTTAGCATTCACACTTTCAAGTCCCTGACCAGGCACACATTTGTAGATAAGGAAAGCAGAACAAAAGTAAGAAGACCCTATGTGTATACAATGCATGTACTCAGTTCACAATAGTTAGCAAGGATTGTTAACAAGACAAGAAAATGTTCAAAAGATTAGCTAATCAATGACAGCCACCATGTCTATAGCATAAGTTTCTATAAAGTCACACAAACAGCTCAACTGAAGGCATACAATGCAGTTGTTAATACTATTAAAAAAGCTTACTTAGAATATGCACAATTTATATATTAATATACACTAATGCAGAACTTTGCAGTTAAAAATATTTTTACAAAAAAAGCTGGCATTTCAATCCTAGTGTTCTAAATTATTCATTTACTTTGACAACAAACAAGAATACCCAGTACAGCCCATCCTTTACTTATTCACAACATGAACTACTCCAACTATAGTAGGTACAATATTTTCTGCTTCTGATTCAGACCCCATTGTGACAGTACAAGTGTGATCCAGGCAATGTTGGATCACCAGTTACCAGTCATACTGAATGAAGAAGCTTGAAGAAAAGCTTATTGGTGTCATATTCACCTTAAATTCAATTCAACATAAACTGCCCACAGGGCCCTTTCACACTATACGCGTTGTGTCGCATTCTTTGCAGTAAAGTGCATGTTTGTATGGTACTGTTTTTTCACAGCTGGATCTTTCATATTTAATTTCTGAAAATGCTGCATTAAGCAAGTGGGTATACTAACATTCTGCTGCTTGTTTTTTTTTATGTGCTGCAGATACAGTGGCTTGCAAAAGTATTCGGCCCTTGAACTTTTCCACATATTGTCACATTACAGCCACAAACATGAATGAATTTTATTGGAATTCCACATGAAAGACCAATGGTGTACACATGAGAAGTGGAACGAAAATCATACATGATTCTAAATTTTTTTTTACAAATAAATAACTGCAAAGTGGGGTGTGCGTAATTATTCAGCCCTTTTGGTCTGAGTGCAGTCAGTTACCCATAGACATTGCCTGATGAGTGCTTATGACTAAATAGAGTGCACCTGTGTGTCATCTAATGTCAGTACAAATACAGCTGCTCAGTGATGGCCTCAGAGGTTGTCTAAGAGAATATTGGGAGCAACAACACCATGAAGTCCAAAGAACACACCAGACAGGTCAGGGTAAAATTATTGAGAAATGTAAAGCAGGCTTAGGCTACAAAAAGATTTCCAAAGCCTTGAACATCCCACAGAGCACTGTTCAAGCGATCATTCAGAAATGGAAGAAGTATGGCACAACTGTAAACCTACCAAGACAAGGCCGTCCACCTAAACTCACAGGCCAAACAAGGGGAGCGCTGATCAGAAATGCAGTCAAGAGGCCCATGGTGACTCTGGACGAGCTGCAGAGATCTACAGCTCAGGTGTCTCAATCTGTCCATAGGACAACTATTAGTCGTGCACTGCACAAAGTTGGCCTTTATGGAAGAGTGGCCAGAAGAAAGCCATTGTTACCAGGGGGGACACCAAACATGTGGAAGAAGGTGCTCTGGTCAGATGAGACCAAAATGGAACTTTTTGGCCAAAATGCTAAACGCTATGTGTGGTGGAAAACTAACACTGCACATCACTCGGAACACACCATCCCCACTGTCAAATATGGTGGTGGCAGCATCATACTCTGGGGGTGCTTCTCTTCAGCAGGGACAGGGAAGCTGGTCAGTGTTGATGGGAAGATGGATAGAGCCAAATACAAAGCAATCTTGGAAGAAAACCTCTTGGAGTCTGCAAAAGACTTGAGACGGGGCGGAGGTTCACCCTCCAGCAGGACAACGACCCTAAATATAAAGCCAGGGCAAGAATGGAATGGTTTATAACAAAACATATCCATGTGTTAGAATGGCCCAGTCAAAGTCCAGATCTAAATCCAATCGAGAATCTGTGGCAAGATCTGAAAACTACTGTTCACAAACGCTGTCCATCTAATCTGACTGAGCTGGAGCTGTTTTGCAAAGAAGAATGGGCAAGGATTTCAGTCTCTAGATGTGCAAAGCTGGTGGAGACATACCCTAAAAGACTGGCAGCTGGAATTGCAGCAAAAGGTGCTTCTACAAAGTATATAATACAAAATATGGGGGCTGAATAATTACGCACACCCCACTTTGCAGTTATTTATTTGTAAAAAAATTTTGAAATCATGTATGATTTTCCTTACACTTCTCACGTGTACACCACTTTGTATTGTGCTTTTACGCGGAATTCCAATAAAATTTATTCATGTTTGTGGCTGTAATGTGACAAAATGTGGAAAAGTTCAAGGGGACCAAATACTTTTGCAACCCACTGTAGTGTTCAAAAAATCTCTAGCGCATGCAAAAGTGCATATGTGCAAAATGCACACATTAATGTGTATGTGTTTTATTATTGCAATGCATGCATTTTTTTTATTTGTACTTGCAGCCCATGACAGCAGCTGTGATAGTTTTCCTTTCCTAAATATTTCAACTATCACACTATTTTGAGAGTCCAATTTCCCGTCACAATGTGGACCCCTGTTGTAGCGGAACATAGAGTTTGGCATGATACTATGATATGAGAACATAAACAATTATGTTCATAACTTTGGAATAATTCAGAATCTGTTAATATTTTTGTCATTTGGAGACAAATCACACGATAAGTATAGAATTAAAAGTTTTGATGCAAACTATTTGGACAACAAACTAAAGCAGATGGTTTGAGGCATCAATAATTTACACGGTCAGAGTAAGCAGTACATGTAAAAATTTGATGGACAAATGCAAAATGAAATTCATTCTGATAGACAAAGAAACTGATGAGGCATTATGGTGGTGATTGCTTTAAAGACCATGAAATGAAATTCTATTTAATGAGGACCTACCACTAGTGATGGCGTGAACCCCCAATTGCGCGTTCGCGAAAGGCGAACGCGAACTAGCGCAAAAGTTCACGAACCCGGCGAACCCGCCATTGACTTCAATG
>CM070032.1:194069210-194098697 GCA_036250615.1 Ptychadena robeensis
GCGGGTCGAACTCGCCATATGTTCGCGAACACGTGGCGAACGCGAACATGCGATGTTAGCCGCGAATAGTTAGCCGGCGAACAGTTCGGGCCATCACTACCTACCACCTCACTGAGCACTTTATATTTTTGGCAGCAGCACTGCCACTGATTAGGATAATCACTTAAAAAAAAATTCTGACAGCAGGAGGGGCCATTTTCAGGATCTCCCCTCCCACTGTGTGACCCCCCCTGCCATCGCGTGTTTTGCAAATACTGCCCGCAAGGGCACCTGGGACAATGTGTCCAGTCCCGTGGGATTTTGATGGCAGCTTCACATCTGCGGGATCTAATGTAATGTATTCATAAAAAGTGAGGACGGAACAGCTTCTCTTTGCCATTACTAAACATGCTGGCTGCGGGAATAAGGACGTGAGGATGGTCTGTAACAGTTTTTTTTTATCAATGTTAACTGCTGACAGGTGATTATTTATGTCAATAAATGAGTGCAGAACTGCTTTAAATCAAGAACCAACACATAACATATCACAGCTTACCAAACCTTAATGGTGATTGTTGCCCTTTTTTATATTTTTGAGACTGTCCACCTTTTATTATATGAGAAGAAAAAGCAACATTGCAACCTTAAGAAATGGAATGTGTTTGTTTCTACAATACATGGGTGTGTGTAGTTACTATTTAATTGGACAGGGAACAAAAAAAACTACCTGACACTTATATCAAATATATATAAAAAATTACCAAGATGACATTAGAAGAAGTGTTTATGTCAGGGTGTTTAGTACACACCATATGTTGAGCACTATAAGATACACCGGACCATAAGACGCACCCCGTAGTTGTGGAGAAAAAATAAAGTCATAAGCGCAGCCATTAACATATGAAGTGATTATACTGCAATTGCAAACATATTAGGCAGGACTGGATGCAGGATGCAGTATTCACCCTAGATTATTGTTAATTGTGTATATTCTAATCAGCAATTTCAATTGCCACTATCTGCACTTCAAGAATACACGCAGATCTTAAAGGTAATGCTATATCTTCGTAATCGCAAATATTCAAAATAATTTACATCAGTGCCCCAAAACTATGTGCATTACGTTCGCAATATGTTACATGCTTCACAGTAGGCAAGGTGTTGTTTTCTTCATAGGCCTTGTTCTTCCTCCTCCAAACATAGCTGTCTCCAAAGGGTAAGAAGAGTCGACTGCAGTATGCCAAAAGTCATGTGGACAAACCACAAAAGTTTTGGGATAGTGTTCTAGGGACTGATGAAACAAAATTAGAACTGTTTGGGCCCATGGATCAACCCTATGTTCGGAGGAGGAAGAACAAGGCCTATGAAGAAAAGAACACCTTGCCTACTGTGAAGCATGGCGGGGGTTCAACCATGCTTTGGGGCTGTTTTGCTTCTGCAGGTACAGGGAAACTTCAACGTGTGCAAGGTACCATGAATTCTCTTCAGTACCAGGAGATATTGGAAGGAAATTTGATGCAGTCTGTCACAAACCTGAGGCTTGGGAGACGTTGGACCTTTCAACAGGACAATGATCCCAAGCATACCTCCAAGTCCACTAGAGCATGGTTGCAGATTAAAGGCTGGAACATTTTGGAGTGGCCATCGCGGTCACCAGGCTTAAAGCCGATTGAGAACATCTGGTGAGACTTGAAGAATGCAGTTGCAGCGCGCAAGCCTAAGAATGTGACTGAACTGGAGGCTTTTGTCCATGAAGAATGGGCTAAGATACCCGTAGATCGCTGCAAGACACTTGTGTCATGCTATGCTTCACGTGTAAAAGCTGTTATAACTGGAAATGGATGTTGTACTAAGTACTAAGAATGAATGTGACTTGGGGGTTGAATAAAACTGATAATGATGTAAGCACAGAAAAGACATTTGTGGTTATCTCAGTATTAATGTTATGTTATATTTTTCTGACTTACAAGGGCTTCTGTGATTTAATTGTAAACAAGATGAATGAAATTATCAAAATGAATGTCAAAATTACCAAAACACTAAATTTCAGTGGGGGTTGAATAATTTTGAACACTGTATACTGTCCACTGTATATATATATATATATATATATATATATATATATATATATATATATATATTTACTAAAGTTTAAGCCCTGCACTCTAAGCTAGAACTAAGACCTCCCTCTTGGCAGTGGCCGCTTGGGTGGAGGGAGTGGAACAAAACACAGCCCCCTGAGATGCAGAGCTATTGCTCCCAGGGTGTTTGGAAGAAAAAAATGATAAAAAAAATATATATATTTTTTTTTTCATAGCCAGACCATAAGTTCCCAGGACATTTTTACATTTAAATGGAAAACAAGTGAATCTTATAGTCCCAAAATTATGTTGCATTTAGTTTACTCATTTTTATTATATTCGGTAATTTTCTGAAGAACTAAAAGCAACATTGTATGAGCTCAGACTGCAGTAATTAACCACAGTTGATTTCAGAAAGGTTGTGATAGGTCACTCCATAAGGTCAGATTTTGTGTCCAGTGTAATTAATGATTCATTGTTTGATCTAACTTTTTCACAAGATTATCCTATATACCTGGATAAACTAATGGATGGAATAAAATGTACAAATAGAGTGTATTATTCACCGAACAAACTCACCTTAAATACACAAGTACATGCACATAAATACACAAAAAATGTCTTACCTTATATATAACAAAAACATCATCTTCTCTTTTTTTCATTTCTGTTTTGATTGCATGATTTTTCGGTCTATAGGATGGTGACTAAATGTATCATTAGAGGTCCAGGCTTATTTTTCCAACCTCACTGCACAATTCCCTTTAGATCTACCAACAACTATGTAATCTGGGGCCTGCCTGATAGGATACACACAAAGGTATAGGTAAGAAAACTCCTCATATTACATAGTTTTTGTACAACTTAAGTTGATTGTAGAAATATTGTTTAGTCAGATTGTAATGTATATCACAACCTTAAGTAAGTTGGATTCCCCCCAAAAATGATACTAGAGACATTGAAAACCAGCAGAATTCAGAACAAGGGGCGAAAGCATCAGTTACTCATCTATGTTTGGTGTATCACAGTTGTGTGGATACCATCCTGGTTTTTTTACAATTCTTTGTGTGCATATTGTGTTTCTCTTTTTATTGTTACATTTGGATTTTACTCTGCTACACCATGCTATTGTGTTCCGCGTATTTTCCTTTTGGATCATATATACACTATTCAAAAAGTTTTGTCCAGGAAATTTTTGTTATCTTTGCACTTGAATAATGATTCTCAATGTGGCCCACCTCGAAAGCATGTGTGAGGCAGTCCTTAGTACTTTCTTAATCTATGATTTGGTGCAGTTTATGGTGTAATTAGTGGCACTGACAAGAAAGTTGGTGGTGTAAAGTTGCTGTTGAAGGTCTTCATTGGTCTTTGTCAGGGTATTGTGAGCGCGTAAGAAAGAATTTACATTTTGCATTATTGGTAGACCACTAATAATTACTGCATTGGAGGATAAAAGAATGTTATGTATATTGTATTGCAGTTATCTTCTCGTGCGATTGATATGCACTCCAAAGGTAGGTAAGGGATTGGTTGCCAAAAAAATCAGCATGACCCTTAGGATATGTGTCCAATGCTTTTTCCCAGCACAGGAAAGAAAGACATGGGGCGTCCGATTTGCAGGTGGATTTCGCGTGACTTGCGGTTTGCCTGCAGATTTCTGTGTGTTCCCACTACATCAGTGGGAGTGCACCCTATTAATTTAGCATAACACGGACTTGGAAAAGCAGAGCTTGAACAGCATCAGGTGCTGCTTTTGCATATCTTGCAGACACATGTCCATTGGACGTGTCTCCAGGGGCACTGTGTGGTGCGGCAATGAAGATGCAGCATTCTGCAAATTCAAAACAGCAACGCTGGTGTGCCGCTTAGATAACACAGGGTGGACAATGTCCCCTTCATTGGAAGGGGAAGTGTCTTCTCAATGTCTTTTTTCTCGCTGTGGACACGCGCCCACTGCGGGGAAAAAGAAGCAGTGGTCACAAGCCTTAGGTCATGTCCACAGGGAAAAAGTCATATGGCAAACAATTTGCGGGCAGATTTCCAGCAATTGTGGGCAGTTTGCCCTTAGCTTAGGGTTTGCTCTTGCCGCATCGATAGGAGAGTGCCGTATTAATTTAGCATAACAAAGACACAGCATGGGGTGCTGCTTTTCCACATCTTGCAGACAGGTCCAGATCAAGTGTCCTCTCTGTGTCTTTTTTCCCACAGTGGATGTGCGTCCACTAAACTAAACCCACTGCACATGCCATTATTTTGGTGCATTTGGAATTTAGCTGCAGATATTACACCTGATACAACAGTACTTGTGGTCACCAAGGCTGAGTATAAGATGTTTTCTAATGCACCTAATAGAAAGTGTAACTCAAGCTCAGGTGTTATGTGCGTACATTACATTAACAACACAATTTCAGAGTTATATTCATAAAGCCCTGACACAAAGCACCATTTGTAATACAGTTAAAGGTATCTAACCAATCATTATGTTTTCTGAGTGTTGGAGAAAATCTGTAAGTAACTTTTTATTTTTAGCATAAAGTTAAATTCCAATGCATGAGATCCAAAGCCTTTTTAACCTAAGCAATAGACACGATTTTACATACATGCTTATTAATTTGTGCAGAAGCTAAGTGCTCCTTGTTTGCTGTTATAGTGGAGTCATGGGAACAATTTGAAAGAAATACATGGCTCAGCTAAACACTCCAAAGAACAATAAAGTGACCTATTCCACTAATATCACGCACAGGAATTGTACAATGCATATACAGTATGCATTCATTTATTCAAATGTAAATATTAAGTATAACTTTTATTACTTTAACTGTAAGCTGAGCTAAAACTAAATATGCTTATGAAAGGCCCCTTTTTGTGTATTAGCACAAAATGAAATGATGATTTGGACAATGTAGCCTCCCTATAATAAAAAGGCATTACACAACGTGGTTCTTGAATCCAGTACATGACATTTACACAATCATGGGTCATAAGGGGACATCTATGTTGACACTATTTCTAATTTAAACAAGCTAATATATTGCTCATTCTGAAAATGTTGTTGTGCTGCAATGCAAGATCATTAATGATTTGATATATATCAGCTGCAAAATTTGCTGGTTATTCAAAATGTTATCCTAAACATTAACATTTTTGCCAAGATTCTTAAAATATTTTCTAGATACATGATGGTAAGCAGGCATATTTAGCCTTAAGGTCATCATGTGATTCTAAATTTGTAATACATATTACAGATTGCAAATGTTTTATCTCAAATTGAAATGAAAAAGCATTCTTTATTTTCTCTGGGTTCTCAAATTTTAGTAAACAGTAAAAAAATTATATCTATAAAAAATTTAATATTTTACTCCTTTAAAAACCACAGTTGTGCATCTCAATCCATTTTACACATTTACAGATTACACTTTTTATCCCCAAAATCGGGGGGGAAAAGTGCCTGCGTCTTATGGTCCAAATGTTCTTTGGTCCGAATAGAGCCCTGCTGGCATAAGCAATGAAGAAAGGGATAGATGAACTCCCATCTATCCCTCTCTCTGTGTCCGTATGAACTGCAGTCACTGCAGCTTCCACGGACATAGGCAGCCATAGAGGAGAGGGAGAGCAGAGAAGACTGGGCAGCCTCCTGCCACCTCCTCCTGATCAGTGAAGAGGTGACATGATGTGCTGTGTGTGTGTGTACTGCTGCTAGTGACATCTATTGGTTGAATTTAGTATTGCATTCATTTAATCACTTGCATTAACCCAATTGATGTGAACACTTTTATATATAAAATATTTTTTTCCTGGTTTTCCTGCTTTAAAAACTGGGTGTGACTTATAGTCCAAAAAATATGATACATTCGATTTATTACAGTGGTTTTAACCTGTGAAGCGTTTCGCTGAAAACAGGGCTTTTTCAAGGAGGACACTATTTTCTGAAATATGAGAAAATTATTTACAATAAATAACAATATTTACCCAGGAAAGTATTGCTTTAGCGCTCAAGGTTTTTTAATGAATAAAGTAAAGTTGTTGAAGTTTCCACTTAAATTTTGAATTTAATTTATGTTTAAACGGCACATCTTTTTTGTAGTGTTCCCCAACCATTCTATATATCTCCAGCATTAATTGTTGATGTTACAATGTTCATTGTAAATAACTCACAAATTCAGCAAAATCTACTAATTACACCACAAGCATATGAATCAGCCCTACATAACCAGGAGAGGGGTGATATGGAATATTCTAGATCTGGGGGTTACACGCCAATACTCAGGGGGACAAAATTAAAGACTTGGACAACATCAATATTTTTTTTTTTAATCTACAATTGTGGGAGTTTTTCCATCTCATCACATATATTGATGAACACAGCAACTGAATGGAGGTCAATGAGAAGTGGTCCTGCACCATCAACACACTGATTGCCGGGATTTCTTCTCGTGTCAGCTTATTTTTGTGTTAAGCAATTTTAATTAGCAATGCACTTTTACATAATTGTGTGTTTAAAACTTTATTATAGTGAGGATGACTACTAGAAGCATTGCATTATCATTTATAAAATCTTACCGCTGTTCTTTATCATTGTACTGCTTGCACCACGTTGGGGCAGCAAGCAAACAGCTGACAATGACTGTAACTAAATTTTCACTGGGCTGCACAAAAAAATCCATCCTTATGTACACACAACACAAAATGTGCATTACCATGTCCCCTAATGCTTAAAGTATCATAACAAGTTTTGTTATTTAAAAATGAAGAAGAATGTATTCTATCCCTGCACGCTGTCATTTCTTCGTTATAAAATGCTTATACAAGTCAGTATAGATTGAAGAAGTTATGTGCGGCCCTTTAGTGATGCCGAAGTGGCCCTCCATCAACTCAGTTGCCCACCACTGATGTAAATGGTTGGGCAATTAATTGTGTCAGGTTTGAACTATTGAATGTCATTGGGGTAAAGGGTGGTGCTTACAAAACTAAAAGATAAATACTGAATGAACAAAATTACTTGGATATTATTACATATTGCAGATAACAATATTTAGGACTATGGTCTATGTAATGCATACCATATGGTATAGAAACTACTGACACTATCTTTGCACCCTCTTATCCACCATATTTGATAACCTCTTACACTTCTCTACCTCTGCCCTAAATTTTTGCCCCCTTAATTACATTTATGCATCCTACCACTGTACCCTTTTCTCCCCTAAATTTATCATCTACTGTTAGGCATGGATTACCTGTTAGACAACCCCATTACAGGTCCACTTTACTGGAAATGCTTGATCCTGTAGTCCTTCAGTCAGTAGTAAATCAAAACAGGACACAGTACCCACAATCCTGTATATTAGTACGGGGTATGAATGTGTAAAAACTGAAGTCATTTATTGAGATGGGATATTGCCATGTCAAAATTCTCTGACTAGGTACATAGTATAACAACTATACAATTCATTACACCAAGGCTATTCAAAAAGCTTTTGCTTTCATTATTCACAGATTTGAAAATTCACATATTTTTTAAAATGTTTATACCATACTCTCCCATCATGACCCTCTCCCATGAGTGTCATGACTAACCCAGATACTGTGGGTTAGTTTGTACACCTTGCATAGTCATTTTATTTGATTATCTGAGCAGACATTTTCAGCAAAAGCCTATAGAGAGAAATAAAATATTGCTTCATCCAAATCTCCAAACTGTACTGTGTGCTAATTTGGAGTCCCATCTCATCTAAACTCTATGGCTGTCATAGTCCTGTGAAAGAGATCAAACCTAGAGAGGAAACTCATTTGCCATATTCAGTCATGTTCATGCATATAAAGGTCATATCTCTGTGGTCGTCAGTAGGGTTTGTGATATCTTGTTTCAAGACATACAGAAAAGTAGAGAGTAGAGCTAGAAAATGTAATATTCAGCAGTGATAAGAATATCAATTTGCCTTACATTATTACTGTGCTAAGTTTACAATGTAATAGTGTGTACCTTATTGTGTGAAGTATAGAAGTGGGTTCTGTATGGTTGCACTGTTGTATCTTCACTATATTTTAATTTATTTCTCAACTCACCAAGAATGAGTGTTCAAGAGCATAGTAAGTAAAAGTCAAATATTTCTACAAACTAGTAACAATGAAAAATGTCATATTGAAATCTTCTTCTGTACTTTAAACAACTACTACAGGTAGATTGAGACAACAAACCCCCAATATGAAATTAGACAACACTGGTTTCTCCAAACCAATAACAACCAGTTTCTAAGGGGGGTTCACTGACTTTCCTATTTTTTTTTCATTATCTAATTGCCAACATCCCAATACAAAATATATAATAGAAAAGAAATCTATCTGGCTTACAGAGACTTTCACAGCAATGGCAGGTAAAAATAGCAATATTTAATTAAATGTAAATATACACATATATACATATACACATGTACTTCACGGAAGCAATTTTTTTTTAAATATTATTTTTATTATATACTTTTGCTGTTAATCATAGATATAATTTTTTTCTATGACATACATTAACAATAATTGTTTCTTATTTTGGAAACAAATACACTATAAAAATGTCGACTAAGCTAATTAGGTTAGTAATTGATACACAGGTTAAAAAAAAGAAAGGGCAAAATGTAAACATCCAAAGTTATTATGCCATTAATAGTCAATAGTCTACCCTTTCTGAGCCACAACTGACAACAATCTCTAAAGGCCCCCATACACGTGTCGGATTCCCACCGGATTCCGGCACGATCGATTCCGGGCGCGTGCACGCCAAACGATCGTGCCGGAATCGCATGCAGCCCACCTTGTCCAATCGATCAGGTCCGATCGTTCAGGGGCCCAGAATCGGATCCGACAGAGAACCAACATGTTGGTTCCATCAGATTGATTCTGCCCAGATCAGGGGGAATTGCCATTTGTGAGGTGGACAATCGGACACGGAATCGTCCCGGAATCCGTTGGACAAGGTGGTATGCAGCGATGGATACTCTTAATTGGCCGATTGATCACACCTGCGATTCCCAGCAGAAATCGATCGGGTGAGTGATCAATTGGCCATGGAATCCGACACGTGTATGGCTAGCTTTAAGGTAGCCATACACGGGTTGGCTTTTTCCCGTATGATCTTTTCAATGGCCTTATGCAATTTAAGTAACAACTATCAGTCTTACATCAAACAAATATACCACCACGCGGTGTGATGAATGAAACTGCACAAAATGTTGGACGCTTTTGTGCATAGTACTTACCTATGGTTATGAAGCCTGAAATTTAGATAAAGAGTGCTTTTCCTGCCAAGCCAGGGTCCAGGACTAGTGTGTCCCAGCATGGACAAGCGGGAGGGGTAAATTTGCAGTTCCTTCTATTGTCCTGAAAGGAAAGGCCTGGAATGGACAGGAACTGAGGGCACAAATACTTCCTCATCACAAGCCCCTTTTTCTTATACCCACTAAAATTTCATGCCTAGAGGGACCTGGTGGAACCCCACTTAAGTTAAGTTGCATGATCATATGTAAATAAACAAAAGGTGCTGTCAGGTCCCTGCACCTTCCAATCGGGCTGGCTCACCCCCTCCGGCTGAGCCGGTCCTCAACCTCTGCAAGCACGTCTTGTCTGGGGACCCTCATGCTGCGACTGTCCTGGGGACACTCAGGGCCCTGCGGGGGTCTCTCCGTTTCACCTACTCAGCAGCCCAGGGACAGTGGCGTGCGCGCGGTCTGCGCATGCGCGCGCCCTGTGCGCTGCGCGCGCCTGTGCGCGTGCGCGTGCCTGTGCGCAAGTCGCGTGCGCGAGCCCTCGCCCAGTTTTAGAGGGCTGAACGGAGAGTGCTCCAGGGGCGGGCCCCTCCCATCTGGGGGCGGCCGGGAGGACGCTCCATATAAAAGCCTGCCAGTCCCACAAGTCCTTTGCTGGTGTATTACGCTTCTGCTTCCTTGTGAATGACAGTGTTTGCTTATCTTGGCTTGATCTCCTGGTACCCGACCCTGCTTCGTCCCCGACCACGTCTTGACCTCCGGCTCCCCGACCTCTGCTTGATATTGACTTCCGTACTGTCTGCCGCCTGCCTCGACCCACGCCTGCCTCTGGATTTTTGTTTGTCTGCCGCCTGCCTCGACCTACGCTTGTACCACGTTTACTCTTTGAGCGCCACCTGCCCGACCCTGCTCTGGACTCTGACTACCCTACACCTCCCCTTAAGGGAACCCTGTCCGCACCTACCTGGAGGGGTTTGCCAGGGAAGCAGGACCTTGCCACCCGAGTGCGGGAAAAGTCCACAGGTTCCCCTCAAGGGTTCCTGCCTATCTCCCATTAGGGGGCTCTGGGAGAAGACCCTTGGGTGGCATAGATTAGCCCTCGTCCTGGTACCCCCGCGCCAATCCAGGTTCTGCGGGGAAAACCTAACAGGTGCATACTGGGATTTGAAAAGAATGAATGTGACCTCAATATAAGAGAAAAATGTAGAAAATGAAAACAAAAACTAAAATTAAAAAGATTATGTTTTGCACTGGAACTGATTTTGTAAATTCTACCTACTAATCTCTATAAGTAAAAATACATAAATAAGAATAAACTACTGCCTGGGTAGCCAAAGGATTAATTTTCTTTAATTTATAATGGGTAATGAAGGATTTAAATGCATGTACCATCATTTAGTACCAATTTACTGTATTTCAGGATACATGGAATTTATTTTGCTTTAGTAGAAAATAAAAAAAATTTAATGAAAGCAGCTTTTCTGTCAGTCATCCGTAACAAACTGATGAGAAACAAGTAATGTTCCATGGAATACAATCAAGACTGTCAATATGCCAATAAACCAATATAAGGAGCTAATATAAATTATATTTTTGAAATATCAAAATCCTCATTTAATCAATTATCTTTCTGGGCATGTTTGCTTTGAAATGTTAGTGCTTGTTAGTCATTAAAAAAACCCATTTACATTACCGCAAAACCAGAAATATACCATAGTAAAAAAAAACTAATATATTTAATCAGCTAGTGACACAAAGGATGTCATGTCATATAAGTGTAATTATATACTGTATGCCAACCACATGTGCCCTGCACTCAAATAAATTGCATCAAATGGCTAATTGAAATTATGAGCAATAAAAAATAAGCATTTGTTTCATGAGCCTAATTATACTTGGTATGGGAACCAAAAAAAAAAAACGCCCTGGCAAACTTGCCAAGTATGCATAAAGTAGAAAAAAAGGAAAATCTGCAATATTCATAAAAATGAAATGCACCACTACAAGTGAAGGAACTCTTTCACTGAAAAAAAGATTAGCTAAAATGCTTAACTTTCCTTCACCTACCTCCCTTGGAGACTGGGCAAGGATGACCATTGGAAACACCAAGTGTGCCAAACTCCACAAGATGACACCCACTGTGCTAGAGTGTCATCTGTGATATTAAGGTCATTCATCAGCAGAATCTCAGGCTTACATCCTTAGTAAAAACTGGCAGTAAAGTAATTGTAGACTAGTTTAGAGTTTGGTACACTATATTGCCAAAATTATAAGGATATCTGCCTCTACACACACACATGAACTTAATGACATCACTTTCTTAATAGGTAGGCGTAAAACCTCC
This sequence comes from Ptychadena robeensis, assembly GCA_036250615.1. Classification (NCBI taxonomy): domain Eukaryota; kingdom Metazoa; phylum Chordata; class Amphibia; order Anura; family Ptychadenidae; genus Ptychadena; species Ptychadena robeensis. Next base: position 194,080,871 of record CM070032.1, read on the forward strand.
TGGGTGGTATGCCTGTATTGCACCGTTGAAAATGGTCCACTGTACTCTGTTATTATTCCCTACCCTCCTTCCTTCCCTCTACATATCACCAGCCTCATCGATGCTGCCGGCAGGGTGGCCTGGGAATGCGCCACCCCTCCATTAACCTGGAGGTCTATGGCACCACCCCCCTGCCTCTTCGGCTGATGAATCTGAAGATGAAGCACTGAAAGTGATCAGCGATGCAGAGTCGGCACGGGCTCACTGATCCACGCTCAGGATTGTTTTAAAAAAAAAAACTCTGTCTGAACTGAGTTTGGGCACACCACACCATATATACCACTGTGGAGTGACACCATGGGTTTCTCCCACCAGTTGACACCACACCTAGTGATGCTATTGTACAGAGGAGCATTTGTGATGTCAGCTCAAGTTTTAGGATGATATGGCTTGGCTAAGAAAATATGTTCAATCAGGTTGAGTTCAGGGCCCTATTCAGGCTAGTTAAATTACTTCACACCAAACTCATACTTTATGAACAACTTTGTTATAATATCACTAATAGTAATGGCCGAACATCGCCCACACCTGTTTACCAACAGGCGAATCAGACTTTTAGAAAAGTCCAATGTCCGCCTGTTCGCGGGGAACTTCAAATTTCCCTCCTGTTTGAAAAAATGGACATCACTGACACTTAAAGCTGATTTCTGACTGGGATCTCTAGTGAAAAACAACTTCCTCCAGCCTGATCCAGCTGGCAGAAGAATAATGAACATCTTCTAGCCGGCGAACGGAGGGGGTCAAACATCCGTATTGTTTGCTGGGAGAAGAAAAGTAAAAGAATTTGCGTCCAAACTGTCCTTCTTGCCTTAAACAGTCTGCAAATGCACATACCTACAGAGGTTTATGGTTTCCTTAGAGAGTTAGGCAAGGGCTTCACTAAGTTTTTCTGAAATTAAGCAAAATCATAGTGTCCAAGTCTTCTGTGCGCTTCCCATTCATTTTGAAGGAGTACATATTTGTGATGTGCACACATCTCACCATGGTGTGAGGGGATGCCTGCACATTTCTGCTATGTGCCCTTTCAAACTCCGCAGTGAGTGCCTGTTCATAATCAGTGGTCCATGCATTGTGCACGAAAAAAAACCTCTATGGAAATATGGAGTCTTATTAGCATTTTGGGAGGCATTATCTGTATTTTCAACTTTTTATAAACAGAAACCACAACATATAGTACAGAGCATATACATTTTACAAGTGCAGGGCATAACCCTGAAGCAAATAAACATCAGGAAGTAAAGTTTTTACTGTACTCTGTACCCGATAAAACAATAAAATAACTAGCTAACCCAAAACAGACCACTCTAAACTTCAAAGGTCCACCTGTAGATCTTTATTTCCCCCATCCTAAGCACCTTCCAGCACCCTTCGCCAGGCACCTCCCATTCATGAGTATAAGTCCATAATCCCCACAGAAGCTCTAATGCTTAGACTAAATGTAAAGGGAAAGGATTGACTGAAATAACCCCACCTCCAATCCAGAATACCTTAAATAATTTCCAGTCTACCCAGGGAGACCCTCAGTTTTTCTGTTAGATACCTTTTAGTAAGTTGAAATATTCTCATTACTTCTCTTAGTTTGCCACTCATCCTTGATGTTACTATAAATATTATATATATATACAATGGTCATTATTAATGTTTACTGTGGTCACATCAATGCTACTTCCCCATAGTAACCATCTAATCTAATACTAACAAATTGCCTCATGGTATTGTTTATGGGTACAGAAACTGTAGCATCCTTGTGCAGAGAATAGTGATTCCATTTTTATTTATTTTTTTGCATATACCTAACAGTCACTGCAAATTTTTTCTTTGTGCATAGGGATTTCTTTAGGACAATTCTAGGAATAATATACAGATCATTGTTAAGATGTGCTCCCGTAGCACTAATGCAGTAGTGGCTAGTACCCACATAAAAAAAGGCTAACAAATGGAGGTGCCCAAATATGAATATGCTATATATAAAACATAACAATAATAATTATAATAATATAATCTGCTTTTGTAGTCATATTTGTATAAGAGAAACAAAGCTAAATTGAATTCTGCAGTAAACCAAAGTCAAATGGCTAATTCATTTTAATCACTCCGCTCACCTGCCACATTCCCAAACCTATTCTTAATACTCTAAAGTGGAGTCGTCCTTTAATAATAGGTCATTTAATGCAACTTTACTGTTCTCTGTTAAAAGTCATCATTAGCGCTTTCTAATACTGCTTGCTATGGCCTACGTCAGCATTATGTAAATATCTTACTAAATATAATATGTTTTTTTTGTAAGCGCCTCCAAACTTCTTATCAGCCTAAGTGCAAGTTATTTCATACATAAGAGCCTTATAGTAAGTAAATATATTTTGGATGAGGCTGCAGTTTACAGGGAGAACATTTCTCTGCTATCAGCAGTGTTCCTGTCTGTAAGCCGATTGAAGAAAACACAGCAGAGAACCACAGAAAACAATCCACAGTTTGCAGGGCGCTGTATAAAAGGTACACACCATTCCAAGTTAAACATAATGAAATTAATCCTATTAGAATTATCAGTACCACTGGCAAAACATTTTCAAACATTTGTGATTTTTTGTAGGGCTAGAAATAGTTTGTACAATTAAGTGTTGATGATATAAAGCTTGGAAAGTGCCACTGATGACCTTCACTTTTAAAAATGCTGGTTGCCTTACTGTCATGCTGATCAAAGAGATTCACTGAACCAGATAAAACATATATCCAAAGGGATATGAGAGCAAAGTCTCAGTAAATACTAGGCTGAGTCCTAGTGGGCACCATAATTCAGAAACCAATAGTAGTAAAAAAGGGGAAATAAGATCCCAACATTTATTGTTAGAACATACAGTGGATAGAAAAAGTCCTGTGCTTTACAAAGACAAAGATAAATCATTTCAGAACTTTTTCCACCTATAAACTGTACCCATCAAAAAAACTAACTGAAATCTTTTAGGTGAAGGGAAGAAAAAATATAAAAATAAAATAATGCAGTTGCGTAAGAGTGCACACCCTTAAACGTATACTTTGTTGAAGCACCTTTTGATTTTATTACAGCACTCAGTCTTTTTGGGTATGAGTCTATCAGCAGCAATCATTGCTCAACAAAGCAATAGTTTCAGCAGAAGAAGATTAAAGTTTTGGAATGGCCTAGCCAGAGCCCAGACCTGTATCCGATTGAAAATCTGTGGCGTGATCTGAAGAGGGCAGTGCACAGGAGATGCCTTTGGAGTGTGAAGAGTGACCATTTCACACCAGCTGCACTGAGGCTACTGTTACGGACATGCTACCACATCTGTTACCTTTAATAAAACCCTGTGTTTCCACTTGTGCTGGATCTCATTCTAAACCTGTGTAGTATGAAGTGGGGGGGGGGGGGGGGTCAATAGTGTTCTTATATAGAAAAGGGGGGCCCTGCAAAGAAAGTTTGGGAACCACTGATGTAAAGGGTGACATGACATGATATGTGCTTAATGACAATATGTGTGAGAGGATGTTACAGGCACAGAACTTTGTAAAGAGGGGAAGAATGACAAGGGAAATTTAGGATGAACTCATTAAAGCTAAGGATCTTTGACAGATCTTCCCCATAATAGGGTGTTTGCCAGCAAGGGACAGAAAGAGTTTAGGTGCACTACATCTACAGTTGTTATTCCGATAAATGAAACCCATGATCAATTTGTGCAATAGGATGCCTGCTACCTCTCAAAGCCAGCATCACAATGCGACAACTGCAGGAACATACATTGCACAGGCAGGGTAACTAGCAGTAAACCTGTGTAGCAGCTGACACTGAAAACTGTCCCCAGATTAAGGAAAGCTACATGCTGTGTAAGGTTTTCTGAATAATTCTTGACTGAATTTATCTGATGGGGAAGTTACACAACAATGTAGATAGATACTGCTGTCAATGCTAGCTTGGGTTCATGGATTTAATAGTTCATTATTGTCAGTTTTACTACATTTTTACAGCTTTTGTAATAAAGGTAGCAAGTTCAATGCTGCATGCTTTTGTGTTGTATTGACTTCTTTTGGTGTCATATTGACTTTCTTTTTAATTAGCTTTTGGGATATGAGTTGTTCCAGTTTACTGTGAGCTTGAGTTGCTTCTTGGATGAACCAAGATATACCCCTGGACAGCATTGAATTACTCAGAAAGTACTTTCAGCTGCTTTTTTCATCCACATTGACTTGTATGAAGAAGTAAACTAATACAGCAGCAAAGTACCCATGAATACACACATTTAGAAACTAAAGTTAATTTAGTAACATCTGAAGCAAGTTTTAATGTAACAAATAGTTATCTATTAAATATAGGCTCTTGTCCAAGTTAGGTTACACTATGTTCTTGTCATATAAGCATCTTGATTCCCTGCTAAATTATTTGATTGAACTATGAAAATATTTCCAAATTTTTTTTGCACTTCTTGTTACTTGTCTAAAACATCCAGATATGTCAGTGCCGTCTATTTCCATGGAAACTGAATTGCAGGGCAAATACTGAATATGCACTTTTATCTAAAGACTGTGAAGTTGGAGTTATAAGTGAAATATTATGTTCCTCTTTTTAGCACAATAGACTAGGTTGGATAACTATGAGTTCTCTCTTTTTTTAATAAGTCCTGTCCTTTTTCTTATGCTGTAATGTTTATGAATTACTGACAGAATTACCTAATTTTAGATTCTCCACATGTCCTTGAAAAAAAAGACAATGATCAGATCCTAATCAGCGTGACATTTAAGTGGAGAGTAACTCCATGGAGTTTACTCATTACTCATTACAAAGTGCATGGTTAGAACATGAAGAGTTTGGAAACAGCAGGTGTTTTGGAGACTATTCTCTGTAAGTACTTGTCTTTGATTGTACTTATTCTTTTAGATGATGAGTTGATGAGTTTTATTCAGTGCTATGTGTTGACATTACTTGACTAAATGCTTTGGTTTGAGGTCTTGAGGCATTCTAAGTAAAATTTTTACTTCAAGTGCTGTGTATGAAAAGAGCAATGTAGAGGAGTCTATAGGAGACAGAAAGTGGACACAATGTAGGCTGACAGCATTGGAGCAGAGAATCTGGTGAGCTCCGTGAAGCCTGGCATATGGGGGAGGTAGAGTGTCAAAATAATTGGATACTGATTATGGCAAATTGTAAGCATGTTTGAAGAGATGTGTGCTGAGAGTGCTCTTCAAGGTTTTGAAACTCTTTGCTTGAACTTGATGCAAGATTATGGTTGGCCACTGACACATACATCAGCTATAAAACATCAAAGCGTCAAAGAGACAAGCTTCAATGAGGAAAAAAAAAACAACTAAAGTATCAGGGAGCGAATCATCATGTAGTGAAGGGTCAGTCCTATGGACATTAAAGGAATTGTCAAAATGTTGTATATAAAATTCAACAATATTCTTTGGTTATCATTTTCAAGCTGATACTCTAAAACATTTTGTTTCTGATAGTAATACAAAGCAAATACTGTATGAGATTTAGTAGACATCTTCATCTTAAAAGCAATGTGTTATAAAATACAGAGAGTATGATGACCACAGCTGAATAAATATTAGGCTTATCTAAACAAGACATAATGATTAACCTCATACAAATATCCCCAGAGAACGTACTTTCATTCCCTAGACATTTAATATGTGACTTGATATAAAACAAACAACCATTTGGTAATGGCAAACACCATCTACTATCCAAAGACAGTATCACACTTTTGATCCAATTATGTTCATTTTCCAGCTAGTAAATGAATCATTAATATACAGTGTCTTTAGCAGAGAGACCAAAGTTTCCTCCATAACATTAATTTGAGGTTGAAGAAAATCCATACGAATGCGAAAAAATTTATAGCTAACAAAAATGCATAAGCCAAGAAGATGCTGATTTGTTGAGTCCGAAGTTAATCTAGAAGTGGGTTATATTTTGAATGTTATAATAAAGTGTGCTGCCAGCCCAGCCAAGGCTTGTTATTCTTTTGTAGTTTTTCATAGTTGTGGATAGCTTGGGGAAGTATCTAAACCCCTGTTGGCATTCCACTAAACTGATAACTATAATGGTGCCAGAGGATTTAAGAGAGAAAAGCTGAAGGGAGTTCAAAACTTTCCATGTACTTTCTTTCTCTTATAAAAAAAGTTCGTAGAAATAAGGGGATATCAGATCTTTCACACCATCTAGACTCCTGTACTATGTCTAGATTTAAAATACACTTCAAAAGAAGGTTATAATTAGGGATGGTCGAAATTTTACTTTTTCGCCGAAAATTGGCATAGTCGAATTTTGATGGTGTCATTTCGACTTTATGCCGAAAAAGTCGAAAATCAGCCTGATATTTCGACTGAAATCTAAATTTCAACTTAAAAAAGAACTTTGCTTTTGATTTGCTGTACCGCTATTTCGCGTGCGAGTATCGCCATTTTATTTAAAAATTTTCGCATTCAGGACACATTCGCATGGTGCTAGCTAACTTTGTCAGCTTATTGCAAAGCCTCTGAAAATGGTATCCTCACAAAAATTGCTGGAGTTGTAGAGAAGGGTTGGGGAAATATTTGAAAACAATACGTTTTGCTCTAACATGTCAAGTTTGTGTATAAATTGGGTTCAAATCTCAGCTCTGATTGTAAAGCTCTGCTACTATGTACACTGATTCTTCGGCCGTCACATCGCACAGCAGCATTGCTACCACCAAATGGACATTAAATTCATGATATTGGATAGAGTCCATGAATCGGTTAGGGGTGGGAACTTGAATGAACAGCTTTTACAGATTGAAATGAGGTGGATTCATAAACTTAACGCAAATACCTCGCCAGGTCTAAATGAAGCACTGAATTACAAGTGCTTCTTGTGAATTATACTGTTAAAGTAAAATAAGTAATAAGGAGGGACAGAGATGTTCCCTTCAGCTAGCCTGCTGCACGTCATTCAGACCCTAACTGTACCTCAAGTAAGTGTTAAACCTTCATACTCTCCGGACACTAATGCTGTTTAACTGTCGCTGCTGAACATTGATACACATGTTGCATTGTGCAGGTTGCATCCAGCGCTACATGCTGTTTATGGACACTTGTATTACGTATGTGCTCATCACTAAGGTAATTAAATCGGCATGTTAATATGGTGGACCCACCGAACTTACGCTATTTGAACCACACTATATATGGTGTTTGTACTAAATTAGTGATGGCTTATATGATAGGTTATATGTACACATGACCAAGAATCTATTTGGGCTTGGGCTCTCTAGTCAGAAGGGGGCTGTGGTATTTTTGGTTCCTTTCCATTTTCTCTTTAATCTTTGCCTATTTTTCAGGGCATGGATAGTTTGGTGTTATGAGTGCTTCTTTTGGCTTTTTATTTTCCCCCTTTTTTTCTTCTTTTATTCACTAGGATACTTTAATAAGGGTTAATCTTACATATGGGACTGTCCTTTCACTCATAACCTATAGGTGGTATAGGTTTTCTTTTTATGCACATGCACAGTTCAGACACGCAGTCACATTGATATACACGCAGGATCAACATACACAACCAACAACGCACACAAATTTATATAGTATACCTTATGGTATGTTTTACACAAATATACGGCACTAGGCATTGATTGCATTATTTCAACTTTCACCTTCTGATTTAGTAAGCCTTTGGGGCACAGTTTGATTTTCGCACAATTAAACACAGGTAAAACCAACAACACGTTTTAAATTAACACTTGACATATACACACATCACATTTATAGCTGATCTCTATCTCCTTTCACCACTCCGGCTAGTTGGAGGCCCCCCTATGACTCTATTGGTCCAGTAATTATGGAGATCAACACCACATACATTGCTTAACTTGCCTTTGTATAGGTTTGATGTGGATGATGCAGTAGGGCCTGCACAGGCCCCCCGTTCCCCGGAAAAGGTGCGCTTGGACCTCCCTCGCCTGCTGTGGTAGCCCCATGGGCCCATTCGTGACCCTTAACTAGGGTGAATATTTACCCTTTACATTATAATACGATAATACGTCTAATACCAAATTACTATTTGGAACTAACCCTCTAAGAATGGCAGTGTGGCTTCGTTCTACTCTATAGCTGGGCATATATCGGAATTTGTTCGTTTTTTGATGAATTACAAAGTTAATCTCCTGGCTTGAAGAAGCCGACGGTTTTGTCGCCAAACGCGGTCGAGGATCCAACTTACTGGAAAAAACGTTTGAACCAATACTTCTATATTTTTTTATTTTGTGAACGAAAAACTTTACGTGGCACAACTGAAGGACCCTGTTGGGAGAGAGCCATCCTTGGCCTATTTAATTCTTCTTCCTTCTATGTTGTATGAACTGCAGGGACCTACGGGTTGTCAAAACTAACATCTATAAGTGACTTGAAACAGTTTATAAAGTCTTCTGTGACCGACAATCCGGCGTATATTTTTTTTAAGGACCGGCGGTCTTGGGGGCCGGGATTTCGGTTTAACTATTAAGGTGCCGCAATTCTTTCTCTCGAAAAAAAAATTACTCTTTCCATTTAATTTAAAAGAAGTGATCTTAGGTGGATGAAGACGGGTTTCATTAGAATTAAAGCTTCACTATCATTTTTTGTCTCTTGGATTTTTGTCTCCTGAATTCAAATTCTGTAGAGCTGTGGGATTTCCTAGATTTTTCCCTTTCTGATTTCCTGCCTTCACAACCGTAAGCTTGTTACCTCCAAATATCCTATTCATACAATTCTGCCACATATTTTTTACTGAAGATAAAATAACCATTATGCTTCACCACGCCCTTTTCAGTGTTTGAATTCAAATCAATTAGCCCAAGCCATTGGACCTTTGGTTTCAGTTCTTCTATGTAATGAAATAAATTGTTGTGCAAGGTGGGTACTTGCATATTACTGAGTATAAGCTGACCTGAAGATAAGCACGGATGGGGTAGGTATCTAAATTTTATACCCCCAAAAAAAAAAATTCGCCCGCTAAAATTCATCCTTCCATGTGTGTGACTCAAAATATGCTGAAACATTTTTGCGTAGCTGAACAAATCGGGCTTACTCAAGTTGTAGAGGTAAGCTTTGGTTGGCTAATTATTGTTACACATCCTTGTAAACCTGTTGTCAAGGGTGTTAATGTGCATCTTTTTTATTTGCATGACGTTGACGGACCTTCCCACGTTGATTGAAACAAAGAAAAGTGCTTTGTTAAACAGGAAAAAAAATTACAACTTACTTCCAGAGATATTTTCAACTAACTAACAAACTAAAACAAAATAAAACAGCAGAACTTTTTCTCTTATTCTATTCTCTAAATTTCCATGTTCAGTCTAGTAAACATATCTTTGCTGTGCTCAAAAACCAGGTATTGGTATGGGTGGGTACATAGGTTGATTGGAATAGAATTACTGGACACAACCACAACCACAATAAATGTGTGCAGACAAATTAAAATTAAACAAACTTTGAATTTTATTCTTACTCACGTTATATTCCAAATTAATTTAAAGGGACCAAAAACTATAAGCTAAAGTAGGGATGCCCCTAGGACCAAGCAGCCCTGGGGGCCAAAATATGTTCCAGTTTGCACTGGCACAAATGGAACAGTGGAACAAAAATGATATGCAAGACGGGGCACAGCTTCAGCTCTGGGGGACATCATTGCAATCCCCAGATGAGTGGTTGACACCCATACTACATCCAGGGGCCATGCTTCAAGTGAAGAGAAAGAAGAGGAAGAGGATTCCAATGCCTTAGAGCAATAGATGAAAGGTAACGAAGGAGGTTATGCAGGGCCAATAAGTAATCATATGGTAAATGGTTAAAGAAAAGGATGAAGGCGAACATTTAAAAAGAGATTGACCTGTCATGTGCTGTGGGATGTCTGTGCTAGCTGGCTCACACATGCTTACTATGATATTCCTTAAGGTGAGCAGTGTTGGCGAATTCTTCTCACTGATTCTCCATATGCAATAACCAAAAGGAAGGATAGGGGTTAGGTGCGGGGGAGAGAAATGCTGTTAGATGGGGAATACGGGTCTGGAGGAAAAAAAAGGAGAAACACCAAAAGTGAAAAAAAGTAAGAATGATTCAAGTGATTGAAATATAATGGAGAGTCTTATTGCATGTATGGGTAAAGGAAAAGAGATGTCCCCACATGGTATAGTTCATTTTAGTTTTTCAGACTATTCATTTGCGCACGCCACTTTAGTGCATTCCAGATAATTCAGTGCATAATGTACAATGCATTGCGCACTATTTTTCGCTCCCGCCTTTATTGAGGCAAAACACAAAGACATTCCTTATAACAGGTGGGTGTTTGCACTATGCAATGCGCACCTTCAACAAGCCCAGCACATATAAGTGTTTTGAAAGGGTCCAAAATTGTAACAGTTGGGTTTTGAAAAGCAATGTGAAGGTTGCTTTGTGAAAGGGGGGCTTTATCCCATTTTTTTTTCAAAAGTTTGGGATACCCCTCTGTCTTAAAGTAAAAACCCCTAATAGAACCTACAGTTGTTTTGGTGTGTATAGTTTATCCACATATAAATTTTGTAACGAAAAATGTGATTTTCTTGTTGTTTGGTTTTCTTTTTAAAATGCCATAAAGAATGGAAAAGGGAATTGGTAAGATTTTGGGTGATTATTAAGTAAATCTGTACAGAAAATAAACTGGGATGTTTGGTTTTGGATACCAAACTTGGCTATTTTTAAGTGAAATGTTTCACCATCTAGTAGCTTGTTTTTCAATGAAACGGTAGAAAAAAGATGTGTTTATGAAGCCAGTGTTTGTAAATGAGCTGATGTTCGGGCGGCCCTTATTTCACGTCTCGATCTATGGCCTGGATTGTTGTGAAGCGATTCTCACAGAGGGGGGGGGGTGACGTCACTTCGCTGTGGAGGAACAAGGTCGGCTTAGAGAACTGACAGGGAATCCTGTGTGCTCCAACCAAATCACACGCGATTCCTGTCAAAGGTAGCCCAATTAACTTGGAAGGGGGAGGAGAATTCCCCTCCGAGATAATGCATGGCAGCAGGTCGGAGGATCGGCAACAAAATAGAACCAGCAGGAACAGATCATGTGCATCCCCTGCTGGCTCTTTTGGTCGGATCCTCAAGGTGGGCTTTCCCCCGTAGTTGCGGGAGGAACGAAAGGGAGGGATACAGAGGAAGGAAAAAGGACAGGATTGGCGGCGGTCAGTTCACCCACAAGTATGGCCGGGAATCGGCCCGTCTATTGGGGCTTTAGGATTATTGTGTCCAAACCTATCACCAAGAGAACTGCTCTCCATTAACCACAGGGCATGATTCTACAGTTCACTTTCTAGTTCCTCTTGTAAAATCTTGACCGATTCCAAAAAAAGCACCTCAATAATCAATAGGGCACAGTCCGTTATGTAGTTTTGGTTAAAAAAAAGCTTTTCCTCCTTGAAAGAGGATTAAAAGCACATTTAGTTTTAAAATTAGTTACATAGTTACTAAGTAAACATAGTTTTGGCAAAATTTTTTTAAGCAACTTAAGCCCAGAAACAATTGCGTCCAATTTTGGGCAATGTTTTAAGGTGGGTTTACACGTCAAGATTTTTTCGCCGACAGATGGACGCGAACGAGTTTTTGGTTATGGTACAAAAATCTTGAAAACGTCCATTTGGCCCGATGGATTTTTTTTTTACGATATTGACAAAATAATCGTTCCAAAGGTGACGACATGGTTGGTTAAAACTTTCATTACTGTCGTTATTTTAGTGTGATGTGGGGTAAAAAACGGAGAAATTAGCCAGTCCTATTTTTCAACTCAATATTTTTTGACTCGATTGATTTTTTAACCAGTAGAATGGACGTATTCCAAGGAGAAAGGAAAACCCCCCAAACGTGGGGGATAGAGAAACCATCAGAGATAAGTCGAAGCCCAATGGTGGGGATTTTTTTTACAAAATTTAATTGTGATTATACACTGATGTTGGTTATAATTTCTTTCCGAAGTAGTAGACTTCCGAACGAAACCAAATTGCATTGGGGAACGAACGTAAAAAAGGTTTTACCCCCCTTTGGCGGTGTTTGTACAAATAGAAAAAATACATATATTTAAATATTAAAATGTTCAGGGTGGTGTGTGGACACTCCTGCAGCCACACTGTACACACACCCTGTATGTACTCACTGCAGCAGACAACAACCAGTGCGACAGTTGTGTACAAATGGTGCTGTACACACCCAAAACACAACCGGTAATACTCACTGCAGCACACTTTAAAAATAATACTTAAAATGTATTCACTGTGTGATTGAAAAACACTGCTGCATGCAATAAATGATACCACCAAGATAACCAAAGAGAAGGGATGCACCTCCATCACCTAACACTGCTGCTTGGTTAATCCCCTGTACAGCAGATACCCAGAGATGGCACCTATATAACCTAACATGCTGCGTCGGTAATCCCCTGTGGCCTGTACACTGAGGGAAAGCCTCAAGAATTTGGGCCCTACAGAATAATCAACGTCCTTGAAAAAACCCAAAAAAATCTGATAGGCATTTTCATTAGTGTTCAGACGATTATGTTCATTCGATATTTTCGTCGGGTCGGGTTTGATACAAAAAATCGAAAAAAAAAAAACATCAATTACGTTCGATAAAAATGGGAACGAACGAATCTGAGTAAAAAAAAAAACTAGAAAAAAAAAGAGAATAGGATAGAGGTGTGGACCGAAACAAAAAATCTTGACGTGTAAAACCCCCGTTAGGCTATCTCCCCTGGAACATTAGTCTAGAATCACAATTAAATTACTGCCTGGACACCTCCCTTTTTCCCCACAATGTTTGTCCCCTTTTGCTCAATTTGCACAAAACCTGAAAAGGTCTGGAGAGAAGACGACAAAACAAGGGGGGGGGGGAAAAATAAACCACCCCCCCCCGACGTCGCGGGAGAAAGGGACATAAGAGCAGAAGGAAGAACACCCAAGGGGTTGGCTGCCATAACCGGAGAAAAAAGCGTGGACGTGGAGATGGCAAACCGAGGGAAAATAAACAAGGGACGGGGACACCTCTTCCATCCCCGAGCGACAACATCAAAAAAGCGGGACGAATACAAAGGCCAACCAAAAAAAGGTGGCCTGCGAGGGGGCCCCCGCGGGGGGACCGACCCAAGGCGGCGGTGATGTCGCTTGCGGGGGACCCTGGGCGGCCCCCTCCGGTGCGGGTAAACGTGTGGGTGGTGGCGGGAGAGCGGCTCGCAGCCCCCCAGGCCAGTGTGCCCGGGCGGGCGGGCAAGCGGGGAAAAGCGCGCGGGGGGAGGCAGTATGGGGGGGCGGGCAAGGGGTGGGGGGGGGGCAAGGAAAACTTAGCACGTTGCTCCACACAATTACCAAAATAATAGCAGTGTACGTTCAGAAGGGGGGAGGACGGGATGGGGAAGGCATGTAGGATTATATGGACTGGCCTTTTTTGTAGCAATGTTGTTTAATCTTCAGGGCCTATCTATCTCTATCTGTCTTACAAACAAGACCGACGGATGGGGGCAGGAAAGCGGGGAGCGGGACATACAGGCACGCACCCTCCCACCGCCCCTCACCAACACCCCGGCGTCACATGGCCTGCGGCATCCTATAAAGAATAGGAGATTAATTTACAAGACCAGCAAAAGCTATTATGAGCAAATTTCAGGGCTCTCCCGCTGGATAAATAACATATGCCTGAGGACTTTAATCTAGTTTTCTTTTTGTACATCACAGTGGTTTTATTTTTCTCTGTGTTTTATTTGCAAAACAAATTCATGAGTGGGATGATTGACTGAGGGCAGACAAGGCTCGGGTTAGTGAGTAAAATCAAGCCAAAGCCAACAATAGTTTGAATGGGGTTGGTACATACTCTGCAATGTCTATTGTACATCCTGGCACTTATCAGCCACGACGGTTTTTAGTTTTAGTTTTCTATACTGACTTTGTTTTAGACAAACACATTCTTATAATCATTTACCTTTTTAATGTAGCCGACAGCGCTCTTCTCCCAATGGTTGCTTACAGTTGTAAAAATTAATTCAAGATGTCAAAATGGATTCCTTTGGTTGCAGTTTTATAAATCCCCCAATTTTATTGTGAGTTACCAAGTGTTAATACTGAGGAATACACAGGAGAAACTTTTTGCAGAAGCAAGCGGAAAGAGAAAATCGCCAAGTTGTTTAGGTGCGTCAGTAGCTTCTGTCTGGCAACCTAAAGTAAAACATCAAAAGGATACCCACACGGTGTTCTGATTGGGCACAAGGTTTTCAGTCTCCACGCATTGTGCATGCTGAATTTGGTAGGTTTCATGCTCTCCTCAGTAGCCAATGAACAAACGCCGTGTGCGAGCCGGTAAAGAGAGCGGCGATAATGGGCAAGTAGTATAATAATAATAATAAACATTCCTGTACTGCCAAGAAGTGCGCCTGATTTCAGATGTGTCCATTCTTGCAGCTAGGCTCTTTCTCTATTTGTAACGTTCAAATTGGCCAATTAATTATTTAGGGTACCTTATCTAGAAAACTATTTACCCGGTTTACCTTGAAAAACTTGCTCTTACTAATTGTGTTTTTGGTTTTTGATGATGTATTTCAGTATGTCCAGCATGTGTATTGATATTTCAGTGTTCGGAACGTTTTTCTCGGGCCCAAATTTTGACATGTACATTTAACCCCCCCAAAATGTATAGGCAATTTGAAAACCATGCCAATTGTACTGTAGTTACTGTTTGGTCAATAGGCTGGGATTATTTTCTAAGTTCCGGTTCAGCAAATTTTGCAACAGGAAATAGAAAATATTGTTACAAAGAAAAAGAAAAAAATAAAGATGGGGAGGGTACGGAGAGATACACGAGGAATGGCTGATTTGCTATGGGGTTGAAAATCAACAAATAAAAATTGTGACTACACGAGATAATGAGGTTTGAGGTTGTAATGGATAATATTGATAATAAAGACGGGAGGAGAATACTAAAAACGAAGAAGGAAAAAGGGAAAATGTGTATAATACTTCCCGATTTCTAGGCCAAAAACTAAACAATCAACTTGAACATACCATGTTGAATCTAAGGTGGGGAGGGTGGTAGGTTAAGGTACTTTACCAGTCATTCTTTCCATGGTAGTTAAAACTGGGGGTTTTCCTCTTGGAAACTCAACGGGGGGACATCCACACTGGATAGGAGGTGAGGGTGCGCGATGGGCACAAGGAAGGAGGAATGTTGGTATGAGTAGATACCACAACACAGGAGGGCGTGTTTCTCCTGACCACAAACCAAAAGCTACCCCATTGTTGGTCTTCATTCTTATTGCAAGCGCTTTTACATCTAAAGTTATTGTGACGTAGCATGCATTTAATGAGGGTTGGGCGGAAACAATACCTCTAAATCCGCGAGAAGCAACGAGGGGGACGCAGGCGAAACCACTGAAGGAACAGCTAGGAGTATGGGAGCTTATCCCCCCGCTACCCGTCCCCTTCCCCGCAGGTCCGGTTGTCTGAGGTGTGGAAAACCCTGCGGCATCATTAATATATCCAACCCCTGGCCCCCTGCCCACAGACGACTCGCCCCCCACATGGGAACGGAAGGAACACAGGAAAGCGGAATGAAAGAATTATTTAAGAAAACTGTGGAAAAGGGGTTGGCAAGAGGAAAGGGAAAGGGTGTTATTGAACACAAAGAAAGTATTTTTGGAAATGGGACAACAAAAAATGACAAGAGGGTCTCAATACAAGGATAACTAAAAGAGGGTACAAAAGGCATTTTTGTGGTACAAAAAAATCGGCTTTTATTTACATTTTGAGCAAAATAAAGTGTCATTGTCCCAAAAATTATTCATGTACCCTTCTCAACAGCATAAGAAAAGTTTTTATGGCTATACAAACAATCAAGACTTACCCTATAATGCAGGCAGGACCAAGCTTTTTGCTTGTCCACTGGTATTTTCTGCCTATTCACCTTGAGCTCCAAATCTTTCAGGTTGGGAGGGTCTTCTTGCCATCAAACCTTGATCTTTAGCTCACTCCAAAAGATTCCATTGGATTCCAAGTCAGGGGGACACTGGCTGGGACACCTCCAAAACTTACAATGTGTTGTCCTGCTAAACCATTTTATTCACTATTTTGTTCTATGTTTTGGTCATTGTCATGCTGAAATGTACCACTGGTGCCCAGATGGCCATGTTTCTTTGATGTTTGAAGTTGGAAATCCTTTGTATTGCTCTTTTCATGGTGCTGGTTCTGTTGATATAGGTCCCTGGTCCATTGGCTGAAAAATACACCCCAAAAGCATAAGGTTCCCCAACACCATGTTTGACCAGTGGGGATAGTGGTTCTTGATAGGTGATGTCGCGAACCCGGAAATTTTGATGTTCCGAACATTCGGCAAACAAGTTCGCGAACCCGGGCGAAAACGCGCCATTAGACTTCAATGGGCAGGCGAACATTTTAAAAAAAAAAAAAGGACCCTTTCTGGCCCACCAATTAGTGTTGGAAAGTTTAATTTCAAAGGGGAATTATTATAATAAAACCGGGGACCAATGACCATGACAGAGGGGAAAAATCCATGCACAAAAGGATTTCTACAATTGATTAGTCAATGGGAAAAAAAGGGGGAAAAAAGTTGCAATGGAGTGATTACCCCTTAGACCGTGTTTGATTGGACTGATCTCCTTTGTATGCCCCCTACCACAAACCACCTGGACTTTGCATCTGTCTTGGAGGATATCAACCTGACCTGTGGATCGATGATCCCTTCGGAGGACCCTCACAGTCGTATCGATCAGCTAGCTAAAGGTCACATCCGGCTTCACAGTTCACACCACAACAAAACTGAGACACCAAACTCCCCGTTTAACACACCGCAAAACATTTGATGAAACAGTTGAGTGACCACATTTTTAAACACATAATTTCTCGCCGTGTTGTCAATTGTGACCCCCCACTACTAGACTTTTAAAGATCAACTTATATGATCCCAAATAAATAAAGTTTTTTATACGACCCAACAAATTATTCACCGATCGCTTTTGGTCTGATCACTATGAAGCAATCGCCTTCTCATCTGGGTTGTGCCAACATGGCCAACACACTTCATTGTCTCGCGTCATTGTGATACGCAACAAGCCCCTTCACCCAAACAAGGCAGCGATCACGAAGGGAATTGGCACAGTATGTGCCGTTTTTTTAATGCAGCGCACAGCAGAGGGCCAGAAACCATTAGGCAATTACACTGCATAAAATTGTCATTGTACATTTGACAGAATAAAAAATTACGTATAGTAAGCAGCGCTGTTGTAGCAGCGGCCAGAAAAATTATGTTGTCAGCCAAAAGATGAAGAGAGCGAAACAAATTGAACAGAACTGACCCTAAGTAAGAAGAGTGAGGCCTAAAGGCGAGAGACAGAAAGACGTAGGTCGGTGAATAGCATAGCAAGTAATGAGACGAGTATAAGCCAGATTCGGGCGTGGGGACAACATTTCTGGCCAAGGCATGTTAATTACGGCAATTTTGATAGGCAAAACGTCCCACACGGTCGTCCACTTCGGAAATCCATGCCTGTCATTTATAGAAGGTGAGGTAATCCACACACTTTTTGACCGACGGCGATTTTGGATTCTTATTGTCACTATTGCAGACATGAAGCAATGAATGGTGGGTTATGGAGAAGGACAATAGAAGGCAGACAGGCAGAAGTTTAAGAGGGCAAACTGGGAAGCTCTGCCCACAGGTAGTCTGCACAAATAAGAGTACTAGTAAAGGGAGTCTTCAGAGATTGTCAGAAGTGTCAAATATAATGAAGTTCTTTCAGCCGCAAAACGAG
>CM070032.1:194108757-194131735 GCA_036250615.1 Ptychadena robeensis
GGATTCGCACTCTGGATTGGCCCAGTCAAAGTCCGGACCTTAACCCAATTGAAATGTTGAAAAAGTTGGTACATGCCAGATGTCCCACCAACCAAGTTCTGCAAGGAGGAGTGGGCAAAAATCCCCATAAGCAGATATGAGAGACTGGTTAGGGGTTACAGGAGACGTTTAGTTGGAGTAATGGCTGCAAAGGGAGGAGCCACAAGCTACTAATACAAGGGTTCACATACTTATGCACATGTAAGATTTTCAGTTGTTGGGACATAAACCTCCTTTGTTTACTTAAATAATGAAAATATATCTCTTTTTGTGTGTGTGTCTACTATTTGGAAGGTGTGCTTTACAAATTGGGATTTAGATGTATGTCTAATAAGGTTCTTTAAATGTTTTTTGCACAAACAGTGACCATGTCTGGAGGGTTCACATACTTTCAAGCAGCACTGTAGACCAACTAACTGTAGCTAGATTCTCTTGCTCTTCCTACATATGTCTTCAATGTTTATTTGTTAGATGTGTTAATATTCTTCATACTGCACTTTAACGTAAAGTCAATAATGAGGATAATGGTGATGATAATAACGATTATGTTTTTGCAGTTATTGAGGTTTGTTTGGAGCCTGGTCAGTGGTATTTAACTTTACAATTGATAAAAACTTGCTACTCAATATCCACTTATATTTACACCCTCTGTAAACCTTGTGAATCCTGTTGTTATGTATAAATGTCTTACCTTACCTTCAATGTTTTAATAACATTAAACTCTCTACCATGTGACACTGTTCATCCTTGATGATTGGCTGTTAATTTTGAGCATTGCATTCTAAAGCTAGCCATACATGTTTAGATTTTCCTTCGATAGATGAGGGACAGACTGCAGCGTGATTACATCATTATGCTAGAGCCAGCCCCTCAGAGGATCGGCCGGCACCCTGCCATCCCCATCCAAAGTAATGGGAATCTACCAACATGATGGATCACCGTGCGATCCAACATGTGGCAGATTCCTGGTTGATCTCACCAGATTTTTCGCCGAGCGACTGCCGGCCTATTGGCGGGAATGTGCATGGTGGTTGTTCGCTGAAAAATCAGCCCGTGTAGGGCTACATTAAGAATAAGGTAAGGTCATCCCGTCGGGTTTTCCTGAAAGTACTAGCCAATTTTGAGGCCTCCAAGAAAGAGCAGTGAGGGAGAACAGCAAAAATAACTATATTGGGTGAACATGTATGGGGCACAGTGTGGTTATGACTAGCAAGAGATCTTCTAGTTGTAAGAAAAAGTAATTGGCTTCTATTAGGTATTTTTTATGACTAAATATACACAACAATACAGAACAATAAACAACAACTTAACATTATTTACATGCAATATGATATAATATAGCTTATGTTTATGAATCAAAAAGTATTTTTAGATATTGTTTCTAAAAGAACAGAAAATCTATCCCATTGCAGACAATTCAGTTTCTCATTATTTCTTCAGCCCTCTGATATCAGGGGGCCAGTTCAATAGGAGTTGCAGCAAGGCAAATAATTTAAATTGACTTCACTGATGCCCATGTTACATCTATTCATAGGGGATTCAATTACAAAGAAGACAGATATTTTAATTTGTCGACACTAAAGACCAAATCCCAATCATATGTTGCAGTGGAGCATACTGGTGATAAGATTGATTGATTAATATATAAGTATTTATATTCTACTCTGACAATTTATTGTATGTGTATGTGTGTAACATTTTATACTTATAATTTTTCTATACATCCCAAAAAAACAAAATAATTTCCATGGTAATAAAATGTTGTAGTCTGTAGTACCTGCCTGCTCCCTCCCTGACAAAAGCATACAGCACCCACTTAATTCAGAAGTAGTGGGTATCCGACATTCCAGAATTTGTAATATTGGGTGAATGTGCGCTCAGATATTTGCAATGGTGGATATTCATCATATTATGCTTCAACATTTTTAACCGGCATACATCGCGCATATTTGTGAGCATTGAGAATGGGTACGTGCAATTCGAACAGTGCTCGTACTGGCTAAGATCAAAGAATGAGGAAGAGAAGCTGTAAAGCTGGATCGCAAATCTTTGCGAATTATTGTGAACGGCTACGCATGATGTAAGGCCGTAGAATACAGTCGAATCAAATTTTACGAATTTCCAATGTTCCATAATGTATTTGCCAAATTACATGAAATTGAATATACCATATGCCGCTCAACACTAGTGGATATTATGAATAACTCAAATCCCATTAAAGCAAACACCTTCTGTATGAATATTTGATGTATTGTGGGGTCGTATAACTAAGGGAAATTAGGGATGATTCCCTTTATACTATTCATTATAGTTTCTACTATTTCTACTATCTATAATAAGGTGTGCCCAATCTGCCCTAAGGGGCACACCCGATAATCCTTTGATGTTTACATTACAAAGCCCCTGAACATATCAACACCAAAATTGCTGGAGATGTAGAAAAAGATTGTGGGAACACTATAAGAAAAGTTTTGTGTAATATGCATAAATTAAGTAAAAAAATTCTGTATTTTCAGGCATATAAGACGACTTTTGAACACAGGAAAAGGTGTGCAAAAGTCGGGGGTCATCTTATACGCCGTGTGCTGCCATGGGTGGGGGGCAGGAGGCACTCCTGTCCCTGGCCAACCATCTAGGAGAGCCCGTAGGTCTGCTCCCCGGATCTGTGCTCCCTGGGCTGCGCGCTGGCCAACAGGAGCCAGAGGGAGAGATCTTCAGCATCCCCCTCACCCCCTCCTTCCCGATGTGTGTAAAAGTAGCTGGCTGCTACTGATGGCAAGTGTGCTCACTAGCAACACTGTGGCTGAAATTGGTATTACAGAGAGGTTGAGATTAAAGCTATTTTATTATCAAATGTATACAATTTATGTCCCATGGATAACCGCAGGGAAATATTAATAACTGATAGGGGTGTCAAATTTGGAATGTAAATTACTAATTCAAAAAAAAGATTGGACTAAGGATGTTGGAGATCTGTGGGTTGAAAGTCACAGTAGACATAAAAATGTTTATTTGGTGTGCGTTGGAAGAGGGGTAGTCTTCTATGGGGAGAATATCTCAAACTCTATATTTTAATTGGAAAAGTTGGGGGTCGCCTTATATGCCCAGTCGTCTTGTACGCCGGAAAATACAGTAAGTTAAAATACTTTTTGTTGTAAAATGTTCCAAAAACCCTTCTCTACACCCTCCTTTGGCAATGTGATGATATTACCTTGTTCAGGGGCTTTGCTCTCAACTCTCAAAATCAGCTAGTCAAACTTTAAAAAAAATAAATTTGACTATCTCTAATATTAAGGTTACAAAAAGTAAAATTATGGCCAGCAGCCATGAATTGCTTATAAAAGGTACACCTTAAAAAAAAGCATTTGCAAAGGTTGTAAGCTTGATTTTAACATTCTGTAACCTTGTCATGTGAAGCTGCAAAGAAAACGAAGATAAAGTTTAGAATGCCCCTGGAGTCTGTCTCTACTTCTCTACAAGGGTTGCATTACTTGTTATGTTAATATATCTAGGTCATGGGGTTCACTAAAAGTGTCAAATGTCAGAAGAAGAATCACCTTTTCAAACAGCCAATGACATCCAACCTCACTAAAAATATTTCTAATGTGTATTATTAAAAATACTCCACAGATGTGTGAGGTTGCATGTTACAGTATTTTGTTGTGTCTCAATTACTTCAAATCATTTAAAAAGTACTCTATAATTTTAACAAATGCAATATATTTTACTGTACAGACTGCAGAAAGTTTACAAAGAGAACATACATGGAGAAAGACAAAATGTTAGAGGTCAATCTGAGTAAGTGGAGGATGACACCCCCAAGGGAAATACATGGTAACACTTCTTTGCAGCTTGTGAAATCAGGCAACAAATTCCTAAAACTACTGCTAGAGGTTAATACAGTCAGGGAATTCGAGTGGATTAGAAGGTCAGTGATCAGCTAGAACCAGAATATTATGAAAGTATGTTCCACATTTTCTTTCATGCTTCAAGATTTACAATACTAATTTATAGTTTGCTAACACCATCTTATCGTTAAATGGTATAAATTATTGCAAAAGGGTTGGCATAAAATGAATGTAGATTATTTCCCTGCAGCAAGCAGTTAATAGTCTAAAAAAAGCTGCACTCAAGAAACTAATGGACATAATTGGTATCCCCATCATACTGATTTGCACTTTGAATTTTAAGGTTTATTAAATCTCAATTTTGTAGCAAATTATCCCGATACAAAAAAATATTTTCAATGTTTAGGCTTTGTTTCCATTGTACGCCGGGACCCGTACGCTAAGCGTATACGCTAGCAGGGGTCCCGAAGTATCTCCGACGTATCTCACAGACCTTTGCCTGCCGGCGGACGGTCTGTCTTCATTGCGCTGAGCTCATCCGCCAGTGTCAGGCTGAACGTAGTCGAGTACAGGCAAAGGTCTGTGAGATACGTCGGAGATACGTCGGGACCCCTGCTAGCGTATACGCTTAGCGTACGGGTCCCGGCGTACAATGGAAACAAGCCCTAAAACAGAGACTTTTTGTGCATGGATTTGCAATTAAAACAACACATGTAAGTGCAATCCAATACAAACCCCACCAGGGTTATATTTCCCCCCAATAGAATCATTGGAAAATCTTACTTCTGCCACTTTGCACAGGTTATACTAGGACAGTTCTGTGAATGTTTTGTGTCATATGATAGCAGAAGGTGTCAGTGTCACTATATTCCTCCACCTTCATCCAAGATAGGCTCATTTTCAGTGCCAACAGTGGTGTCAAACTCACAGTGGGCCAAATTTAAAAACTTGCCAACCATGATACTTATGTAAAGATATACACTGCGGGCCATGGGCTGGAGTTTGACCCCTGGACAAATGGACTACAAATAAACGGTACAATGCATTGAGTGTCAATAAGATAAGTGGGTAGTATATCAAGTGCTCTACAGCCATGTGGCATTTGTTATTTCTTATTAACAGTCTGATATCTCTAATACTATAAATTAAAAATAATGTTGAAATCTCAATATAAATTGTTAACATACCTACCTTTGATGTTAGAAAAAAAACACATATTCCAAATCAAGAGTGTTAGAACAGGTAAGGCCAAGTTCCAGCCTCAAAAGAATTCTGACTGGATTACTATTGTACCCTTGAGAGTTACCCTCCCAGGCGAGCCAACAGTTAAATTATTCATAGAAATGGAAAAGAGAATATGTTTCCCCAACCAGTTTACGTGGTACATTAAATGAACTTTTGTTTTTAGACAAAAATAGTACTGCATTTAAAATCCCTAAATCCCCAACCACGTAAACTGGTTGGGGAAACATATTCTCTTTTCCATTTCTATATCTAGTTAGGATGTGGCAAACCAGTACATAAGTGGTCAACCCTTTATTAACTTTTCTAGTTAAATTATTCATATTCTGGTTTTACCTTAATCCATTAAAATACAGAAACATACCCAGAAATGACAGGTAGATTAACCATGTTCAACTTGGTAATAACAAGGTCCAAGGTATAAGATCTTTCCAGCATCCAAATGTGACTGCTCCTACTTGGATCATGATCATAAGAAAATATTGTGGTCAGATTGGATTCTTATGGCCTCATTCAGAGGAATTGGCACAGTCAATATCTTTTGTACAAGGTGTTGTATGTCATCTTTTCCTCAACAGAAGAACCTTCTCTCGTTAACCTCTAGTTATTACTAGGTTTTTTAAGATTCTAAGAAATAGATAATTGCCTGAAGGTATTTTTCTTCTGCGATCCCTAATTGGCTTTCAATCAGACATGACTCTACCTCCCCGTGTTGATCTTCTGTTTTTAGCTGGTTAAGTTTAGGTGCACCAGATACACCATAACTACTTTAAACTCATTTGAGCCATTGTCTGGGTCCTGATGAAGCCGGCCTGAACCTTGTTATTACCAGGTGGAATCTAAATAATGTATGTGTGTACTGTATATGTAACTGTATATGTGTATATACACTTCCATATTGTCATGAACTCAGTTTTCCCTGTTCCAGCACTCATAAGTCAGGTGTTTTTCTATAATCTATAGGATGAGGTACCCACATTTTACCATCAAATCTTAGAATCACAGTGAGGTCACCCTAACAACACGGTCACTTGTTGCAGATTTTATGGTATTCTCTCATTTCTTATGTCCTTCCTTGAACAATCATTCGCTGCTTTAAAGGGTATTTCATTTTTTATTTACTGTGATTTCATATTGTGCTTAGGACAAGAATTTGTTTCAAATCAGAGTAGCCTGCTTCTATGACCTGATGTCTAAGTAAAGAAAATGTAGTTTTTCTCAGATATTTTCTGTGTGCTACTATAAAATAATATAAAGAAGATAAGTGGATTTACAATTGCAAATCTTTGGTATTATAGCATATCAGTGATTTAACACACTGTGCATATACTTATGAATAACAATACATACATTCAACCTTTACCTTTGTTGCCCTGTAAAGCTTTAGATTAATCTCTGTTCTGTACTTCCAGCAGATTTATGAGTGGAATAGCAATTCAGTAGTTAAGCTGTCCATCTCCCGTTAATTAACTGCAAGAAATTTAGGAGATTCTTCCCATCGCTCAAATCCTGATTTCACATTCTTTAATCCATACGTTTGTGCTCTATGCAATTGGTGCCAGATTCTCTTCCAGCACTGACATATGCAGACACTGAAACTATAAATAGGATTATGTCTAGTTAAACCCCATTAAATATGTGTCCAATTTTTCCAACTACATTAAATTGTGACAATATAACAAGGAGCTGCAGGTGGATGACAAATGAAGAACATACACTGTCTTTCTCCTCTTCCATCTGACTTTTTTCCTGAACAAAGACTGTTCAAATAAATCAATATGATATGTGCATGCATTGATGAGCCTTTAGTTTCATAGCTTGAGTCTGTGTGTGCATATTTTACAATTATTTTTTTATTTATTACCTTCCCTTAGAAGATAAAAATCTAGATCTGGGGTGCCCAAAAGTAGATTGCGATCTACCGGTAGATCTCAAAGGCAGTGTGAGTAGATCATGGAGCCCTGACCTTTTTGGTCACATTTATTAACAGTTAGTAAGTCAATGGCCAAACATTTACAGAATTGTATTGTGCCATATATGTTTATGTTGTTATGCAAGGTAAACAATATATGTTTTAAATATATATATATTATATATATACATATTAGGGCATTAACAGAAAAGTCAATTAGTAGATGATTTGACTACATAAACACAAGATCATGACTCCTGAGAGAAGCCGACAAGTCATGTGTTTTTTTCCTCTCTCTGTATGTGCACTTGTACACACAATGCAGTCTCTGCCTTTGTCTCTATCTAGGTTACGGTTTCACACTTTCCTTAATCAATTATTATAGTCTCTTCACAAGCTGGGCATAGACGGGTCATTTTCCGTCGACTGCTCAGCCAACCGACTGGGTGTGATGACGTCATCACACACGGCCACTAGTGCCGAGAACCCTTTATGTGCCGGCCATTACTTCAGCAGCAGTCCCCATCCGAACTAATGGGATTGGCCGTGAATTTACCGGCATGTTGGATCCCCGCACGATCCGACATGTGGCAGATTTTCTGCCGACCCGACCACTGATCGATTGTGGGAACGCGCACAGCGGTCTATCAGCTGTCGAATCGGGCAGGAATCTGCCAGTCTATGCCCAGCTTTAAAAAGTTAAAAAAATAAATAAATAAGACAAGACACATGGCAGCAGTGGTAGTAGGTGACATACACACATCACAAGTATTGAAACACTTCACTCTAGATCATGCAAACCACATGTTGACCTGCACAATATGCAAGTCTGTGTTGAAGTATGATGAAAGTATTACTGTTAAGCATGGGCATCTAAAACAGCATCATTGAGTAGCTTTACAGTTATGTTTATTTTATAATGACAATGTGCTCTTTTGTGAGCCACTGTGTTGACTCATTCTGTGTGTCTGTGTGGCTGCCGTGGTTTAGAAATGGTTACCATTTTTCTTGGTAGATCATTTTGACCTGATATGGACCTAGTTTTAAGTTTCTTGTGAGCCAAGATACCTGACCTGATCTAGATGTAATGAAATCTCCTGTTTGCATCTATGTAATAATAAAGAGCACGTCTTCTCCATCTGCTTTGCTGTTTGCAACAAAATAACCATTTCACTGTTTGGTTTTGACTGGATTGGATAATTATTGGTAAGAAGATGACCGGTACACTCCATGGTCAACTGCACACATCACAATGACCATTTTTCCATTGCAGTGAGTTTTACATTACTCTCCATCTTATACATGTTTATTTAGAATGATTCTTCCCCTATTCTGCCACTTATATGAACCCATTCATACATAAGGGGAAAATGGGAAGTCACTGGGGAACATTATCTACTATTCAATTTATAAACATTGATGGCTTTTTTAATAGTTCCATGATATGCTGTGTTTGTTCTATAAACAGAGTTATGTTTGTGCATACATGCAATTGATCAAATTTTTTTTATATGTTTGAAACAGCAACATAGAGACCATCTGTAATAATAAATTTACTTGACTTATGTAGTTTTCTAGAAGATGTATCCCTAGTCATCCAGCTGGCTTTCTCAATTCGAAAATTACAATTGCAAATATATGCTATCATAGATAAAGAGAGAAACATCTTCATGAAAACTACATCAACTGTAGCTGACTTATTGCTACAGACATACCATGTCCTGCATTGGGACCATTATAGACAACATGAAAACTGTGTTTTACAATAGAATGACATTCACCAATTAGGCAGCTTTACATGATTTTGCTGTATCTGTCTATGATGTTATTGCTATAATAGAGGCATTATATATGTATCTAATTACCAATAGAAATTAATGTATATTTTATGTATACTGTATATTGATTGCATGTACTCTTTTGTAAGTTCATACTCCCTTACCTTCATTCCGATTGATATGTTGTGGTGGCCATAACCAAGGCAGATTTCACTGTTTCCACATTGAACCCTCTTTAAATTTGTGTTTGTAAATGTGTTGACAGGACATTCTAGATATATTGAAATTGTATAATTGAAAGGTTAATTCTGTAGAATCCAAAACCAAGTACCTATATTTGCTGCTCCTCTACATAGAGGAACTATATCCCCTTCATCTATGACAAAGCCTTTTCCAGGCCAAATACATTAGAGGGAGGAGCCTCATGTATGGTATCCATGTTGGTTTGTTTTTGATCTGCTTACCGCTGAAGAGGAAAGAAGAAACTATATCTGGCTTAGACTAGGTAAAAAAACAAACATAGGTGTTTACCAAACATAGGTGGAATACCACCATTGATGCTTAGATGTATTCTGACAAAATATGCCACCCATCAAAACAGAAGCTGTTTTCTTTCAGACTTGTTCTATAAATCTAAAAAGAAGATGGAGAGAGGTCTTTGCTCATATTTACCTACCATTGGGTATTTATGGTCATGACTATAAATAACAAAAAAATGTGCACCACCAAGTCAAATCAGGACTGGTTACTTTGGATTTCTGTGTTGGCTTCAAAGTTTTTTGAGCTTACATGTGGTGTAATTGCCGATCCTAGAAGGGAACATTTTTGTTTTGAGTAATGATTCTTTAAGTGATTGCAAAGTATTTCAGATTATAATGACAAGAACATTATAGTTGAGAATTATTATTACATTTCTAAGATAGCATGCCTCACAAATACTTAATATTTCAATGTCTTCCAAACTGACCCAGACTGGGAACTTTAATGTATAAATATGTTGAATAAAAATGAATTTACTTCTATTCAAATACCAAAACACAGAGCACATACACAAAATAATTGAGAACAGGGATCTCACAGCCCTCAGGGTTGTAGGAAGGAAAAAGCCTGTATGGAGGGCTGAAAAGTCTTCATAAAGTGGCTCCTTGTATTTTATTATCTCATGTTTAGCAGTTATACTATAATCTGGCTCACTCCATTTTACTTGGAAGATCCCCTGCCTTTGGCAACATCCTTATAGGCCAGATGTGCCCACACTTTTTGGGCTATTGAGTTTCTTTTAACAGTGCTCTACCAATTAAAAAAAAGCATAATTTTTGTTATATAATCATAGTAATAACTAACCTATTTTTATTTCAATTCTTGTCTTGTCTTAGTTTACAAATACTCCAAAATATATGTATATATAATTAAAAAATTGTTTAATAACTACTATATATGTAGGGTGGCTTGGGATAATTTTTTGGATTATGCCCCAGAATGAGAATAATGAAAATAAAGAAGAGCGTCAGTTTATACTTAATATTATATTTAATATTATTATTGAACACATTTTTACATTCATTTTATTAAATAAGAAAGATCTAATTCTCTTTTATAAATACACATTTCACATTTATCATTAGTTATAAATACACATTTCACATTTATCATTAGTTTCAGTCCTCCACAGTAAACACATAATACAAATAATTAAAACTAGGAAAAGTCAAAGTTAACTCTCAGCATGAGTGAAAAGTCCTGCTGTTCCAAATTTACAACTGTACTTGTGAGTCAAGAAGCAGAGTCAAAGAGCTACATGTTGTTCGGCTGCTCTCCCACTGTTTATTTTAAATAATAGCAGGGAATTATGAAAGGAAGATTTCTGCCGATACATTTTTAATATGATTGATATGGAAAAAGACATTTTCGGAACAATGGAGACATATGTATGTTTAATAAATAATAGGAATACAAATAGCTTGACATTTGAGTATGCCATACCAGCAATGACTTTGTACCTGTCATTCACAACAAAGAAAAAGGCAATGATATTCTTTCAAATAAATATGTTAAGGGAATAAAATACATTTCAACTTGCCATCTTTTTTTTTCATTTAACAACAGTGGGAATTTGCTGGTTGTGTTTATTTAAAAGTGCACTCGATATGAAAGTATAATGGGAAGATGGTTCAACCACTGTTTCACTTGATTAAAATAGTCCCAATGATTGAGCCTATAAGGCATCTGCAATCTAAAGCTACCCATAAATGCATCAATAAATGCCCGATTGATAGATTTTACTACCAGCTGTCAATGCAATATTGATCAATTATCCTACCACACACTGTATGTTCCTTTCTACTAAAGATAAGGAGAGTGTGCATGCTCCACTAGGTGCAAAACAATCAAAATACCTATAAAATCCATACTTGTACAATCCACTGAAATGCTCCAACCTGATGATCACAGTTTTGGCTTTACATCAATCACTTACACAATTTTGAACAAAGAATCATAGATACATATTCCATTTGCACAATTGAAGGCTGACTATGGTCAGGAAATGAGGGTAGTACTTCAGTTAAGCCTTTGCTGTTTATACAGTATCTAACAAAAGTGAATACACCCCTCACATTGTGGTAAATAGCTTATAGTCTATTTTCCTGGGACGACACTGAAGACATGATAATTTCATACAATGTCAAGTAGTCAGCGTACAGCGTGTATAATGGTGTAAATTTGCTGTCTCCTCGAAATAACTAAATAACACGCCCATTAACCTCCTGAGCATTTTGTCAAGGTCCAGATTTCTGCACCAAAAGTGTTACGCTGTTTTTCATTGAAAACAACATTTTGTAGGCCTGTAACTTACCAAAATATGTCCAAACTAGGGTCTAGTACACATCCTGACTATAATAATAATATTTTTTAGAAATATAATAAAAAAAAATACATTTTATGATAACATTAACTAGAAAACACACAAAAATCTGCTCAAACAAGAATTTGTTTATTAACCTCCCTAGCGCACTGCTGAGGTACAGATTTCTGTACCAAAAGCACACCAAAGACTTTAAAGGAAAAATGTTTTTTTACATTGTAGGCCTGTAAGTTTGTCCATGCAGCAGTCTGGTAGACATCCTGAATATAATAACATGTTCAGATGGTTTGTGAATAACATGTTCAGATGCTTTGTGATATGAAGATTTCGAAAGAAACTGTATCACTGTATTAGCACTGCAACCACAAGATAACAGTGCAGGTGTGCCAAGTTACATAGGGCAGCATTGTAATAAACTGAAGCCAAAGTATTACATTCAGTTCTGTACACTTGGTGTTCCCGCCCCCCAGAACAGAACGTCTGTCACTCTGTCACTCCAGGAGAGAGAAGCAGAAAGAAGACAGCTGTAGAGGACATGGGGACACCGAATCATTTATTCAGGTGAGTATTTAACATTGGGAATCATACTGAATAGTGTTTTCAATGCAGAAACCACTATTCAATATGATTTTTATTTAAAAGACATCATCACATGGGGGGTTAGTGATCCATTCCCCTGCAGCTGCCTCTTCATTATTGGATGGGGGGTTGGTGATCCGTTCCCCTGCAGCTGCCTCTTCATTAGATCGGAGCCACGCGGATCAGTGAGTTTGCGCTCCTGTAGCTCCGATCTGTGCATGACGAACCCAGCTCGTCCAGTGCAGTTCTAACAGGTCAGAGCTGGACGAGCTGGGACCATCAGGAACGGCAGGGGGGTTAAATCAACCAATACTGACAATGCAGTATAAGACTCAGTAAATAAATTATTTTTTAAAAATTTTGAACTTCCCGCCCCTCCCGATGACGTCATCATGCAAGCAACTGTACGATCAGGAACAGTGGGATCCATAGATCAGACAGCGGGGGACCTGGTAAAAATATCCAAATTATGCCAAAATTGAGGGGTGTACTCACTTTTTTTAGATACTGTATGCTTTGCTTATGTATTCCATATCTGAAAAATCTAAAAGTTGGAGACCACACTTTTCAGAGGTGAATCAATGCAAATAATGACTATGCTCAACTTTAGTAGTTGAAAAAAATCTGGTTATTTTTTTTTTCAGTTTTTTTCAGAGATGATGATAAGAAAGTGAATGCTATCCTATCATTTATGCTACTGGTATATGAAGATTTGTTGTACAATAATTAGCTTTCTATGTTGACAATGGTTGTTACTAGGTAAAATGTAATTAGCATGCAGAATATTGTATGTAACACCCAATGGTGATGTTTGTGACGTCATGACTAGAGATGCTAAAATAGTTTTTTAAAAATTCTGCCATTTTGATGATTTCAAGTTAGTTACAAAGCCCCATGAGCATGGTATTATCACCAAACTTGCTGGAGATGTAGAGAAGGGTTGGGGGGTATACTACAAAAAAAGTATGGCTCTAACACACATTGTTTTGTGCATAAATTAAGTTCAATGTCAAGTAAAATTTTTGAAAATCTAAATTCCGACTTTGATTTTGAACTTCATTTATGCAAAAACTACATGTGCTAGCGCTAAACTTTTAAATGTTCCCACAGCCCTTTTTTACATCTCCAACAAATTTGGTGATGTTATCATTTTCAGAGGCTTTGCAATCAGCTCACAAATTCAGCTAGTCCAAAAATTCAACCATCTCTAGTCATGACTCTGTATCTTCTGAAATCTTCTAGAGGTTATGAAACAAAAAGTCTAAGGAGGCTAACATGTACATTGAAATCAGACTAGAAAGATAGTGGCTGAGCTGCTATTCCATTAACATCTAATAAGATAGAAACTCTGTGCCATATGTGGTTCTTGAAAGACCAGTAAGCTATTTTTATTTTTGAATGCACTGGCTACTATCTTTACTTGGATGCATTGCATTACCATAAGCAAAGTACTTGCTGTATGACACAGTAGTGCAGCAGGGTTTGATTAAATATTGTGGACTCTTTTCAGTCTGTGTATCAAAAAAGGGGGAAATTTCCTTTCTTTCCCGACTAAGAGATACAGATTGAAATAATAGCAGATCTGTACAAATACATATATTCATGTGAAAACTCAAACATGTGACATTTTACTAATACTTTCTCAAGCAAAGCCAATGGCCACCGTGGGGAAGAGAAGGAGTATGTCTCCCCGATCACAAATGATAGGGGATTAAGGGACTTTTCAGACAGTACCAATGTAGTCAGAAATGTCAAAAAAGGTTTTTAATATTATTTCAAGTATAAATGATATCATGGTTCTTTAACATCACCATATCATCAAATGACCATGGATTTCTCCATCTCAACATGTTTCGCATACAGTATTTTGCTTCATCAGGAGATGTACAGGAGATATTCAATAGTCTCTGTGAGAGAAATCAACAAAAAGGTGGGTATAGCAACTTTAAGTATATCATGTCAAATATAAAAATAGTATTTAGTTCAATCAAACTTACTAGATTCTAGACAAATTTCTTGGCTTGTCCTACTTAGGAACTACTTAGGTCCCCTTGGGTATTATGTTCGGAGTTGCCACTTGCGTTGGGTGAGCGCCTGGCACGGGGGGTGTCCACTTATTTTGGATTCTTGATACACTAAATAAATAAATTAAAGTATTATGTTTAAGATAATGATTGTATCTCAGTTAAAAACCATTATAACAGCCCCCCCGTGGCCACTCATGATATTGCATCCTGAATTAACCCTCAAAAGCCTGGCAGATAAATGTGGAATCTCATTCTCTCATAGGATAGGATCCAAGGGCAGAACAGTTTAATTATATACTGTATTTTTCGGACTATAAGACCATAAGACGCACACAGATTTATTATGTTTTCACATCAATTGGGTTAATGCAATGAATTCAATGAAGGCAATATTCAATTCAGCCATCAGGGGTCACTAGCAGCAGAACACTCTCAAGCTCAGCGTCTTCACACTGAACACTCGGGAGGAGGAGGAGGGAGGGGTCAGAAATCTGCAGCCTTCTACCTCTCCTCTGCTCTAAACAGCTGGGAAGATCAGCTGTGATTGTGTCTGTGGGAACTGCCGAGTTATTGCGGTTCCCACTGACACTGAGAGAGGGAAAGATGGCAGTCCATCTCTCCCTCTCTCTCCATTGCCAAGCAAAGCTCTGCTGACAGGCAATTTTACAGTACAGCTGAGAGAGCCGACACCAGCCGGCATCTCTCAACTGACAGTTCCTCCAGCTACCCCGGCTAATCTCCAGCTCCCCCCGGTGGGGGTCGCACATACGGACCATAAGACGCAGGCACTTTTTGTCCCCAATTTTGGGGGTGAAAATGTGCGTCTTATGGTCCGAAAAATATGGTATATATATATATATATATATATATATATATATATAAATATATATATATATATATATATATATATATATAAACATATATTATAAGAGTTTAAATCACTTTCAGTTTGTTTCTGTTTAAAAAGTATTAAATTATAACTGATAAAAAGAAAAAACTTCCTTGATTGTAGATTTATTTTGTCCAAATTTAAATTTGGTTCACTGTATATTTGAGTTTGACCCCCCTAAGGTAGGGCAACTCTACTCAATTAATATAAAGCAATAATAAAACGTTCTGAATTCTAACCTTTCACCATGGAGAGAAATAAAGTTAAACTCATGTTGCCATGTTAATACCAAGGTATTTCAAATCCATAAGTTATAGATTCATGCAGTTTTTCCAGAATGTTTGAATAACTGCATTAAGTTAGTTAGTACATAAATGTATTCAGAGTTATGTCATTTAAAGTACAAAAGCTCAATTTATAACGGCTTTGGCCAAGCAGCTGTAAGAGCTTGTCATTTTAAAGAGATTTTGTAAAGGTTCCCGGAAGCATTAAAAGAAAAAAAAGTTCGACACTTACCACAGCATGTGCTGTAGCTGTACAACAAGGAGTTCTCTTGCAGTCCAATATTACTTAAAAAAAGGGTGTTGCAAGGTTGTTTCAGCTTTACCAGTCAGGGTAATAAGTTTTCAATGCCACAGTAGACATCAAAAGTCTGAAAATGCAACATGATGGCATAAAAGTAGTGGAGAAAATAGAGACAGTGGAACAGTGTTCTGTCAGTTTCAGTAATTGAATTTCTGATTTTAAGTTTGAAGCTTTCAGAGAAAAAAGAAAAAAAATGTTATATTAGGAATTGAATGAGATAAAGAAGAATAGACGTTCAAAGCCTGGTGCAGAGGGCACAAATGAGAAAGGATTTATTGCTCTAAGGGAATCAGATGTTGTATTTAGTAGTTTACCTCCAAACAAATACATATTTAGTTTGAAAGACATATACACAACTGCCAGTCTAGTTTACTCATTGTTTCCATTACTGGGCCCATAAGGTGAGGCAAGACCCATAATTGTTTGTGGGCAAGAGCAGCTGTCAGTAGTGCCCAGTAACGTAGTAAGATTTACGTAAGAAAAATTACATTTACTAATTATACTAATTAACTAATGTCATTCTACATCAATTTTCCCTATATGATCCTCTCCAGGGTTCGTTCACACTAGGTGCTTTGCAGTTGTGATATAGTACCGAAGCACAGGGCACAATGCAAACTGCGCTATTTTTGCTGGTAGTGGACGTGGCTAGCAGCCATGGTAAACCGCAACTGCAAGTGTAGCAAAAACATTTGCAAGCACAGCGCAAATAGTATGAAAGGGCCCTCATGAATCCTGTTTGCTTTCACACTAGAGCTGCCCTTGTGTTTCTGGTAACAGCCAATGTCGCACGTTAACGAAAAAAACCTGCAGCCTGTATTTATGCAGGCGCAGTGTATGCATCTCCTATACTCTTGTATGAGAGATGCAAACACAGCGCACTACAAACTGCATATTTTTTTTGCTGGTAACGAATGTGGTTAGCAGCTCCGGTAACCTGCAACTGTAAGCGCAGCAAGGTTAGTGTGAAAGGGCCTTCATGCATTTTGACATTGTTATGTTAAAATACTTGGAAATACATGAACTACACCCTCATTGTTGTATGTTGGTTGCGTAAAATCTAAGGTGCTGAGACTGCTAGTCTCAGGAGAGGAGGCATGACAGATTTTTCCTTTATTTTAGCTGCTGAACACTAGCATTAGAGAACAGAAATGCCCCCACCTCTAAATTTGAAAATGGTTTGTAGTTCACAAAAAAGACAAGGTTAGAAAGGTCACTGGATGTAATTATGATTTTAATACAGTATTAAGAGGAGCTAAAGAGGAACTTCTCTATCAATGTTGTATTTTGTTATTTCTGATACAATACAGAGTACTCTGCTTGAATTTCTCTTCCTCTTGGCTCAATGCCGATGCCCCTCCATTATAATGGAGGTGTATGGCGCCCCCCACCCCTAATCCTGGAACCCAGGAAATGCTGTGGCAATATTACGGGTTTTCCCAATCCTTAAAGCGCACCTAAACCCACCAGACAAACTTTTCCCCCTGGCTAGCCAACACCTGACTATTGGGGCAATATGTAAATAAATAAAAAAATTACCTGTGTGGAGATATCTGTATAGTTGTCCCCTCATCCCTCCTCCTTTGTGTAAGCATCTCCTTAGCGCCGCGGCGAGCAGCCGTCATCTCTAGCAGCTATCCACGTTGATTTATTTATTTTACTTTCGTTTTGTGTCCATTGACACACATTGTATCTGGTGCCCCCGGTGGCCGCCGGAGAAATTGCAGCCTCAACTCATGCAAGCCTGGAATCAAACACTGAATCTAAAATGGCGGCTCCCACAGACGTCAGCATGATTGCTAAATGAATATTATTTGGTTTTTGAGCACTTTTAAGCTATTGGGACAGTTTAAAGGTAAGTAAAAATGTAATAAACATTTTTGGGTGATTTTTTTGCTTTAAGCGCTTGAGATGAATCCAAACAACAGACGAACTTGGTTCGTCTCAACCGCTAGGGAGGTTAAAGTAATTGCACTTGCTGGTAAATTTAAGTCAATTGTTTAAATTAACATGTCATTTGTTGATTTCCATGATGCTTTTAAAAAAACTGATTGTCATTCTATAACACCGGGGGGCGGTACAATTGATTGATGTTCAACTGGCAATCAATTTTGATTGCCCAATATGATTGAATCAATGTTTGAATCACAAAATAAAGGACTCGTCTACGGCTACCTTAAGGGCTCCTATATAGATGCAGTAAGGTAAGTGATGACATTCTAAGATAGCAAGTGTATCCCTGGAAGGTTTAACATAACATTTGAAAATAGCTTGTATTTTATATACATCCAGACAAAAATAAATAAAAGGTGAGGTATATATAACATAATTTGTTTCAGACAAACAGCATGGCCAAACATGTGACCTGACTTTACTACCTATGATTTTTAGTCATCTTATGGTGATCACTTTCCTACTCCAAGGCTGTGGTTAAACAATGAAGGATCTGCATGGGAAAAGGAAAGTTATCTTTCTTCTGTGTAGTCCAACTTATTGGCTCACCGTACTGATCCTTCCTCTCCTAGGGAGTGCATCAGCAAAGGGGATTGCTGGATTCTATCAATCAAGATTAAAGTACTTAAGCCGGCCATAGATGTGTCGATTTCTGGCCATAGTTGCGTGCAATCGACCGACGTGCACGTTCCCGCGGTCGCCTGCAACTACAGAGGTGCCCACCTTGAGGTTTCAACCCAAAAAGCTTTTTTTGTACTTTTTGTGGCCAGTCCTGTTGTCCTGTCCTGTCAGTTACTGTTCTCCTCCCCCTCCAAGTTAATTGGCTACAATCTGCCGGGAATCACTTGTGTTAGTGGAGCACACAGGATTCCCGTTAGTTCTGTACTCGACTCCTCACAGCGTGGTGACATCACCCCACTGTAATGAGTCTGCTACAATCCGGCCATGGATCGAGGTGTCTATGGCCGGCTTTACATTGGGTTAACTTCAAAATAGATCTTGTTTTATTGACCACATAGTTGTGTTAAATGTATATTTGTGCATCCACCTAGACCTTTTTAATCTACATTGTCAATGTTATTATTTCCTTATATTAGGCTAAACACTTTACTCACATGTAAAACTTACTGAAACAATAATTCATTCTGTTATAAATGATCATTTATCTAACGATTGCTATTCTATTGACTGACAATCATCATTTCTGTATCTATTTTTTTACTGAACCTATCAAGCATTTATTAAAATGATCGGCTGCAGTGGCAATGTGAAATAAGATTTATAAAATGAAAAAAATGAGGCTGGATGTATTGGACATCCATCTAACATAACAAAGGATCAGGATTGGGATAATCTCTGCAGTAACTCAGCCTGCATGTGCTTCTCTAACTGTATTTTATTATTGTCAAATATTATACTGTGAGTAGGTGTTTTGTGCTCGTTTATTTTTAGACTTATCACTTCTGTAAGAGAACTACCTGTCTGCAGCCGCATTTCTCTTGGCTTGGGAACATTTGGAATATGAGGATGCTGCAATACAAGTTGGATTAGGTTTAATAGAAAAACATTGATTTTGAAAAAATAAATACAATATGCTTATGTAAAACCCTTTCTATGATTTAACTTTGTACAACAATTACATTGGGATTATAACCTGAGTCCCTGTCCTTGCAGCCCCATGTATATATCTACCAAGTCAAAATCATTTATTAGAACCTATTTGCTTATGGGGAAAAAATATGCACTGTAAAGTTAAACTCTAGGCAACAAACACATGCAAATTCATGCATAGCTGTAGCTGTTATTGTATCATTTGTTGTAATTATTTTTAATGACACCTATTGATTCCTATGGGGAAAATGCTGGGGTCCTCACTGATTTTAACTCGGCACAAGCAACAGGCCCCTGACACCTGTAATTGCATTAGACGTGTTAAAGATACCGGAGTTTGGACACAAGGCCTTAGGCTCTTTCTAGACGATGTGCACCAAAGACAGGGAAATAGGCGCATGGTAGATGCGTCTTATTCAGAGTAATGGGCTATGACATGCCTATACACACAGGTGCGTCATAGCCTGTGACGTGTTGTGACATACCAATGACAATGCAGGCAAAAAAACACTCTAGATGTTTTTCAGGTGCGTTTATACGAATCAATTTAATAAGGTGCATTACCGCCCTCGCAGCGCTTAATGCACTCTTAAATGCACGAAAAACCTCTAGCAATCATGCTGATGCATCCATTACACGTGCAGCCTTGCCCCTAAAATGTAACAAATAAACAGGAGGGCTTAAATTTGAAGCAGCAAAAAGAGCCATTTAGAAGAAGAAACACAAAGAGACAATCAGTTCACATGCTGACAAGAAGCATCCTCATAGATGAAAGCCCGTCACCGCTCAAGTGGGAGGGCACTTGACTGGGGCGGGCTGGAGGTCTGCAAACAACCTTGTCCCCGCCCTCGGTGAAACCAGAAGTGGAGTAGTGGAAGTGATGAGGGGGCTCCTTAAGAGGCTGACCCGGAAGGGGATGAGCCTTTTTCACTGTAATGATGTTAGTCACTCATAATAAGTTCAATACTCTTACAAGGGTCAATGACCCACTGGTTTTGTTTCACAGTTTATGAAGGAGCCATTATTTAAGTTCCCATTGAACTGAGGCTGGGTATAGATGGTTATAATGTATTTTATAATGTTTTGGTGATGGGTACATTATTACATCACTAGGGGGCACTGTCAGTGATTTAATGTCATTTTATATTTATATATTTTATAAAGCTGTTGTATGTATATTTATAAAAAAAAGGTATATTTGATAAAATAAATGTGTACAGATGTAGACAAATTATAAATCCACATTTTTCAATCTAACTTAAGATGTGTTGAGCTTTTATTTCTTTAATGTTAAAGTTCACAAAAAAACATCCCAAAAATGTATTACATTTTTACTTACCTCTAAACTGCTACAATAGCTCAAAGTTGCTCAAAAAACAAAAAATACATATTTAGCTATCCTGCTGGATTCTGTGGGAGCCACCATTTTAGATTCAGTGTTTGCTTCCAGGCTTGCATGAGTTAAGACTGCAATAAAGCCAGCGGCCACCGGGGGGCGCCAGAAGCAATGTGTGTCAATGGACACAAAGTGAAAGCAGAAAAAAAAATCAACATGAATAGCTGCTCAGATGCCCGCTGCAGTGGTGAGGAGATGATACACAGGGGTGAGGGGAGAACTATACACATATATATATATACACAGGTAACGATTTTTATTTATTTACATATTGCTCCAATAATGTGGGGTTGGCTAGCTAGGGGAAAAAGTTTGTCTGGTGGGTTTAGGTGTGCTTTAAGTATGTATATCTTTTTCATGGGTCTAACGCAGAGTAAACTTAGCCCTGCCCAGGTCATGATGAGCCAATGACTGTGCTGCATCATATTTCGTTGTCTAGTCAAAGGCTGGGGTGACAACAACAAAGGCTCAAAGGATTGATTTTGGCTATATATCCCCAGATGTGGGACAACTTATAGCAGAAAAGAAGCACCCTGTGACACATCTCGGGGGACTCAACTGCTATTTAAAAAATGCTAACTGGCTTAATATTGTCGCTTAATTTTTGCCTCACTCATGAGTGACGTATTACTGCCAGTTAGATATGCAGAAAGAATAATGGATCTTTAGAAAGTCTTCTATAAAGTGTATCAGCAAGATAAAATAACCCCGGCTTCACATGCTCACTCAGAGCCTATGCATTAACTATTTATTCTATAATTTCTAATCGCTGCCTTGGATTTTCTGCAGAAGGAGACTGACAGCTAAATCACTGCCAGTCACTATTAGATGACAGAGAACAGGGCCCTTTCTAAGCTCCGTCACACAGATAAAGATTGGTAGTTAGAGGAAATATGGCATGCTCTGAAAAATAGGAAGGAAGAATGGAGTATTATTTTATTCATATTATATATAATTTAAAGGAAACTCCATTTTCATAAATATTGCCTTCTTTGTAAGCATGCCAGGCACGATAAGACTGCAAATGTGGCACACATGACAATGGCGTTTCCTGCTCCTATGATTGGTTCCCTTTTTCCCCCAAGCATTTTCCTATTTCAAGGACACTGGCATTGATCATATGACTGTAGCTGCACCACTTTGTATGCTGGAAATAAGAAATGGGAGGCAAGCAAAGCCCTGCAATAGGGTTTGATAAAAATCCTTCATATGTCATTTATTTTTATGTTTAATAATATATATATGCTATATTTGATGCTATGAATCCAAATATAATTTAAAATAAATTTTAGATATTTTGGATTGGTTATAATGGTGGGAGTCTTTTGTGGTTTAAGTATTCTGAAGGAATGAGGAGTTTATGTATTTAAAAGCTGGAAAGATAGGGTATGGTACTGCTATGGATGGTTACATATTAACTTCAAGCGGACCACATGCAGTCACACTTTTGATGATAAGTACCTCAAGTGACAAAAAAACGCACCTGTGAAGAGTAAACAGTGAAATTCCCCGCAGCCCCATCTCTCTCCTTCTCTGAGACGTGGTGTATACGACCTCCCATATCATGCAAGCCAGTGGTCACGACTTTTGAGCACAGGAAAATGTGTTCAAAAGTCGGGGGTCGTCTTATACACCGGGTACAGAGTGTCACTGTGGGGGGGGGGGGGGGGTGTGTGCTATGGTGCTCTCCTGTTCATCCTGTCTGATCATCTAGGGGAACCCTGAGGTCTGCTCCCCCATTTATGCTCCCCACGCTGCGCGCAGGGTGACAGGAGCTGACAGAGACAGAGCTTCAGAATCCCCCTCCAGCCCCTCCTTCTCCTATCCCGTCTGTTATAGTAGCTGGCTGCTACTGACAAGTGTGCTCACTAGCGACATTGTGCATTGTGGCTGAAATTGGTATGGCAGGGATACATTAAACACATTGAACACATTAAATAGCTGTACAAAAACTTCACTTCATACACAACTGTATTACACTATATTACATTTTTAGATTTCTGGGGGTTGAAAGTCAGAGTAGACAAAATTTTTTGTTTGGTTTGTGTTTGAAGAGAGGTAGTCTCATATGGCGAGAATATAAAAAACTCTATATTTTAACTGGAAAAGTTGGGGGTCGTCTTATATGCCCAGTTGTCTTATATGCCCAGTCGTCTTATACGCCGGAAATTCTGGTAGATGGAATCTCTCATATGATTGTATATCTGGAGATAGAGGGGGGATCGAATAGAGCCCCACAACTAATCTAAATTCCCC
>CM070032.1:194142948-194157858 GCA_036250615.1 Ptychadena robeensis
TTTGCGCCTTTGTTGTTCCACACGCTCCTTGCGACCCTGTTGACTATTTTGAATGAAACGTTTCATTGTTCGATGATCACACTTCAGAAGCTTTGTAATTTTAAGAGTGCTGCATCCCTCTGCAAGATATCTCACTATTTTTGACTTTTCTAAGCCTGTCAAGTCCTTCTTTTGACCCATTTTGCCAAAGGAAAGGAAGTTGCCTAATAATTATGCACACCTAATATAGGGTGTTGATGTCATTAGACCACACCCCTTCTCATTACAGAGATGCACATCACCTAATATGCTTAATTGGTAGTAGGCTTTCGAGCCTATACAGCTTGGAGTAAGACAACATGCATAAAGAGGATGATGTGGTCAAAATACTCATTTGCCTAATAATTCTGCACTCCCTGTACTATTATATATGAGGCACTTTTTATGGTGTGCAAAGTTACCATGTTCTTTATATATCGATTTTATTATTTTTGCCATATATTGCATTTTGTGCTGTTTTATAGAATTGTATTATTTTATCTTGAGGGTTATATTGTCTACTTTTATTATATAAGGTGAGTTATATGGCTATAGACATATTATACTTTCTACTTAATGCTAGATTTTATTATCGACATTGATGAGTCTTGTTTTGTTCAAAGCCCTGAGGAAGGGGAACTGTTGAGCCCCGCTGAACCCATTGGCTATTCCTTAATTTGTATTTACTCATTAATACTAAATTGGACTGGACTTGGAAAGGCCTTAGGATTTAAAGCTCCCTTTACCTGAGCATTTAGAACTTTGTTTTAAAGTACAGATGGTAATTGCTAGAGTAACCCCCTCCCCATGCTTTTTCTCTGCCTTCAGGCCGAGCCAATGACAGTGAAAAAGACATGGGGGCACTTGGTCTTCTTATGGTCCTGGTAATCGCCACAATCTGGCGATTATGCACCAATTTAAAGCCAATGGACAAAATGTGAACAATACGTGCATGAAAAACAATGAGCATGTATTGTACATGTCACTGGGACACACCCATGATTTTCATGTAAAAAACATGTTTAATGGAAACAACCACAGTAATACTTGGCTTTTAATTTTAGCAACAATGAAAAGTCATAATGTAGCTATGTTGTGAAGTATTCATGTTACTGACCCTGTAAGCACTACAATTGACATTGATTGTTGTACTTTTACTTCTTTTATTGAGTACCCAAAGCCCTAATAAAAATGATGATCACATAACAAACTCTGGAATGATCATCTGAGCAGCATACTTGGGTTAGTAGTCTGCTATAGGGCACATCTGTGATTTGAACTGTGTTCTTCAATGATTTGTTAAGATACTTCCATGTCAGCTTTAGAAAAGTGAACATTTCTAAAGTGTTTATAGCTTACCAGGTCATATACTGAAGGTCAGAAAAGTCAATTATCAATCACAGACTGTAAACAGAAGCAAATCTTGCAAATAAAAAAGTCTGTAAATATACAGTGCATGGTATATATATATATATACATATATATATATATATATATATAAAAAGTCTGTAAATATACAGTGCATGGTATATATATATATACATATATATATATATATATATATATATATATATATTATATCCCTGTTATTCTTGGGAAGATATAATAAATAATATCATATAAATCAAATTATATAAGCATTTGAAAACTTTCCCTGTACCTTTAATGTGATTATTAAACTGTACAATCCAACTGCAAAACAAGCAAATCTATTAGGGGAATTAATAATTAAAAAAGCATACAATAAATGGCGTCCATCAGTGTGCGCACTCTTTAACTAATACTTTCTTAAAGCATTTTTGTATCGAATAATAATGTTCAGTTTTTCCTTATAGGAGTCCTATATGATAGGAATTAGCATGGTATATCTTGACTTGCCAAATTTTGCCCAATCTACCTTGCAAAGTGCACTAAATTCGTAAGATCATGACTCTTTTCAGGTCACCCCACAAATTTTCTATTTGTATTTAGGCCAGGGCTCTGACATTTCAAAACTTTTACATTTGGGGTTAATCAGTCTCTCTAATTCATGATAAGTGTGTACCAAAACAGGCTGAATGCTGTAATTGAATGTTATGTGTTTTCAGCAAAGTAGTCTTCAGCAAATTAGTATTTTAAAGCTACCCATACACGCACATCATGCTGCAGCTGATGGTTTAGAGAATCGGAGCACACCCTTTGTGTTCCGGACATTACTTTGCCAAAGTAATGTGATCGTCCAGAGAAAAAGGGACATGGCCATTTTCTGGCCGATCACAATTTGGCACACATAGATTGGTTGCTCCAGGTGGCCAGCTGTGATCCGCGGGGGATTTTGCGGCGTATAGATTGCCTGTATGGGGGGCTTAAGGGTGTGCATGCAGTCAACCAGCCTATTGTTCATTTCTTAGCTTTTTGTTACATTCCACAGGTTATAGGTTACATTAAATGTGGAAGAGGGGTTGAAATTATTTATTGTGATTTCACAAATCACAAATTATTGGTGTGTGCAATATTTATATTTACTGTTTATATATACAGGCATATCTGATTATGTATTAATATCAACTTAATAGTTCCTTTGCATTCCCTGTAACTTGGTTTTCAGCAAAGTAGCAAAGTCAGTGCAGCTCTGGAAGAATCCAAATTGACTTATTGACTTTGTACACTAACATAGTTAAGGTGAACACAACACTTAGGGGCACAGCTAATAATTTAAAGATAATAAATTGCTTTGTATGAGCAAATTCCTCTCAAAATATTGGAAAGTATTCTGCAAGATCACTCATATTTTCCAAACACAAAATTATTCTGGGTATGTAATCTAACCAGTAAAAAGCACCCAACACCTCTGCTGCAGGACATCTGCTGTGGGTTTTTTATTGGATGGAAATAAACTGGAACATATGCAATGGCAAGCATAACTATTAAAAACAGTTAAACTAAGTTCCTCTGCAGCTTTCCAGTAAATGAAACTGCACTGCTCTGCCAGCATTTGCCCATTTTGTGCATATGGTTGACTGTCAATCTTCTAAAATTCTATGTCCATGCGCAAACGTGGGCTGGGCACAACATATCCCATTTTTTGTGGCTGTGTCTACCAGTTGGTTAGGACCTATTCCAGCATACCTAAAAACATAAAACAAAAAACTGTCACACAACAAATATGGCAAACTAACAATAGAAAATATACTGGTGAAGATGATATGAAAATATATTCTGTATCAATGAATGGTTTGTGAAACAACTTCTCACACCTCCTGTCTTAATCTTCCAGTATGGTGATAGCTCCCCACTGTCTATACGAGGGCACCTTCACTGGGACTACATGTTCCCTGGGACTACATGTCCCACTTTTTTTGTTCTCATGCAAATTTTCGAGTTCCCATGAACTCGAAACTCGAATTTTGAGTTCCCATTAAATTTGTTATTGCAAATTTTCATTTGGCAATTATATAACATACATATATATACTATTCACAATAAACGTGCAAAAAATTGGCAATAAAGAATGCATATTTTAACGAACAACACAACATATTTTGAAGTAAAAACTTCAGGTAGATTTTTGGACAAAAAGTCAAAATGGACAAAAAGTCTAAATGGCCCTGAAAAAATTCCCAAAGTCCCGAAGAAATTTTAACTTTGCATTTGAATTTGCATTGGGAATTTTTCAACCATCCCTAGTACAGACTAGAGTTGCTAAAGCTCCTGAACATGATATCATCACCAAAATTGCTGGAGATGTAGAGAAGGGTTGTAGGAACATTTTAAA
This sequence comes from Ptychadena robeensis, assembly GCA_036250615.1. Lineage (NCBI taxonomy): Eukaryota > Metazoa > Chordata > Amphibia > Anura > Ptychadenidae > Ptychadena > Ptychadena robeensis. The sequence continues at coordinate 194,146,721 of CM070032.1, forward strand.
TTTTCCTTTTTTTGCTCTAGCACATGTCGTTTTTGCATAAATTAAGGTAAAAAAAGTTGAAATTCCTATTTTAAATTTTTTTACTTGACTTTGAACATAATTTGTGCAAAAACGATTTATGTTAGAGACATAATGTTTTTTGTAGTATACCCCCAACCCTTGTCTACATCTCCAGCAAGTTTGGTGTTGATACCATGTTCAGAGGCTTTGCAATAAACTCGAGTTGAGTAATCAACTCAAAATTGTCGAAAATTCGACCACCTTTATTACAGACCAAGTAAAACCAACTATTGTGCATGTTCAGTAAAACCAACACCGTTATATATAATAGCTGGGATATCTGATGCATGCTCAGAATTTTTAATTTAATTACCCTTTACATCACATAACAAGACCTAACAGTCTTCCACATCAAAGGCACACCCCCAAAAAACCCATCTAAGATATCTAAAGCATGCTCAGAATTTTATTTAAATGTTATCTTGAACCCAAATAATATATAAAAATATTCCATTTACTTTAAATAATTTTTTTTAGATGGTTACAGCTTTCAGTAGTTCCTCCTTTCACCCCTCTACAACATGCTAAAGTTTTTGATTTACTTCCATGCCTTTTTTTAAATCAGGTGATTATTTTTGTGTCTGTGCTTTAGAAGGATTATGTAGTGGTAGTGGCTGTTTATATACAGTTATACAAAAGTATAAATAGAAAAATAGAAGGCCGAAATCACTTATCCGATCAATCACTGTTTCGCATGTCAGATTATTTACTAGTAAGTGCAATAAAGTAATAGAAAACTAACAGACCCAACAGTCATGACATTCATTCTATGAAATTGAATCATTAACTGAAATGCTCTTGTTTAAAATAATAGCAGTGTGGATGTCAATTATTGAGGTAACTCATTCTTTATAAAACAAAACGGTCAACTAAGTTAGATCAATAAAGAAAGATAGGATTCAACAACAAGATACTTCATATGCTGGCAACATATAAACAAAAGGGGGTTTCTGAGGGTCTTTTCCTTGCCAGAATAATAAATTTAAGCCAGAAAACTTCAAAAACAATTTAACCCCATCAGGGGTACAATTTATTTAAAAATATTAAACAGGACAACAACAACTGTCAGTTTGTTACACTGCAATACTAGGCTTATACAAATACTTGATACAGTACCAGGAAAAGATGGGGACCTCCTACAAGTGGTGGTCCCCGTTTTTTCCTGTCAGATTTGTTGATCAGACCCCCATTGCTGCTGGGTCAGGACATATTCAATTGCACTGGGATTTGTTCGATGCGTTTCATCTTTTGTGGACTTGACACCACGTATGTCACCGTGGAATGACATCATCCACGCGAGACAACCGCCGCATCCCCAATGACGCTGTGAGTGCCAATGGTCACAGCGGCCATTTTGGTTCACCCAAAGAGGGTGTACACGAAGCCACTGCTTGGCTGTTGTTAACCAAAGAGGGGCGGGAACCAAAATAACGGAGAACAGGATTGTTAGTTAAATTTAACAATGGTAGTGTTTCTTTTGATGAACTTTTGGATCAATTTTATCAAAGGAAGAGAAAGGAAAATACCTGTTTACAAGATTGCAAAGTCTAGGACACAATAATTCTATGGTCTAAAAAGGAACAAAGGACAGGTAAACAAACCCACCATCAAGCCCTAGAGTTAATGTAGAAAAGCAATGCTCAATAATAATTGTGTAATGCTGTTTGATGTTTTCAGTGCACGGGCGTTCTTGATAAAGTCCACAAAAGACGAAACGCGTCGAACAAATCCCAGTGCAATTGAATATGTCCTGACACACCAGCAATGGGGGTCTGATCAACAAATCTGACAGGAAAAAACGGGGACCACCACTTGTAGGAGGTCCCCATCTTTTCCTGGTACTGTATCAAGTATTTGTATATGCCTAGTATTGCAGTGTAACAAACTGACAGTTGTTGTTGTCCTGTTTAGTATTTTTTAATAAATTGTACCCCTGATGGAGTTAAATTGTTTTTGAAGTTTTCTGGCTTAAATTTATTATTCTGGCAAGGAAAAGACCCTCAGAAACCCCCTTTTGTTTATATGTTGCCAGCATATGAAGTATCTTGTTGTTGGATATTTAAGAAAATCCTCATTGACTGAGGTGGGGGGAGTGTCTTTTCTTGTTTGCCTTGTCTTTCATAGCTTGCCAAACACACATTCAATTTTGTACAAAGAAAGATAGGAAACAACCTCAAAAACACTAGTAAATTAGCACTATTTTGGTTCTAGACCAACAAGATTGAAGTTTTGGTGTTGTCAGCTAAATCTGTTGGCCTTAATTCAATAGAAAACTTGTAAGGAGACAGCAATATTATTGCTTGTGAGGCTAAACCAAGAAACAGAAAATTTGTGGAATGTAGTCCAATCAACCTTGGAAGGAATACCTGTTAATGGGTTTCTGAAGTTGGTTTACTCAACACAACACAGATTTGCAGTATTTCTTTTTTTGAACAGCATCCCTAATGGTATGGCCGTATCTTGCGGCTTTCAACAGCGTGATAGGGGCAATCAAAGCAGAGAATACTGAACACTGTTGTAATTCCCTACCCTCCCCTCTATACATGTGGGCCGGGAAAGCAAGGTCCCTCTATTTGCATGGATGTCTTTAATGCCGACACCCCCCCCCCCCCACGCTGAAAATGCATTACTGGAAACGATCGGCAGGCCCGCAGTGATACAGAATCACACTGTGGGCTCGCAGCGCATAGGTGAGTATGCCCGATCTCGGCTCACATAACAAAACAAAAATGGTATGCATTTTTCCTCATGATTTCATTTGAAATAGATTGTGCTCTTTTCACAATGCATGTGGTGTATGAGAACAAAAGTTATTATAAGGATGTTGGGCTTTATCCATTTGTTTGAACACAGTGTTTTTATTCTGTACACAACTATACATTCATTGAAACATGAGACTATAATGTGCACATGTGTGAATTTTTATTTTGTATCAACTCTTTTGTAGCGATTTTTCTGTATTTCTCGCAGACTAGCTCTATTTCTGATTCTAAATGCAATCATCTGATTGATAACTGTAGTACATTTATTTTTCACAGGTTGTGCAGAAAACTGGGAAACTTGATTTGTTGTAAATATGTCATCTTGTGATTCAGCATTCAAAACCTTGTGAAGGTTTCTTTTTATGAAACACTCATGGCCCCTGGTGCCTGGTTGCAAATATATGTGCCCTGTTTTGCCATGTAAAACCCTATTTTATGCAATCATATAGTGCCCACAGTAGCAGATTTGTATTGTGCATTAGTATTTAATGAAGATAAGATTAATTCATCTTTCTGAATTTATGATATTTAAACGTATTATGGTGTTCATACATGTGCCTAATTTCTACCTACCAGTCTTCAATGTCAAATCTAACATGTAGCCATTATTATTATTATTATTTTTATTATCAACTAGTTATATAGAGCTAACATATTATGCAGCTCCGTACAGAGAACATATTAATATTGCTAACTATCTATTAGAGGATCTCACTCTCACTCATGTAATGTCCCTCCCACAATCTGTACTGTTTTTTTTAAACCTGTACACATTGTATATATTTGAATTTCTTGTTGTATATATGGTTTTGTTAATTGCATACAATAATAAAATCACAACCTAATGTCCGTATCACAGTCATGTGGCCCCCAACATGGTCTAAAGATAATACTTAGCACTAGTTCAACTATGTGAGTTGATGGCAAAGCCCCTGGGCATGGGATCACCAGAAAAACTCTCTGGAGATGTATTGCTCTACCACAAATAGTTTTTGCATGAAGTAAAGCTAGCCATACATGTAAAGAATTTTTAACAAACAACGATATTTTGATCATATATTGATTGTGCCTATATCAAATGTATACACTTTATTTTGGTTCGACCAAATTAAATTTTGTTCAGAACAAAATATTTCCAAATTTTTTCAACAGGGAATAGCTTCATTTAAATTTATGAAATTGAACAAAAAACGATCGAATGAAATTATTTTACATGTTCAATTTACATTTGACAGTTATCAATTCTAGCAAAATTTCTCAACATGTCCGATAACTTAAGATAATTTTTTGGTTAGAAAAGGATAACTTTTTATGGAATGAAATTTTCGTTCGATAGAAAATCTTTCATTCCGAATCGATTGAAAAAAAATATCGAACCATGTATGGCCACCTTAACTTCAAAGTCAACTCAAAATTTCTCAAGTTGAAATTTCGATTTTGAATTTGAACTTAATTTATGCAAAAACAAAATTAAACCTTTTTTTCAAATATTCCCAAAACCCTTCACTACATCTCTAGCAAGTTTGGTGATGATATCACGCTAAGGGGCTTTGAAATCAACTCACAAATTCAGCTAGTTCAAATAATTTAACCATTTCTACCTACCACCACAATTTTTAATTCAGTACTCCTCAATTTTTTAAAATGACCCTTTACATCACATAACAAGACCTAAAAGTCTTCCAGGGCACACCCCAAAAAAACCCAACCAAGAGATAAAGAATAGCTGATTTTGTGGGGAAGGAATCAAATGATATATTTTACAGCTTTTTATGAACAGTAGAAAAAACATTCATCCAACTTTTCTTTTACAGCAGATCTAGTGAAATCCCAGAAATGTTCTTGAACATCAAGTGAGGAACAATGCGAGCAATGCACATATCAGGCTCTCAAACTGTCCTTAGGGTCTGATCAAAGTGTGAACCTAAGGCTTTGTTTCCACATCCATCAGGACTCCCTCCGCTAAGCGTATTGCTTGGCGGGATCCCGATGGAGCATATAGACTTTGCCTGCTAGATGGATGTTGTGTTTAGACATCCGCTGATGCAGAGGCTGAACGTACTCCACTACGTTCAGCCTTACATCTGCGGAATGGCTCGGCACTGTGAAGACACAGCATCCGCCAAGCAGGTAAGTGAGTGTGCTCTGTCGGGACCTCCCGCCAAGCAAAACGCTTAGCGGAGGGGGCCCCGACGCATGTGGAAACCCACCCTAAGTTAGAATACAGAATGCAACATGTTAATGAAAGTATTAATTGAACCATGCTGTTAAAAATTATGTCAGCAAATTGTTCAAGATTACCAGCCCTGAAGTTTTCCTTGCAGTTGGATATTTTATTTTTTTTTCGAAATTTATCATCCATTGTGTGTTTTTGACTCTCTTTGTATTGAATTGCAGATAATGACCATTTGTAGTTTGAGGACTAGCACTGTTTAAAAACACTATTCATCTCTGTAGTAAACACAAGAAGCCTAAGCTGCTTCGGCAGATGATGTATATTGTGTGAGACACAGAGTCATAATTAGAGGCTTCTGTGAATAGCAACGGATGTGGGTTTATGATAGCTACAAGATTTTCTTCTTCCCTGGAAAGCCTAATTTGACATTGTTCCATGCTATTAGCTGATGACAAATAACTAACCAGATGAATGAGGTCACCGAAATTAAAGGCCAGATGAAAATCAAAATCTTCAAAATGAAGCAAATATTAAAGACTTATTTAGCATTTTATTTAAAAAGGTTATATAACAGTAAAAAATATTCAGATTTAAAAAGATAAATTACACCTAAAGCAAGAATATTACGTTTTCTCTCCTATTTTAGAAAACAACATTTATAGCAACCATGACACATTCAAAGATATTTTACAATAGACTAAATCTGGGATATGCATGAATGGATGTAGAAGGGCAAGAATAGGTAGTCAATGGCAGTGATGAGCAGCATAGGCAATATCCAAAATATCGCAAACACTTCATCTAATATTCACAATAAATTCGTAAATGTGAGAATCATGATATCCAGTCATTATTACTAGTGATGGCCGAACATCAGCCAGGTCTGTCCGCAAACTTTTAAAGAAGTCCACCGTCCGCCTATTCGTGGACAGATTCAAATTCCCCGCCTCTAGGTGGGGAATTTGAATTGGAAAAAATGGATGTGATGTTAGTGAAGTCACATCCGGTACCTGGAACGCATAGTTCCTGGTTAAGGGAGCCAGATGTGACGTCACTGACTTCACTTCCTGTCCCCGAGTCGGTTTTTCACTAGGAGACCGGCTTCATGCCCAGTCTTGCCCTAGTGAAAAGATTCTTCCTCCGGCACGATCTAGCAGGAAAAAATTAATTTCAGTTTTGGGTGAGAGATTACACCCCGGTCCCTGAAGAACGGGACCACTAAATCTGGCAATTGCAGGCATCAAAGGATCAGTATTAGTTAAAAGGTCTTTTCTTGGTGAGTCATTTAGACATTTATTTTTCCTATCTCCCTAGTGCTTCTTATTTTGCAGCCAGGGCTGGTTTTTGATTCCCCTATTTCTGACTTTTTATCATCTGACTCTCCACTTTGTACATTTTCTGCCTCACTTTCTACATATTTGATGATCACTAGTCTACTCATTCATTCCTTTCTGCTCTTTTTTTTTACATATCAGATAATTACTATTCTACTCATTCACTCTTCCTTCTGCCGTTATTTGGCAACAGGTTTTGGAGGACTGAATACTATGATCCCTTTCTTCTGCGGCACCTCTTCTTAGACGCTCTAACGCCCCCTGCCTTCAGGTAGGCGGCCACGGATGCCTCTTTCTTGCTCCCTGGGGGCCCAAGCTATTCCTAGTCTTGACAGATGTGCGGGTGTTCTGACTTCTCCTTGTATTTTCAGATTCACTTGTAGTCAACAGACGAGGTATATAAGCCTCTCCTGGCACGTGAGGACGGAGCTTCTTTACAAGGGGAACCCTCAGTTGGCCTGTGTCCACCTGCCACACCTCCGTTTTTTTTTACAAAGTTGATACATATGTACCTACATATCTACCTTAATTGTGAGTAATTTTCTGTCCTTATTAATCACTGACCTCTAAACTTCTGTCTCTATTGGTCACTATATATTTCTTATAGCTGACCTTATATCTGATATTTGACACTTTTAAATGCAAAAGACGATATACTATATCAGTTGTGACCACCCATATATATTGGTACTAATAATTGGCCAACTTAGTGCGCGGGACTATTAGCACTGGTTGAAAATGTTTAGAGATATACCTCTACACCCATTTTTTAATTATACTGTATTTTACACATATTATATGTAACACACGCTGCCGCACACGTGGAGCCAACCGGAGCAGAGCCAGCAGGGGAGTCCCCCCCAAAGGTACATATCTAAAACTCTAGCTTTGATGGGCAAATTTATCCTAGAGATTCATATCTCACTTATGTTGAATATCTCTGCTATTCTAGATGTCCCTTTGAGGAGTCATGCCTTATCAAGCACCATTAGGCTGCTAAGATAGATACTGAAAACACATCTCAAAAAACGTATTGGCTATACAGGTACCGTTTGCTTACTAAATCTGCTCTTTGCTCTTTGTCTTTTGATTTTGCCATTACTGCTTTATGCGGATAACCAACTACCCTATACTTTTCTGTATTATATACATTGCAGACCACAACAGTCCTGCATCATGTGTTGAAGGGATAGGTGGAGCCCCACAGTCATCTCCCCAGGTCTCCTCTATACATCAGCTCAGTAGTATCAGTGTCTGACCCAAATCATCCGGAACTATGCAATATACTACCAGCCACCCATAGTACTGGCGTGCTCTGGCGATAAACCACCGCCTGCTTTTTAACAAGTAAGCCTCCACAGACTGCCCCATACCCCACAATGCTGATCCCCGTTATATGTCAATGTATGAAACGCACTAAAATCATGTTTTCTATATAGATATACTGAATGCACTTTATGTCCCTGAAGAAGTCCGTTACGTTGCGGACGAAACGCGTTGGACCCGATGTGAAACCCCCCTCTTCCCATTTCTGGTGATACAGGGGGTATACACATTGCTTGTTCATGGTGTAGCAAAAAAAAAATTTGTCCTGTTTTTTTAAAACATATGACGATCACTGTGTGTTAATTATGTACACATACTTATCATGTTATCTCTTTCAATAAAATTATGTATATTTTAAATCTATCTATTCCTTAGAGTTACTTGATGGATATGAGATATCCAGGTACCCTGAAAGCCTCACTTACCTTTTTCCCCCTTGGGATGTGTTATATGTCACACATACCCATTTAGAAGTCTAAATTCCCTTTCCCCATTTCCCATTTATCTAAATTCTAAATAGAGGTGTTGGTACCACAAAAACATACAAAAAAATGTTTATGGGATGACCATTGCATGACCTGTGCATGCTTTCCCCCCCCCCCCTTGTTTTTTGTATATTATATGTAGTCACCTTTTGGCTCCATGTCATGACCTAAATATGTGAGAATATGTGATTATACATACTGTTCTTATATTGATTACTGTAATTTTCTGTCCAGACCAATGTTCTGAATGAAGCCCTGATGAAGCCCACCGGGCGAAACGTGTCAGAGGATCTGTATCTGTGACATTACTATCTTCTTTTATGTCGTTTTAAAATTGTTGATAAATTGTGATGGTCCTTTAGTATTATACAATAAAGACCTTTTAACTAATACTGATCCTTTGATGCCCGCAATTGCCAGATTTAGTGGTCCCGTTCCTCAGGGACCGGGGTGTAATCTTTCACCCAAAACTAGGGTTAATATTTTTAATTTTACTGGCTAGGGCACAGTATAATCACACATAGGATGCTGACACATCTTACCCCTTAGTGATTATTTTTTGTCACGATCTGGCAGGTTCTGATCCAGCCGGAGGAAGAATTGAGATCTTCTTCTCTCCGGCTAACGGGGCAGGTCGAATACCCGTACTGCTCGCCGGCGAGAAGGGGGGCAAACATCCATGTTCGCCGCCCAACTGTCCGCCTTGCAGGCAGTTTGGCCATCACTAATTATTACCTTCATTGCACAAATTGACACTTGTGCATGTGCATATAGCGAACACAATGCACAGTAGTTCTGAGTACTGATATACAAAATCTTGAATATTCACAAGATATAGCAGTGTATTTGAGGTCTTCGAAAAATTCTTAAAGTGCCAATATGCGCAATCAATTTGATTATAATATTTGCAATAAATGGCACAAATGGGAAAGAGCTGCATAACAACAGACTAGCTGAAAGGGGGTGGGTCCATGGATAGCACAGATATATAGGGAAGAACATGGCTGAGCTTATGAATTTTAAAACCCCTGAACATGATTTCATCACCAAACTTGTTGGAGATGTAGTGTGAGGTTGTGGAAACATTAAAAAAAATATTGCTTTACTGCATGTAGTTTATGCATAACTTAAGCTCAAAGTCAAATAAAAACATTTTCTTTTCAAAATTTCGACTTCTAAAGCAATTTTACCAATTATACCTTGTTCAGGGACTTTGCAATTAACTCCCAAATAAACTAGTTGGAATTTCTCAAACATCTCTATCGGCGAGTTCTAAATCTCTTCTGATGCAAATTAGGGTGATTTATGTGAAATAGTCAATTACTTATGTGCCAATTGTATTATTACTCACTTTTGGTCCACTCCAATACACTCCAATTACAGTTGGCCATTACCATATCTTCAGCAACAACATGAACTTTAATTAAAGCGCACCTAAACCCACCAGAAAAACTTTTCCCCCTGGCTAGCCAACCCCTGACTATTGGGTCAATATGTAAATACAAAATAAAAAATTGTTTCCTGTGTGGATATATCTGTATAGTTGTCCCCTCACCCCTCCTCCTCTGTGTGAGCATCTCCTCAGCGCCGCGGCAGGCAGCCAACATTTCTAGCAGCTATTCACGTTTATTTATTTTACTTTCATTTTGTGTCCATTAACACACATTCTATCTGGCGGCCCCCGGTGGCCGCCGGAGATATTGCAGCCTCAACTCATGCAAGCCTGGAATCAAACACTGGATCTAAAATGGCGGCTCCCACAGGCATCAGCATGATTGCTAAATGAATATTTGAGCACTTTTAAGCTATTGGAACAGTTTAAATGTAAAAATGGAATAAAAATTTTTTGGTCAATTTTTGTTTTTGAGTTTAGGTGCGCTTTAAGCTTTAGTTTGATCACTGGAACTGGTCTTACATGCTTTCCTTGACAGTTGGAAACATTCCAATAAATGCCATCTGCAGTGAGTAGCAGTATTTGGTCATGACCTTAATTTAGTGTAGGCAATTTAAATGGCTCAGGTTTATAAACAATGGTGTTATGGAAATATCTGTAATCGTTGGTATGCACTCTCTGCTATGTAACAGCATTTTATAAGAAGAAATACTCAGGAGAATTGAAAAGTGCCTGACTCATTTTTCTGCTCACTGTTCATCCGTCAGGAATTTTTGCTGGAGTGTGAATTTCTAGGTTTCCTTTAAGTACAGTACTGTCAAGAGCACAGTCAAGGAAGATGGCATGAAGAATGCTAAGAGGTTATATTATGTAAAGGAAAAGCCAACTACTGTATTTCCCTTCAGATGTTCCTAAACTAATTGAGTAAAATAAAACAAATCTAATCAAAAAGCAGAATATATATATTGTTACTGTGGAAAAGGAATCAATTTTTTTGAAAGTTTTGGATTTTAGAGTAAAATAATGTCTAACATGGAACCATAAGTTTTCTATGGTCTTTTTAAAAGTGGAAAGATTTAAAGCAAAACTATTGAAATAATGGTAAACATTAAAATTATATAGAAAATGGAGAAATTCCCTTCCTGGGAAAACGATCTCACCTGTGCGACACAGGGGCAGGGGGACTTTAACGGCTTCAGTTAAATTTAACTGATGTCAAAGGGTATCAAAGAAAAATTATTTAAAACCTTAATTTCTGAAGTGGAGACAAAATATCAAGTCCATAAGTAAAGGCCCTTGGCCATTGTTGATTAACTGTATTGCTCTTGCACAACGTTTTTGGATTGTGCTTGTGCATTTATGGTATAAGGACATTGTCTTATTAAATTAAGGGTTTAAATAATTTTTCTTTGATACCCGTTGACATCAGTTAAATTTAACTGAAGCCTTAAAGTCCCCCTGCCCCTGTGTCGCACAGGGGAGATCGTTTTCCCAGGAAGGGAATTTCTCAATTTTCTAGTTGTTTCTGGGATGTTTTCTTTGTACACCTTTAACCTCCCTAGCGCACTGCTGAGGTCCAGATTTCTGTACCAAAAGTGCACC
>CM070032.1:194163364-194179639 GCA_036250615.1 Ptychadena robeensis
ACAGAAACATCTACACCACTTGAGGGGTTCACATACTTTCAAGCAGCACTGTAGATGGATGACTGGTTCTTCACTATTTGTGGCAATCCAGGGCACTCTCTCCAGGGCTCTCTGATAGGTGTGCTACTGCAAAGCACAGATACATCTGGGCTTCTAAAATGTTTATTGGAATTTAGTACTTTTTTAAGTATACCTAAACTATGCAATTTTCTTGGTTGCAGTTCAAATTATTTTTCCCATTCCAGGAAACACTATTTACTGGTATGCTTTTGCTTAAGCTGAATCACTCTTAAATTACTTTCCACATGTAAATGAAGGTCATCGCAAACATCCTGATAGTACATATACAACACCGAATGAACAAAAGGGGCTATATCCATCTTAACCAGGGGTGTCAAACTAAAACACACAGGGAACATTTTAAAACTTGAGTAAAGTTTTGGGCCAACCTTGATATTTACTGAAAAATATCTTTACACTTAAGCATTACACAAGGTAACACACTGGGTAAACCAGGTCCTTTTGGGATCTTGAGGATGCCCCAAACACTGTCACACTTCTTTCACACAATAAAGAAATGTCCACGCAGCTGGTTAGGGGATAAACTGTTTACTAGAGGGATGAATATTTACAGTTTTTTCACCATCACCCAAGGTGGGGATGGGGTTCAAGCATAGGGACTACGGTCCCAAACAATATAACCAGCTGCACAGAGGGGTTGGTAGATGGCTCTATTACCCAGAAAGAAATACTAAAGTGGTAGTCTTGGCAGCAGCAGAGGACCAGCGGAGGCAGGGAGGGGAGGAATCCTACATTGCAACTCATTTAGACTCTGGACACCTAATGGAAACTGCATCCATCCACTGGGTCCAAGATGAGGAAGAGACTAACCCTGTCATTTGCCATGAATGGGGGTCCAGCCCGGGCACTGCAAAGTGGACGGCTGGCAGGGGGACCCAGAAGGAGATGGGAGCATACTGCTCCTAGGTAAGCTGCAAGCCAAAAAGTCCAGGAATAATCCAAAGGGAAGGGAATTTACAGTTACTAGGCAGAGTAGAAAGACAAACCCGCAGGAAAAGTGTATAAACACACTTACAGTATTAACCAGCATGTCATGGCCTAACTATACAAATATTGATATACAAAACTATATACACTGATTATATATACAAAAGGGTAAAAATCACTTCACTACATTACTGCAGGATATTTTTAGCCCATGGGCCAGAGTTTGACACACTTAGGCTACACATAAACACACTGTATACACAGGGAATGGGTTGGCAAATATGGACTACACACAAACTTTACATATGCACTGTACAGGTACAGAGTGGGAGGATGGAGGTGCAGTAAATGCAGCTGACATGTGTGTTCCTGGGAACGCAGATCTGCCATGACCCAAGAATATTTTGACTTAACTCATTATTTTTTAGTTGACTTGCAGATGAACCCCCACAGGGCTACCACAAAGTGTATACAAGCTTGAAATTGTTTAATATTTCTACTTCAGCCTTTCACAACTTTTTGATGAATATTTTCTAATATTGTTTAAAAAGGATTTGCATTTCACTTTTAAGAACAGAAGTTGAAGTTTTTTTGCTCATTAGCCCAATTCCACTTTCTTGCTTATGTTTATCACATTAACAGGCTTTGCTAGCACTTAATGAACCTAATAAATTATAGCAGACGTGTTTTTATTCCAAATAAAAACCCTTAAATAAAAAAAAATACAGCTCTATGGATAACAAACAATTCCCTAGTTGATATAGTAGGCTCTACTCTTTTTTTTCACACTCTCAAACCCATAATAAAATACACATAGTGTCAGTGGTTTCTATTCTGGTCACTAACAGCGAAGCAAAATAAATAAATAAATACAAATAAAAGTGCCACTTCATTTTACAGGCATGTCAATGTCTTTAGTGAATAATTTAGCAAGCTCGGTATTGATTGACATCCTTTGAAGTGTTGTACAGTGGGTCAAGAGAAAATCAAGGAAAATGTGTTCATTGCAGAACACAAGATTAAATATTAGCTGTAGTTTACCGTTTCCTCACTGCCAAAATTTATGATTTTATTGGTGTAGGATGCTTTATTTATACAATTTGAGCCCCATAACAAATTACTTCATCAGTGGTGTGTTTTCAAACTGACGTATGTGTCTGCCAAAAACCTTGGAATAGTTCGCAAAATAATGACATTTGCAGAAAGAGGTTACCCTTGGTAAACCAAATCAACATTTAGCAAAATAAATGAATGGGCCTGCCATCCAATAGAATCCGTTTAGACATGCAAACATATTCAATGATTATTTGGTCACAAAGGGCACAATTAAATTAGAGTAGATGGGTGATTTATGCAGCATTTTCCAGCCAAGAAAGCACCGTGACTTATAGTTAAATATGCATTTGCAGAAAAAAATATTTTTTCTTTTGCTGACGATCACTTATGCATATGTCTAGTTTAAATTCAAAATATAAAATATATATTGTGTGCTGCTACATTTGTCTAGTTTTAGTTGGTGCTGATGTGCTGTGCAATGGCAATAACAATCGTTCAGGGATTATTTTTTGTGTAGGAGCCAATAGCAATGCTATCCTCTCTGAAATGACCCTGTAAATAAATTTGGGTGCAGCATTAGCACTCCCATATTTCCACATTAGAGATGATTTGTAAAATACAAGAAAAGTTTCAAAAAAGTTTCCAAGTTACCCAAAAATACGAAACTTTTACTTAAGCTGTTCTTTTTAAAGAACAGGATGTTACATGAAATGTAAATTCACCTGTGGAGTATAGTGTAGGTATGGCTGGCTTTTCCATACAGAAAACAGAAACTCCTTGTGAAGTTGAGTCCAAAAACCTCTGACATTCACAGAACACCATGTTAAACCACAAATTCATTATTAATTCCAGTATCTTGGAAAACTAGAAATTTAGCTCAGGGACATTAAGACCTAAAGAATATTACAGAATGTCAATAATTCGTTATACGATACGTTAAGCCACTTCATCAGCAGATGTCTAAACACAACATCCGCCATGCAGGTAAAGTTTATGTGCTCTGTCGGGATCCCTGCCAAGCACTGCGCTTAGTGGAGGGGGTTCCGGCGGATGTGGAAACAAAGCCTTAGTGTGGTGGGTGGTGGCGGGGTTGGCAGAAATGAGAGTGTAAACCTGGGGGGGGAGGGGATAGGAATTAAAGTCACTGTTACAATCACTATCTCATGTCTATTGACCAGGCCAAGACCCTCATAAAGACCATGGCTTGCTGGGAACCAGGCAACCGATTTGACACACAAAGATTTGGTACACAATGTACCAAATGGCGGGGTATTTAGGAAAAAAAAACTTAGCTCCATTGAAGCCATAGCTAGGACAGCATTAAAGTATACCTAGTTGGTGGGGGCTATTATTGTATTTTTTTAAACTAAAAACTATTTTACAGTTTAACTGACAATAGAAAAACATTTCCAAGAAAAACATAGACATTACATTTGTCTATTTGTGTATTTTCATACTGTACCACTTGGGTTAATATTTTGGGTGAATGCCCTGGAATAAGTATGCAAAAAAGGACCTTTGACATTTCCCTTACTTTCCTCCCAATCTGCATACAAGCTCTAAGGCTTTGACTTATTAGGATGATCATAGTCCAAGAAAACCCTTATATTTCTCCAGTGACATGAATACTTTAGTTCACTGATATACTGTATAAGAAATGAATAATTTAGTGTTGTGGTTTAAAAATAATATGTGAAGAAACCTATATGCAACTTGGTAAAGCTGTTATGCTCCAGGAGGTAGTGGAAATCAACATAAATGTATTCAATAGCAGAAATGGCACCTAATATACCGATGGACTTGGTCTCCTATCTCTATTAATTTTTAAACACATTTCTGCTTTTCAAATGTTTAGAAAAAGACAGATTTATGTTGATGTGGGTTTTCAGAATACGGTTTTACAGCTTTTATTTAGAATACCCAGGAGCCCCTAAATTTGACAAGCTAACTGATGCAAATTCTAGCTTAAGCTAAAAATATGCCCATAGTGGGGATTAAAAAAGCAAAATCATAAGCAGCAAGAAGGATGAGAGCCAACGATCCAAATTTTAGAAATTTTTTTTTGTACAACAGCATATTCCAAAATTGTTTGGGTTCTGTACTGCTTTAGATCAAAGCTGAAATAGTGTACAGGAATGTGAAAATAGAATGTGAAAATTCTGTATATATTTTTAGGGAAATCCAATGGTCTTGTTTTCTGTGGTCATGTGAGGAGAAGTGCCTGCTGTAGGGCAGCCATGGGATCCAAAATGCTGCTTAAAGGCTTGAAGACTGCTTGAGTTGCTGTGCATAGCTGATAATTATCTCCCCTTGCCATCTAAGGGTAGCGACTGATAACTAAGCTATTTGAGTAAGGGCTAGTGAGAGGACTTTATGGACAACTGAATTACCAAAAGGCTGGCACAGAAGTTGCTGGACTGTATTGTTTGAAACTGCCTCCCTAACTTCTTTTGTGGACATTTGTGGGTCGTGGCTTTCTGCAATTAGTGACTTTCCTAATTTTTGAAGTTTTGAATTTCATTTAATTTTGTTCTATGCTGATGTTGTTTTCTTTGTTGTGTTTTGTTATTGTGAATAATGGCAATGTGCTCTTTTGTGAACCAGTGTATATTGAAGACTGATTCTGTGTGCCTTGGCTGCTGCGGTTTAAGCTGTACCCACTTTCTGTTTTGCACATATTTACCATGACATTTGAGATATTATCCTGTTTTGTTTTATTGCCATGTCGACTGTTAATGTTACACAGAACTTTAATAAAAGTTGTTCATTGTTGGACACTTGTGTTCCTCCGCTGTGACTATAGCGGCCGATGACTTGATCTGAAAAACCCTAGCATGGTGTTATAATAAACATGGGTTTTTGTTCATCTGAGGTTGTAGTTTTTTCTTTTAAAACCTGCTTAGGACCAGATGATTTCATATATTTAAATGTTAAACCTTAGCAACTGAGTGTGCTTTCTGTTTTCCATTACTGTATATGTAAGTTCATATATATTGGTTAAAAACAAAAAAAATGAATGATTAAAATTAAATGTGAACAAACAGCATTAGAATAAATTATGTCTAAAGAAAAACTAAAACATGAATGTAAATTTAAATGTTTAAACTGAACGGTGGAACAGATTGGTATTATGTTTTAGGACACAAGGTAACAAAGTAATCCTTCAAAGTAATATTGTGTATTTTTCCCCTTTTCCCCCATTTGATTACATTTCATAATCTTTGAATGTGACATTCCATATTTAGATTTTAAGGGCAAATTTAGCAATATCACTAATTTACTTAACTAATAATGTTTAATTGTGTGGTTTTTTTTAATAAATGTAATGTTACAAGCTAGGCAGGGAAACTGTGACAAAAAAAATTAAAATTAGAAGGCTTTAACAAATATAAATTCACATTGGTATTAATTTACAAAATACAAAATTAAAAATCTAAATCAATTCCATATTTGGTGTTACTACTCATTGGCTTCCAAACAGCATCCTACCTATAACAGAACAAATATTGGCAAGCCAACATGGACTCCTACCAGGAAAGATTGAATGCTGTAATTAAAACAAAGTATATGTGTAAGACAGAGCAGAGCAAATCAGCTTATTAGTAACGCAGTATTTTTTCGAGACAGATTTTTTTGCTTTTTGTTTGAACTGGTTTTTTTTTATAGATCACATTAAAGTTGGTAAAAGTGTAAAAATATTGAATATTCTCCCCTTTTCTACTTCCGAAAAACCTAAAATTTTAATGTATAGTGTATATGTATATATAACATATATAAACATATATTTAAACTATGGTTGGGATTTCATTAAGCACTTTTAATCATCACCCTTTTCGATTTCACACATTTTAACAGAACAATCATTCTGTATGTGTTCAGCTTTAGACAGAAGGCAGCCTGTAGCAGCAATAGCTTATGTAGGTCATACGCAGGTTGACTTTTCTGGTCGATCAACTTGAAAAATGTAATTATGTAAGGAAATCTATAATCTTCTTTATTGATATGAGCGACCAAAAGTGATGGAAATTGAGCATAAAATTTAAAAGTCAGATTGGAAAAATGGTATTGATTGTACAAGTATTTGATTGCATAGGTGTTTTAATTGATTTGTATTTGATCAGATGTTGCAACATGCCCACACATTTTTTTAAAAATGTAAGCAATTGGTTTTGCATCGATTCTGCTGTGTGGTAGTACTATTCACCCATGTTAGATTGCCAGTCAATTGATTCAGCAAATGTTGATGCATATATGGCTAGCTCAAGACTTAGCAGCTATTGTTCTACACTGAGACTGAAATGCACGTTGATACACACTCTCTCCCTACACCAGATATTCAGGTAACAGGCTTTATTGGGTAATCTGAAAAACGAGCCAGTGGTTATACACAAAGGTCAGTCAAGCCAGTACGTAAACAAACATACGGCACAAATGGATAAGGCAAGTCATGTGGTCAAGGGCAATCCAAGTCACGGCAGGCAGAGTTCATGCAATGCCAGTGATTAGCGTTGATCAAGAATATTTGAATCACACATTTTTATTGCGAATATCTGCAATATTAGGGTAAACAATTGCAATATTTTATGAATATGAATATTGCCAATGTTGCTCATCACTAGTCAGGTTTAGAGAAAGGTGATTTTTTTTCTGACAAGCTAACTAATTGTTGAGCTGATTGAAAAGCCCCTGAACATGATATTATCACAAAAATTGCTGGAAATATAGAGAAGGATTGTGGGAACATTTGAAAAAAAAAAAAAAAGCATGTGTAGTTTTTGCATAAATTAAGTTCAAAGTCAAGTCCAAACTTTGACCTTAATTTGTGTTCAAAAGTCAAACTTAATAACTGAATTTATAAATAATTTGTGTTAGAGCAACAAAGACTCTTACAGATAAATAGGTGAACCAAACACAGGAGCACACCAAAGCACATAGACCATCATTAAATGGTTACATTGCCAAATCACATTGTGCCACCTGGCACTTTATAATTGGTACATAATTGGCTGATTGGGCTGCAGCAAATTTAAACTGGACATGTTCCACTTGCCACAGGCCCCCTGAACTGTACATTACATAGTACATCCACAGAGAAGTACCCATGAAAATTACGGTGAGAAGGGATGAAAGGAATCAAAAAGCCCTAAACTCAAGCAGTGCATAGCACAATCAAGCCTTCTTAAAACAGAAGGTATTTACACCACAGGAGTGGTACATCCACAGGAATACACTTTGTCTGAAACATAGTTTGGCCGAAATGTATTTCTCCGGCAGAGCAGGGAGGCATGGTTGTACTGTGCTGTGCACATCCACATCGACACTGGGGATGCTCTTTATACAAAAGAATTTGTCTAGAATGAATCTTTCCACCAGTACGGGTAGACATGTCTGTTGCCTGCTGCCGAGGCTTCCCTGCCTGTGATCCCTGTAGTGCTTGGATTTCTTTGTAGAAAGGTCAGCATGCTTCTCAGTTCAGTGAAAAATATTTAAGATAAAAATAAAAAGTAAGATGTAGTATAATATATTAATCAAATGCAAAATGTATAAATTTGTTCAGATCTTTGTAAGAGTTTATAAAGTATGTAAACAGAATCATAAGATCACCAAAAGCTATTACATATTTACTACAGTTTAATATAATATGAATGTTTCTTAAAATAGGAACTGATGAACTACAAAAAAGTTTGACAAAGCTTAGTGGAATTTATTGATTTTTAGAAAACCCATTAATAATGTACTGGTGCTGTAGGTAGTTTAATTCATAAGCATAAATGCTTAATTCCTTTTCAAATCCATACAACCCCTGATGTTTTCTTTGAGATCAACTTTACTTTTCCCTACCTTAGGTAAGTAACACAGGTCAGATAATCCAAGAACTTGAAAACAAATAGCAGCAGGAGAATGTGTCCTCATCTATTGTGTACTAGAATCCTGACCATACACTGGTCGATACCCATGCAATCGACGAATCCTTGAGCCCAGCATGATGACGTCACCACTCTGCACTCAAGCATCCTTGATTGAATGGATAAATAAGGAGCAGAACTTCTGCGCAGTCGATCCTGTTCAATACTTTTTTAATCGGAACCCCTGGTCCGATGAATACAGAAAATTTGGAATTCAAGTGATACATTCTATTGGCTAACTGAAGTCATTAGAGAAGCAAGCTTTCAGGATGTTGCAGATCCCTTCTTTAGGCTTAATAAAATTCTGTTTAAAAAAAACATCCCGAAGCTTGCTTCTCAAATGACTTCAGTTAGCCAATAGACTGTATTTTTGTAAGAAAAGTGAAAATGAATACTGCTAAATAATTATCAGTATGATTGGCTATAGATAATGAATACATTCTCAAGAATTTCATATGTTTATTTGTGCAGTTTGCTTTAAGACAAGTTTTGAACAACATATTAGGAAACAACATACTGTGGATTGCATTTGAAGGAAAAAATTGCAATTCAAAATGTTTCCTATGCTAATCTGAACTTGCAGTTTACAAACCTCAGAAACAAGTGTATTTCCTCCGTGTTCAACACTTCATGATCAGTGAACCACACAAATAACCTTACACTGTACATAAATTGTTCCCAGAGAAAATCTTTTTCAATTCCACTATATTCACGCTTTACTCTTTTTACTAAGACAACCTTTAAAGGTAAACTAGTGATTTTTCTATCTGTCTGTACATCTGTTTTTTATCTGGTCCATATCCATCTGTTTATTTTTGTCCCAGATACATATTTATTTTTATAGTATATACATATATATATATATATATATACAGTACATCCGGAAAGTATTCACAGCGCATGACTTTTTCCACATTTTATTATGTTACAGCCTTAGGGCTTGTTTCAATTTACGTTGGCACCCGTCCACTAAGCAGATTGCTTGGCGGGAGGTCACTACGTAGTACATAGACATTGCCTGCTGGCAGACACTCTGTTTACACATCCAACAATGCAGAGGCTGAACGTTCTCAACTACGTTCAGCCTTACATCGATGGAGTGGCTCGGCGCAGTGAAGACCGAGCATCTGCAGGTAAGTCTATGTGCTATGTCAGGACCTCCTGCCAAGCAATACGCTTAGGGGAGGGGTCCCGACGTATATTAGAAACATAGCCTTATTCCAAAACTGATTAAATTCACAACAACCCATAATGACAAAGTAAAAAAAATTTATTGATGTTTTGGCAAATTTATTAAAAGTAAAAAAATTTGAAATCACATGTACATAAGTATTCACAGCCTTTGCTCAATACTTTGTCAGTGCACCTTTGGTAGCAATTACAGTGACTCAATTACTCAAGTCTTTCTGAATATGATGCCACAAGCTTGGCACACCTATCCTTGGCCACTTTCGCCCATTCCTCTTTGCAGCTCCTCTCACGCTCCATCACGTTGCATGGGGAGCGTCGGTGCAGCCATTTAATGATTTTTCCAGAGATGTTGAATCAGATTCTTGCCTGGGCTCTGGCTGGACCATTCCTGGAATTCTGCGGGAAAAAAGAAATAAGGCTGTAACATAACAAAATGTGGAAAAAGTGATGTACTGTGAATACTTTCCCCGGATGCTCTCTCTCTTTTTCTCTCTATTTATGGCTGTTTCTAGTGGCGCAACAAATTATTGCCAAAAGAATGGCATTTACAGTGAATTAAATATGGCTATTGTCACAGACAAGAGCAAAGCAGATAAGTGCTAGTCCACCATTGTGACAACTCATAAGTACAGTTTCAGTTAATATTTTTGGTTTATTCTGCAGTCCTCAGGCAAGCATGCTTATCAATGTTTATAATTGCTTGTTTAATTCATTCCAAAATTATAGGGTTACAGAGCAGACTTTTAAGTTTGCTTGATGAACATACATTTCCTATGCACACTAGTTAATATACAAGAAAGCAGATTAAATGAATACTGTATTATGTATATGCGATGAGCTATTTATATTTCTGGAGAAAAATAGGTAAAATGATGTGCTAGTGCTTAATGTTAGTCAAGGCAAACAGATTAGTTTGCTTTTGACAACCCATGTTCTCTTGTAACCTTTTATCAGCAAAACAATTATAATAGGTCCTCTCCTAAAAGGTCCTCTCCTAATGTGGCCCTGCATATCTATAAGTATTTATATAGGTGGATGGAAAAAGACCCAGCCATTTGATAACCACAAGGATAATTATGCGGATCACTATTTTGATTAGCAATATCATGGCAATTATTTAATGCTACACTCAAATGATCACACCATGACTTGCTGTTACACTTGCTACTACTTATACAGGGGATTGGGATCTATGGTTTTGAGTTCCCAATACTGGAGAATGTAATGCATGTCATAAACACCTCAATTCCCAACTAGATATCCCACAAAACAGGACATTTGACTTTTATTTCATTTGCTTCTCAACTTGTAAATCAGTTGTGATACCATATGCACCAAACCGACCCTGCCACACCAAGTCCCTAGACACCTCTAACAGAGGCAAATACCCAAAACTCTCAAAGATGCTAAACTCTATCAGTGCTGATATGAGGATCTCCTTCTCCAAAACATGCAGCATATTATAATCTGATGTAATGGTGATCACATGTTCAGCATCTGACGCTCCTAAAGAGTTGTGAGACTGGGACAAGTGACATCAGTGTTCTTGCCTATTAATGTGTATTGACAATGCCAAATGAATGACAAAGTAGAATGTTCTTTCAGTGCAGTGATTCTGCAAAAACACATATTATGCATCACTCTGCCTTTCCAAAAAATAAAAAATAACAAAAAAACAGGTTGATTTAAGCCTCAAGCGGCACCGTAAGTATTTTAATTAGCAGTCATATTAACAAGTAATAATGATAATGAGGCGAGGGTTGTGTCTGAAGACAGCAATGTGTGAATTGGTTAAATTGTCTGCTCTGTAATGTGATTGCTTCCCCCCTCCTTTTCCCATACACCCTCCTCTGATACAGCTCACAGCTCAGCTGAGAGACACAGAGGGACTGGAGACAGCTTCTGCAAAGACTAGAGAGACAACTTTGATAACTGTGTTATCTTTCTCTTCACTTCTGAAGCTTAGCAGAAGTGTCTTTGCATCTCTCATTTGTGCATTGTGCTGTTGAATCCATTGCAGTGAGAGAGTCGAGAGATGGGAGGCAGCATGAAGTAGCTTTCACTGAAGGTTCTGTTGGGATTTCTGACTTACACTGGCTTTGTTTATGCAACTTCTAAGCTTTGGCTTGTAGTATTAAGTGGCACAGCAAGTGCAGCTTCCTTTGACCTGTAACAATGGAATGGTAGCTACTTTTGTTCATATAGGTCTACCATGAATGGTCCAAGCAGTTGCCCTAAAGTTCCTACACATTGCTATGGATCTGCTCAGCAGTCATTCTCTGCACTCTGCAAGCCCTAAAATGAAGACATATTTCAACATACGTTCCACCCTGGTTACCTGACATTGAATCTATACATCTGGCAATAGGCCTCTAAATATACATACCATAAGTGATGGCCAAACTGTCCGCCTTGTGAACAGTTGGCCGGGAACATGACCTGTTTGCTTGTCTTCTCCCGCTTGTTCGACCCGCCCCATTCGCTGGGGAGAAGAAGCTTATTATTCTTCTCTTCTATCTTTCTGCTTCTGATCCGACCAGATGAAGAATCTTTTCACTAGAGACCAGGTGCAGAACCCAGTCTTTTAGTGAAAAATCTGCTCTGAAATCCGGAAGAGACGCCAGTTACACCACATCGGTACTCGAAACCAGGAACTATGTGTTGCAGGTACCGGAAGTGACGTCACTTGCCTTAGTTCCAATTCAAATTCCCCACAAACAGGTAGTGAATTTGAATCTCCCCCGCGAACAGGTGGACGTTGGACTGTTCACAAATGGACCTGGACGATGTTCGGCCATCACTACCTTAAGAAATTTAGATAGACTATCTATAGATCCTAGTAACACCCATCTCTCACCATGTCAATGATTGTTAATATGACTATTCCTGATACAAAATGAGTAGCCTATCATTATTAAAGAAGATGTTGCTTCTTCCCACTTCCACTAACAGATGTTACAGTTAATCTGGCACTCATGGTGCACCTAGCATCACTGAAGTACAGAGAAAGTCCAGTGGTGGTTGTATCTGAAAAGTTTTCTGGCTTTAGTAAATTTGAGTCACTAATTTGAAACAAACATGTTGAAAATGAGTGTCAGATTCCCCGCACTTGTTCAAGGTCAATGAATCAGAGAGCATGGAAAGCATTAGCATGACAGCCAGGGAATTACTACCTTCAGAAGCAAAAGGTCGGCTATAATAGCACACATATTTCTCTCATAACAGGTTATAACAGGGTTCTTTATAAGATTAAATGTGCATATCTGGAGGAACATGAATAGTAATATCATCACCCCAATGTTCAAGTTTTCATTAGTCAAATTCTGCATTTAACAGTTAAACAGTGGTATTGTCCTTTCTTCCTCATTCTACATCTGCAGGAATGTTGTGATCATGGCACATATACATTCACAATGATATTACAATTTGTGATATTGATTATGGCTGACTAAGAGCAAACATAAAATTATAATCTATATTAAAATCTTTTCAAAATTAGAAGGGACTTATCATCTTAAGCTTAGTTCAAACTTTGCTTTTTTAAAAAGGTAATTCAATAAGATTTACAGTATCTCACAGAAGTTAGTATGCCCTGATTGTGGTAAATAAATACAAATACCTTTCAATGTGACAACACTGAAGATATGAAATTTGATACAATGTAAAGTCAGTGTATAAAGCTAGACACACACGGCTCAAAGTAACAGATAAGAGGAACATCTGAGCCATTTATGGTTCCTTCAAGCAGGATCAATGGATCCTGCTCAAAAGAACTCGACCATGTTGGAAACATGTTGGAAAACCTTGGTCGAAATCCATTACCTTGAATGGGGACCGCGAGTCATCATCTAATGTAATGGACGGGCTGACAGCTGAGATAAATCACAGCTTGGTGACCGCCGGTTGATTGCAATGGAATCTACCCATGTATGGCCAGCTTAACAGTGTTACTTTGCTGCCCCTCAAAATAACTCAACACAAAGAAATTAATGTCATAACCTCTGGCCACAAAAGTGAGTACACCCCTAAGTGAAAACTAGCCCAATTAGCCATTTTCCTCCCTAGTGTCATGTGACTCATTAGTGTTACAAGGTCTCGGTGTGTAATAAATCTGGTGTTTTCGCTCTCATACTCTCTCATACTGGTCACCGGACGTTCAGTTGGCACCTCATGGCAAAGAACTCCTTGGGGATCGCCAACACCCTGAAACTGAGCCACACAATGTGAAAGACCATACACGGGTGAAGCAGGACAGTTTCCAATCAGGACTCCCCATGGATCGACCAAATAAGTTCAGTGCATGTGCTTAGCATCACATATAGAGATTGTCTTTTGAAAATATGCCGCCTAAATTGCTGCAGAGAATGTTGGGGGGGGGGTTAACCCTGTCAATGCTCAAACCATACACAACACACTGCATCAAATTGGTCAGCATGTTTTTTGTCCCAGAAGGAAGCCTTTTCTAGAGAGGATACACAAGAAAGCCCGTCTACGGTTTTCTTAAGGCAAGCAGACTAAGGACCGGGGTTACTGGAACCATGTCTGAGGTATTTTGAGTCCAAGATAATCTTCTCAAATTGAAGGTGGAGGAGGAGAGCAAGGTCTCTAACATCCACCAGCGCTGTGATGTCATCATCATGTCATCATGGAGGATTGGAACTACAAAAATAGGGTTTGTATTATGGAGGAGAGGATTTCAATGACAATCTGTGAAGTTCTAGTGATCTCCATGCCCAAAAGAGTTAAGGCTGTGCTGGGAAATAATGGTGACCACACAACATATACTTTGGGCACAATATGGACATTTTACACAGTGTGTACTCACTTTTGGTGCCAGAGGATTACACATGAATGGCTGGGTGTGTTGAGCAATTTTGAGGAGACAGTAAATTTACACTGTTACACAAGCTGTGCACTGACTACTTTACATTGTATCATAGTGTCTATGCCATGGTGATGATTACTTTTTGGCTAGCTGTAACGTTCTCTCCTTGGGCTATGTATGTCTGATCCCTCTATTTCATCCTGTGAGGAAGTCATCCTGCTTGGAACTGTGAACTAAACTGAAAATGTAATGTTGTCAGCTTCACCATTCCTCCTCTGTAAGCTACGGCATATCCCCCATATAATGAGGATAGGGAGGGGTAGGGTGGTTGTAGTGCTATCATTAAATTAATGAGGAGTGGCAACACTGTTCTTCCTTGAATACTGTTAACAAGTATGTTCCATTTAAGTGAATGATCTGGTTCAGCAGCCACCATGAGATCCATAGCAATAAATGGAATCTTTGTTCCATGTACGTTTATGATCCGGTACAGCTGCCACCATGAGATTCCAGGGCCGCCGTCCGGGGGGGGGGGGGGACAGAGAGAGGTCCCATCCCGGGCCCAAGCAGCTAGAGGTGTCAGCATCTAGAGTGGCCCTGGCATGCTGGGCTGGCTGATCGGCATGGAAAACGCATTCCCTGGATTGCTGTCAGCCAGTCACAGTCTGCTCATTGTCTAAGCCGGAAGTGTTTGGGCTGGCCGTAAAATTTCCGAGTATGGGGCCCCAGGATTTCTGACGGTGGCCCTATAAGATCAATAGGGCAATAAATAAAATGGAAAGTAAGTGAATGAGATGGTACAGCATGCACCATGAGATCCATCACCAGTTACAGAAATGCAGAGCCCCCTGGCTGTTAGATTAGCTGCTGAAGGGGGGCTCTAAGACCTGGGAGGTAGAAGGAGAAGAGAAATCCCTTCAGTGTTGGCCCATGGAAGTGAGTAGTGAAGTCAGTCACCTGCTAGTGAAGGACAATAAAACATCTCCAGCTAGAACTGAGAAATCTGTTCCCTGTCTCTGCTTCTAGGATGACCCACCTCGTATTCCCTGACAACTCTGAGTTGTCCCTTTTCTTCCTTCTTGAAAGTTGGGGGCCATGAAAGTGCCATCAACCCCCATCAGCGGTGCCAGTCAGATTTCTCAGCAGTTTGTCTATTGATTGCCAATGTGCTAAAGCCCGTGGAAAAACAGCGTCCGATCCACGTCCATTGATTTTAATCTCGGGCACGCATTTAGCCATGGCGCTGTGTGGACATGGAAAAAATATGAGGTAAACTGCATATTTTTTCTGTGTCCGCACTGCACCGTGGCCAATCCACAGCAGTGGAGTCCAGCTCATTGGGGGTAATGGGAGCAGTTCGGGTAAATGCACCACATACACTCCCAAACTGCCCAAGTGGAACCTTACCCTAAATGTTATGGTTTTAGGGTGTTTAAGGTTAGGGATTTGTGAGGACTGTACCCAGGGTAGGGGTACTGGGATAAGTCTCAGGGAGGATCCTGGGATAAGTGGTTATAACAACTATAGGCGGGGGATTAAAACCAGAAAAACCAGAAGTGAAGTCAGTGACATTGCATCCGGTACCTGGAATGAATAATTCCAGGTAACGATAGCCGGATGTGATTTCACTTCCTGTTCTCTAGCGGGCATTTCACTAGTAGATCGGCTTCATGCCCGGTCTTCTAGTGAAAAGAATCAGCACATCGATCTCCCTGTCTTCTCTCTGCTGCGTGTGTAAGGAAGCTGCCAGCGTGTGCAGCTCTCCCCACACACACTCTGCATTGGCTATATCTGCGGGGCTCTGCAAATATAGCCAATACAGTTAAGCTCCCCGTCAGCTCTCCCTCTCCCATCTGCCAGGAGAGCTGGCAGGGAGCCAAGTTGCGATCACCAGAGGCCAAATGGACCATAAGACACAGGTACTCCCCCCCCCCTAATTTTGGTGGTGAAAAGGTGCATCTTATAGTCCGAATAATACGGTAAATGCGGAGACCCCAGTGCACCTAAGTTGCGTTTTTTGTAGAAGAAAAGTTTCTCCATCTTCTCTAATGGAGGTGCACATTGGATATGGGTCCAACGTTGGCATCTGTCATATTGTACCTAAAAATAAATAAATATTAAATACATTATAGGCATTGATCCCATGCATAGACAATTGTTTCACATACAAACACAGCATATATTTTACAACACCCGGGGTACTCAATAGGCGGACCCCGGTCCAGATATGGACCCAAATAGGGTCACATGTAGACCGGCAGCTGCAGCTCATTCCTCCCCTCCTTCCTA
>CM070032.1:194179739-194200555 GCA_036250615.1 Ptychadena robeensis
TACCAGTTAACCCCTGAGACTACATCCATGCAAATTTTCTGGTCCCTGAGCACAATTCTTTCTACTAAAAAGCACCCTATAATATATTGCTTGGATGTAGTCTCATTTTTAAGATTGCCAATTTTTTTCAGTTTTTATTGCTAAACGCATACAATTTCTGTCTTTGGGATAAATTCAGGGAAACATTAATAGCTATAAGAGGTTGTTGGAGCATCTGGGGGTTGAAAGTCAGGGAGTAGGCATATGAAAAGCCCTAGCTACATGTCCACTTAAATCCCTGTGTTGAACACAGAGATTTTGTTGCAATGCTCAATGGCGATAAGATCTGGGGGTTCAAACATTACTGGGGGTTACATTTGACCCAAAGCCAGCTGGTGAGCTGTGGAAGGAGACAGCTAATCGGAGGCTCAATTAGGAACAGGGAGGTTCATCTGCAGCAGAATCTACCATTCAGGAGGCTGACGCAGAGGACAGTGAAGGAGACCACCCTACATATGGGGTGAGTACCAGACACCATCTCCTGGTACTCATCTGAGGAGCTCACTAAAAAGTTATGTGCATAGGCATTCTCTGGAGGCCTCAGGCTGGGGGAAATGGAGTGCTAGTTGTAGGGGTCCCCTGCACAGGAAGGTTAATAAAAGCTTGAATTTATATCAATATTTCCTAAAGGAAGCTTTGTGAGCATAGAAAAATGGCAATCCCAGGGCTCCTCAGGTCCTCCTACCCCTTTCACCCTCCACTGACCCCTCAATATATACTTGTGAGGTGCCCCTTGTCTAGTAATTAAATACATATGTTTGAGACTGTGTCCTGTATAGATGATAGGGAGAATATTTATATAAATGTACTCGACTACGTCATGCTTCTGTCCGGCGGACCGGGTCAGCACCGTGAAAACTGCCAATCCGCCAGCAGTGCATGGTAAAATTTCAAACTCCGGACCTCAGACTGAATGGAAATTTGGTAAGTGGACCTTTCAAATTTACATTTGGGTAGCCCTGCTCTAGAATCGCCGGAATCGATCGCGCGAGTGATCAATTGGCCATGGAATCCGACACGTGTATGGCTTGCTTAAAAGATATGGGCCATGATTTTATAAACGTTTTTCAGTATTAGGGCAACCCCCTTTTACAGAGTTTATAAATAAACAATCCTTAGTAATCAAAACTGGTCTTGAGTATTTTCTTTCTTGCTGATGGATGGCAAATAATTACTATGTTTTTCACATGATCATTTCTGCCAACATTTTTGGGAAAAAACATTTTGTGTCTTATAGTGCAATTGCTTGATAAACTACAGGCCAAAGACTATTTGGCAACGGATTCTGTGTCCCTGTTTCTGCCAGGAAAGCTCAGTGCTTGTCAGGGCAGCTCTGAAGGAAGATTCACCTCTGCTTGTACGTTCTGCCAGTGGAAGGGTAGATCTGTCCTACTGGCTGAGCTGGACAGAAACACGCTCAGCCAGGACAGTTCTGATCTGTGTGCTTGTCAGCTCAGCAGGAGCTGTGGATGTCTGGATCTGATATTCACAACTCTGGCACTACATACACAGAGCAGTGGCTACTAGTGTTGAGCGGCATATTCAAATTTGCGTGACCTCATCGTGCTGCCTTTGCGCTTCCTAAATAGAATGGAAAATTGAGGAACAGCACTTCTGCGTCCTCCATCCCATTCAATACTTTTGAATCCAAAGTAATGCAAATCGAACAGGGCTTACCAACATGTTGGCTCCCTGTTCAAATGAGTTTCTTTGGTGGCTGCAATTAATTTGAGCACAATCAATCACTGTGAAAGAGCACAGTGACTGACTGTGCTCGAATTGATTACAAAATTGGCCTGTGTATGGTCACCTTAACACAAAGGAAGTTCTCAAGGGTAAAAGTGGCCATATGTGGGTCGATTTTTTAATCAACCCACACGCAATCGATTACTGTGCGCATAGATTGTATTTTAATTAACTGAGGGTCCCCATCCAAAATATTGAACAGGATCGATGGCGCAGAACACTCGAAGCCTCGATTCTCCGTTCACAGCTAGGTGACGTCATTGTGGGTGCTTGCGGGTTTCTCGATTGCACAGGCATTGAGTATGTGGTGGCAGTCTACCTTTGAAGGTTAACCTAGTGTTTATCCTTGCCCTGTGACAGCCCTCTTGGCCTGCTGGTGCATGGACTGTATTTCAGCGTGCTGGGAAGTTTATGCGCAGGTGTGTGGACTAAGAATGCATTCGTCACATTACATACACATTGATTCAGAGAAACAGCAACCTACGTTGGTCTTGAAGCAACCGCAACTGATTGCTCGGTCAATATAAATGGTTGCTCAGTGGAAGAGCACATGGTATAAATAAATGAGAACTCTGGGCAGAACATGGCTTAAATAAAGGAGAACTCTGGGCAGAACATGGCTTTAATAAAGGAGAACTCTGGGCAGAACATGGCTTTAATAAAGGAGAACTCTGGGCAGAACATGGCTTAAATAAAGGAGAACTCTGAGCAGAACATTTTATAAATAAAGAACTCTAGGCAGAACATGGCTTAAATAAAGGAGAACTCTAGGCAGAACATGGCTTAAATAAAGGAGAACTCTGGGCAAAACATTGTATAAATAAAGGAGATCTCTGGGCAAAACATGGCATAAAAATTATCTCACTCTGAGAAATACATCCATGGCTTGATTTGTAAATATTAGAGCACAACTGAACGCGGTGAACGCGCACATTGCTCGATTGTGCACGAATCTATTAAAAATCGAGCTGTGGATGGACTTCGTTAAGATATCCACTAGCAGCAACTGATACTTTTGACAAACACAATACAATAACTCATAAACTCACAGCAGACAATAATCCAACACATACACAAACCCAGCAGATAGAATCATAGTGAAACTTAGTAGAAATCCAGCAAATAGCACAATATAACTTAAAATGACAATGCATTCATTCTGGAACTTACACCACAAATGCAGCAGTATTCTTCCAAGGAGTCCAGCAGATAATAGTATGATGGATAGAAGCAGGCAGATCATGAAGGGTTAATTACTCAGCAGCACACAGCTGCCTCTCTACTACCCAGCATTACTAAGCAGCTCATGAACAGTTTAAGAACAGAAGAAACGTACATGAGAAATGCAAAGAAGAGCTCAGGAAGGAACGCAGCAGATAGAAGACAAATGCCGGCAGAGAAGAGTAGGAAAATATAACAGGCGGGGACATTTCACGGAGCAAAGCCTAATGGGCGGGGACTCTACATTGATGGGCAGCTAGCTCTCCAGCACTGAGGATGCTCAGTTGATAGGGTAGGAAAATATCCTCTGCTTAGGATGCGGCTCTGCTGTGCTGTGTAGCTTCTTCCACGTCCACAGACCGGAGATTTCTATAGTCGGAGAACATCGTTATTCCACTGCTATCTCAAGAGGGATCACCTGTCGCTAACAGTCAGTAAAGTAAATGGTGTGGATGAGCCCCAGGCTTTCCCCAAGTACCCCTGTCACCCTGCTCGGATAATGAGAATAAGGAGAGCAGCCACCTCCTGGAGGAAAAGGTTGCCTTGCTGAGTACACAGCGTTCCAAGTTTCCTCTGCATGGACAAAGTCCCGGGCACGATCAGGTAGGAACATTTGGTTCATTTTTAAATGATCTTCATCAGTTCATACTGATGACTGACAGATGATGCTGCGCTGTTACCCATGGCAACCAAATGGCATGGACCACTGATGCTGATGATAATGGGGACTACTGCACTTTTTCTCTGAGGACTCAGCCATCTATTCATGATGTAGTGGACAGAATCAGGGCATGTCAGTACAGTGATTTCAGGTCATGATATTGGATAACTTTTCTTTCAGATCACTGTTTCCACTGCTTGTAAGACCCACAAAGTTCACAGCTCTGTGCTGTGGAAAGAAACCACAGACAATGCGGGAGGGGAAGCAGCACTGAAATTTCATGTCTGTGTATTGACTGAGATGCTGCTTGTGCCCACCACCAGTGAAGCAGGGTATAGCAGCAGGAAAGCAGTGCTGTCTAGCCAAGATTACATTGCACTTGGAACATATTTATACCAGACTCCGGTGATCTATCTCTACTGATAAACTCCTATCTCACAGTACATTCGCTGCAGACATTTAGCTTTTGTGAACATCAAGCATCCACCAGCTCTGATCAGTGAACGAACTTGCAGTTTTATAATAATTGCTGGTGCTTCTATGCCATAATCACCTATATCTGATAATCATAGCGTATAAGCTTGTATTTAGCCTTCGATGAGTTAATTTGCTCTGCCTCATTATTCTGTTTCTGAACAGCTAAGGCAGAAAGCTGTGCCAGCATACCCAAAAAAGACAGATGTGGGTCTATAATAAATACACCTATTCAGAAGGGAGACACTCCACTGACATGCAAGATGACATTAATGAATAAGGGTGCAGATGAGTCATTTAACCTTTTTGGCCAACAAAAGTTCTATTTAGGATGTCAAAAGGCGGGCTCCTAATCACATATTGTTTTAAGTCACTGTTAATGGAGTCCTTGTTATGGTCATCTTTATGATCATACATATCACATGTGACAGCTGCTACTGTTTATAAGTGATGACAAGTTTAGTGCAGGCACTAAAAGGATTAGGCTATGTATATACTGTGCAGTGCTCATCAGCCGGAGAGACTATCATTACACAGCTTAGTGAACATTCTCATTTTTATTGAGCCCCCAAATTCCTATAAATTGTGTTCTATGGTACCACTGGGCTTGCATTCTAAATAGCAGCTATTGTGATCAAATAGTACACCAAAGACAAATATTCATACCATGCACATGCACATCCATCCATCTATCTATCTATCTATCTATCTATCTATCTATCTATCTATCTATCTATCTATCTATCTATCTATCTATCTATCTATCTATCTATCTATCTATCTATCTATCTATCTATCTATCTATCTATCTATCTATCTATCTATCTATCTATCTATCTATCTATCTATCTATCTATCTATCTATCTATCTATCTATCTATCTATCTATCTATCTATCTCTCAGATCAATAGCTTAGATAGATCACTATTACTAAATATTCCTTAAACTTTTCTATATGCATTTTATTTAAATAAATAAATATACTGTATATGGCAATGGCCATTGATAAAGAAGCAATCCATCTCAATTTAATAGGTATATAGGGTATTTCTTTCCTAGATGATCAGCTATTTATAGCACATTATCCCGTTTGCATGCAACACAAAGCAAGGCTGTGCTCACAGATGATTTACTGTGGACAGATACTTCGGAAGCTCACGTTGCCTCTTGTGTCTTGCCAAGCATCATTCACTTATCAATAGTCGAGATTTTATTTTTTAAAAACACATAACATTGAATCTCAATGACCACATGCCATTGATTTAGTAATGGGTCTGGCTGATTTATTGAAGTGCGCTATTGAAGTAATGGAAACATCTACGCGGCTCCATGCATAATACCGTATAATACATTAATGTTGCTAAGCCACTACATGAAGATTGATGAATAAATACAAAACCGTCATAGCTATTTCGCTTGAAGAGAAATGGATGCTGTAGCTACGTGGAGTTGATGCAAATGCCGATACTAAGACCAGACCATGACTTGAACTTCTTTCTTTTGTATTATTTTGAGCAGCAATGGTTTTCAACCAACAGTAAAAGTTGTCTTTTATCTGCTCACTACCTGATTGATGTATTGTAGAAGTAGGGTTATTATACTCTTTCCATAACTTAGAACCCCTCATTTTACTTATTGATTCAATTTTATTTTATTATATAACCATTTGTGTTATTTTAACACAGCAATTTAGATGGATTTTCTTCATTTTGGTTGACTCCAATCTTACTCATTCCAAACCCTTATGTCATTGTGACAGAAAGTGAGGGAAAGTCTCCCCAAAAAGGATCACAGAGTTAGAGAGTTGACAAAAGTTCTTTCTTTCCTTTACTGTTCAAAGCTTGAGTGAATTTGGCATGCAGGGTTGGTTAAACAATGAATAACAGAAAAGAGGAAACACCTTATGCTAGACCTGTATTATAATTACCCTCTGTGGTTATACTGTAGTTTTTAACCTTCTTAAATCATGCATTATTTTGTAAGCCCTCGGTGTGTAACAAGCACACACAAACCGTGCAACATAACACCCAGTGTCCACACAATAACACACTGATTTTTTTCAAGTGTCCCGTCCCAAAAGGGGCTAAGGATTCATTCCCCGGTAAGGGGTGTCTAGTGGACCAAGCAACCAAAGCAACCTGGCCCTCGAATGTCCCGTTCCCTGGGTGACCACGACCGGAGTCCAGTCTCCCGGTCTGGAAAGCATGGAACTGGCCTGCTGGGCGGCTATAAAAATTCCTCTGGTGGTGGCTGACCCCTGGCAGGTAGGTGCCTAAAAGAGACTGTTTGGTGCCTTGCATCAATCATGCCATAATGAGTGGCTCCCCACTAGTGACATTATGGCACCCCTGGGTCCCAACCAGGGGCACAAAATACAGAGGGCTCCCTCCTGACCCCTAACCAGACACAAAAAGCAGCAGAGCTGCTCCTTCCAGGTGGCTTAATAACCGGTACTTAAGCTAGCCACACATGGTTCAATTGACTGTACAATCAATGTAATTCGATAAATTTTTTTAGTCGATTGAAGCATGTCCACATGGTACGATTGTTGAAATTCGATTTTAATTGTCATTTTTCTCGATCGAAATTTGATCGGACCAGTTGGAAAATTTTGATTGATTGTCCCCACACTGTGTCTAATTTTTTGTACTGTTGTTTGACCCGTCCAATTGAGATTCGATTCAATCAATTAGCATACTGTAACTTCTGGGAGGAGGGAAATGCAATACAGTCATTTAAACCATGCAAGCATGCATTGTAATGGTGATTGTAATGGCGATGCAATGGCGATTGTAATGGCGATGTAATGGCGATTGTAATGGCGATGCTGGTCATTGGTCCCTTTTTGATCACTCTGTGACCATCAATGGTCCCTTTTTGATCACTCTGACAATCACTTTTTGATTACTCTACGTTTAAAAACAATTAAATTCAATCAAAGTCGGGCTTTGATTGCATACTCAATGTGGTGTGTACTTCGATTCAATTACAATCGACATACGATTAAATGATCGAAAACTTCGATCGAATTGATGATCGATTTGATGTCAATTGAACCATGTATGGCTAGCATAACACACATCCCCTAACCGGGAAAGGGCTGCAATTAACCCAAATCAAGGAACCAGGAGGACATGGCTTCCCAACTTCAACTACCAATTACCCCTCATGGAAGTTCCAGGTACATGGGAGACACTTGATCAAGCCCATTCAGCATCTAAGCTGGACCAGGAAATGCAGAAGTTACCCTCATACATTCCCCTTACCAAATGGGAAACCTGGAATCTTCTCCCATTACAGAACAAGACTATACAGGGAATCCCATAGGAAATAGAACTAGGAAATCCCATAGGGAATAGAACAGATACTACACTTGATCTTAGACAAAAGGCTATTCCAACAAAGAGTACAGGGCATGCATGCATTAGAAGCTGCTACATGGAGACCACCTGAATAGGGGTAGTATATATCCCATTGGTGCAGTATTTTTATACTTGTTATTCAGTTCATGAAGGGTAAGCACCACATAGGGTACCAAAAAGGACAGTCTGCAAACAGATGCAGTTTCATTAGAAACATTCTTCCACACTGATATCCACCTAATAAAACACATTGACGTTAGCATACTGTCTTCCAAACGCCAACCTATCGTTCACATCAGGGCTGAGAGGAGTATTTAAGCAAACCTTTCACCCTCTTACCTACTTTGCATTTTAAGCACTTCTGTTCCACCCCTCAGAAGACATTATGTCTTGCCTCAGGGCACAAGAGAACTTGGAAATGTAGACCTTTGCCATGACATGGTAGAGTCTCCTTATGTCAAGGCACAAGCTTATTAAACATTCAGCTTTAAATCCCCCTAAAGAAAAGTCTATTCCAATTGACCATCAGTGTTCCTTACATAAGTAAATACCTAGACCTTCAGCCATGGAATTTCTTTGGAATTGAATTTTGGAAGCTCAGATTAACCTTTCAGTTACCCATCAATGATTTTGCTCAATGGCTTTGGTTACTCTTGTGTAGGATGGTCATTACATTTATTTCAGCCCTTTAGATGTTCCTTGTGTATAAATATCCAGCCCTGGATTGTGAAGATTTGGGTCATTATGATGTAATCATTGGAATACCTAGTGTTGTATTTACAGTGTACATTTTACCTTGGGTTTCGGTTTAGTAATGGGTGTAAGGTTTAAGTTAAATATATTGAATTTACTAGGACCAACACCTAAGATTTAGAAGTGATATTTATATTTGAATATGATGAGTTGCAAGATACCATATAAATTGAAAATGTTGGAATGAGTCTTTTGCTTAAAATGTATGCAGTTGAAATACAATTGAGTAAAAATCTCTTTCATCTGCTAAATCTGTTGTGAGGATAAATAATGTAGAATGACTCCAAGTAAAGGCACTAGGTATCCAGTTTCAGGGTTATGAGGGAGTGGTTATAGTGGGTGGGCCATGGTGCTGGTGCTTGTCAATGGGTCACTCTTGTACCAGTCACATTGCTGGAAAATCCCAGGTTGGAACTTTCACGAGTAAATCTCTTAATTCCTCAATGATACTGCAAAGGAGCCAAATGAGAGTGGCAGGGCCAACATTTGCCTTGCAAGGTACAAATTTACTTTTAAAGTCGCTTTGTCAAATTACAAGTAGGATAGATGTGTCCTTCAGAACATCTGTTATATTCTGTTGTATCTTGTCTCATCAATATCTATAGCATGTGATGTTTTCCTAGATTGTCAGATACGTTTCCCTAGGACCTTTGTCACCCACTGACAAACAACAGAGGAAGTTGATGGTTGTTGGTGGATTCCTAACAACCACAGGGGCTGATGATTGTTAGGAATTGGAACATTATCCATTGTACTAATTCCTCTTATGATTGGTGAAAATTCTGACACTTTTGTACCATAAGTTAATATGTTATTGGCAGTGAAAGGAAAGGGGAGGAGCTAGAGCATATTTAATATTTTATTTTATTTGCAATAAATTGCTAGAAGCCACATTGTTTAAATTATAGAACTTGCATATAAGTTAATGTGTTTATGTCTGCTTTAGGCTAGAATTATATCCGTTTGTGTATTTGTGTAGGCAAAAGTAAATTTGTAAATTAGAAATTTGTAAATAAAAGGATAGAACTAAACTGTACTGTGGGTAATGGCTTAATCATGCTCAAAGCTCACAGACAGGTTGTGTTGTGGGAATTTTCAGAAACATCACTGGGAGCATTCAAAGGTGCAGGTAAAATACTTCAAATGTACACTGATCCAGAAATAGAAAGGCCCAATTGACAAACAGAGTTTCCTTCATTATTCAACTCAAAAAATTTTGAGCTTCTTGCTTGTGGTTATGTCAATGTCCTTGCATTAAAGCCACCACTATGAATACTATGTATAGTTCTGACATTGTTACATATGAGTCATGTGACTCTTCCATCTAAATGTTTGATTTGTCAAAAGTTAATTTTAATTAATAAATTGTCCCAAATTGTCTGATTTACAACTCTTCTTTAATCAGTCAATATTAATAGCATGTCTATCCAGAAATAAGAAACCAATAAGATATTCGTGTGGGGTTCCCAAATTTGTCTCACCACTACAATTTTGGCAGTAAATATTTTGTATGCGAAGTAAGTTCTTGGTTTCTTCTTTCCAGAATTAAATTTCCCTGTTGTGATGCTGACTTTGGCTTCAATTCTTTGAAAACCTGACCCACAGCTCAAGTCTGTTTCTTCATACTTAGTGACTAATGGACAGTGTCGTTTCTCCTGCTATGCAAAATATGCATGTGCAAGGGCCTGAGGACCTCAAGGGCCCCAACTGGTCCCCGGCAGGCTCCTCCATATTTGGCACCCTCCCCATCCCAATCCAAGGTGCGCAAGTTGCGGATGGGGGTGGAGGCAAAGGTTGGATGTGTTGGCTTGTGTGTGGTGGTGTTAGTGAGAGGTGCTGGTGGTTGTTGTCGAAACCCCCCCCCCCCCCTTCCATCTCTGAATGGGCTCCCTCCATATCCAGATGCCACAGGAGGCATACTAAGAATGAGTTGTCACCAATGTCAGCCATTATGCTTGTCTTGAGAAGAGTATTCTTTAGAGAGTAGTGTGACTCTTCACCTAAGAGAATCGACAATTCCCATATTGGAAAATCAACCAAGATTATATTTAATAAGGTTAATTCAAATAAATGATTTTGAGTAGAAGGTAACTTGTGTAAATGTAAATGTGGGTCTTTTATCTCTACTGCTAAGCATAGAATGTCTACCTGATATTTCCACACAAACACCTTTTCCTAAGCAGAGTCTAGAGCAGCGGCGAATATGATCTATGATGGGGTGTGTGATTTTTTTACATCTTATTCAGAAAATGAATGGCACAGATTGGGCATTTGCTGTTCTACAGTATACTTTACTTGTTTTAGATATGATGTTTAAGCAACATTTTTGTTTGTTACACATATAAAAACATCAAAACATATTTTTTTTAAATAAATATCAAGGTTGGCCTTTGCCCAGGTTTTGAATTTTGGCCTACTCTGTTTGACGCATAGATTCACCCGTTCTCCCAAATCTAAATAGGCGCAAACATTGGTAATCCCAAATCCTAAAATATGTCTCTCCCTAAGTTGGTCAGTGGGTTCAGAGAATGGGTACTTCTAGTGTAGTGCTAAAGTTTCAGCCCTGTTGAATTAAGACCTCCCTTGTGATACTAGCTCTTTGACTTGGCTTGGGGGAGTCCACTGGGATGCAGAGCAATTTCTTACAGGAATTTTGGGACTTTATTTATATATTTATTTATGTGATATTAGGGGAAAAAATAAATGTGCCATATAGTTAGAAAATACAGTAGTGTGCCTATGGCATTTATAGTAGTTTTATTTTTTCTCAGATGCAGCAGGGGCAGTGGATTCAGTAAGCGGGGTAAGGGAAACCCACTAAGTCAAGAAGACAAATGCCCCTACCACATCTAAGGACTAGTATGCTGCAATATATGAACTACTTGTTCTTGGGTTTAATAACATTTTAAGCACTCTAGTTATCTTAGAAATGTTTAGACCAGATCAGGTTAACATACAGAGTGAACTTTAACTTTCATTCCGTAGCTTACATACAAGAATAAAGAGAAAAACATCTTGTGATGTACACTATAATCTTTTTTGCTGCACAAGCTAGACCTACTCTCAGACAAATCAAAGCTTTTATATAGACCTCAGTGACTTTTCCAAGGAGAACAGCCAGGGTAAACCTTAAGGAATTCTCATATATAAGAGATGTGAATAACTTGCTTTGGGTAAAGGGAACTTACTTTTGGTGTTCTGACAGGAAAATATTATAATTACTACAATCTGTTAATTTGAAGAAATAAGCAACACCCAGACTGATTTAAATTCTATATGCTCCTAGAAACATAAAATGTCATGGATGCTCATTTTAATGGAAGTGTTCATCTTGTCAGGTATTGAGAGCTGCTGTCTTGTGTCCTCTGTATATACCCTATGTTATCTCTAATAGATATAACCTTCCTGTATCTAATATTGGATTACAGAATGATTACTATTTATGTTTAAGAGATCTGAAGGTAAGAGTGTGTTAAGTATGTCTCATTCATCCAGCTCATAGTGTATTTTCAATAGTATGTCAATTGTAATCACCGCCTTACCTAAATGGGTTTAGGGCAGTGGGTGTCAATCTCTGGCCCAAGGGCCATTCATTCTGGCCATTTAATTTCTTTTTTAAGAAATGGCACAGATGTATCTTTTAACCTCCTGGGCGTTGCGCACATGGCATACTTTTTTAAATAGCAATCACGGCGATCACGGCAAAGCACATTAAATGCCACTGCGATTTTCTGCCTTCCAAGAGACTCTGGTGTCATCAGTGAAGTGCTCGGAAACAATGGCGCTTCTCCATTAACATGGAGGCCAATGGCGCTATCTACCCCCCATCATATCTGACATCATTGGGGCTGGCACAGAAGAATCTTCTGGTATGCTGATGCACAAAGCACTGAAGGAATTTGTCAGACAGGTGAGTTTTACTATATCAGCTGAGAAACTCACCCTGAGATAACTCGGGCAGAACACCTAGGAGGTTAATTAACCCTCTGGGCATTACAGGCTTTTCGCTCCATTTTTTATGGCCCAAAAATCCATTTCTCCCGCAACCGCGCGGAGTACACTGTACTCCGCCGTGATTGCCGGCTCTCTGCCCAGCTCTCTACACACCACCGGTGTCAAATAGACACCGGCGCTGTGTGGGGAGGAGAGCGGCACCACCTCCATTAACATGGAGGTCTATGGCGCCACCCGCCCCCTTTCGGCATCACAGATGACGCCGAAGACACGGGGCCGGATGAGCTCCGTGTGCCTCTGGCTCATCTACAGAGCCACAGACACACGGAGGGGCGCCGTTAATGTCCGATCCCGGCACGGGAACTGAGTTCGGGCATAGCGCCCAGGAGATTAACATTATATTTCACATGTGTTATAATAGCATGCTTTAATTGTTCCAGATACAATATTTGTCAGGGTAAATTATATTAACTACTATCGGTAAACTGAAGCTATACTCGGGCTAGCTAACCTGCTTCAAATGAGCCTGTGCCATCTACCAGCAATGTTGTCCTCAGCTCTTTTTCTCCCCTATGCCAATGATGACGTGGGGGGCCCTCACCATTGCATAGGCATCCCAGGTCCTTACATCTGAGTGGGGGATGGCGCGGACAGTAAATATGAACAGGTTTCCTTGTATTATGTCTTACTCAATTGATATTTTTTCCAATAAGCATCAAGGTTGTCCTTAGTCCAAGTTTTTGACTTTGGTATTTGAGCTTGACACCTCTAGCTTAGGGTCTTCATTAAGGTAAAATTTGATTGCATTTGCCCAGAGTTATGATATGAAAACATATTATTATTATTATTTATTTTCACATGGGAAGTGGGGGTATTTATTTCTCTGAGCAACTGTAAAAATGAAATCTGAATTGAGAAAGCCAGTCAGATTGACTAGCACAATGTCTTTAGGAAAACTTAAGTCCAATTGCTTTGACTTAACTCTTGCATAAGTACTGTATATTCTGGCGTATAAGACTACTTTTGAACCCAGGAAAATCTTCTCAAAAGTTGGGGGTCGTCTTATACGCCGAGTGCAGAAACGTCTGAGCCAGAGGAGTCTGCCTGTCATACATCGGAAGCGCCCCCCCCTTATCCCCCCTCCCTCTCTTCCTCCTCGATGTGTAAGACGAAGCCAACGTGCTCATTAAAGGCTGTGGCTCCAGTAGCTGAAACTGGTAATGCAGCTCAAACACATTTTAACACCTTCACTATATCATGTGACATGATATCAGTTAAATTTTTGATTGCCAAAATTCTTTGAATTAAATGTATACAATTTATGTTACTTGGATAACCACAGGTAAACATTAATATGAAAGGTTGTAGTTAGGGATGTGAAATTAGAATGTAAATTACAAAAAAAAAAATAGGAAGTTTAAGGTTGTTGGAGTATACATATGTAAGGCCCTGCGTCCACTGCCGTTTCCCTGAGCTGGCCAAAAAAATGACACACGCCGTCACATTTGACTTGCAGGCAGTTTTCCTATGTCATAAGAATGAAAATAACCATATTGAAAGCAAATCTGATGGTTTTTTAATAGTTTTTTTGTGTGCGTTGGAAGGGGTAGTCTTATATGGCGAGTATACCCCAAACTCTATATTTTAACTGGAAAAGTTGGGGGTCGTCTTATACACCCAGTCGTCTTATACGCCGGAAAAAACGGTAATTGTAATAGAAGTGGTTGAGTAGATTAGCAAAGACATGTGGGAGGGCTTACTTAGTCCATAAAAATACTGCATTGTTGGACCACAATGGGACTTGCTGTAGTCCTTGCAGGGTGATCAAAGCAACAAGTTGAGAAAATTAATAACACAGGTATACTGCATGTTTGTTTGTTTGTTTTTATCTTGACATATGCTACACAGCAGTAGTTTTTACATTTTCCATCTGGTTCTAGCATATTGAGTCTTAGTCTATCCATTCTGCAAGCAATTACTTCAGTTAACTCATGTTTTCATTTCCATGACACTGGACACATCAACACACAGCTTTAAACATCATGGTAAGGAGCGCCATCTTCTGGATAGAGGACAACATATTATTATTAAGACTACATTCTTTTTCCCCAACGCTTTTCAGGAGACGTTTACCACATTTACAATTACCACATTTACAATTGTTAGTGTAGTGTGTAAATGTTACCATAATACAAATTTAATAATAATAAAAAAACTTAGTTCTACTAACATATATCACCATCTATTTCAAGAGATTATTACAGATAAGAGGATCAGAGATTTCAGTTTTAGAGATAGCATGGACCTCTCCAGACATAGAAGAATTGTTTAGGCCGGCCAGAGATGCCTTGGGCGTCTGTCCCCCTTTCTTCGGTCGATCACATTCATTTGGATGGGTCCCCATCCAATGTATATTCCGGCACACAAAGGATATGGGTGATGGCGTCATCATGCGCGCCCGATCTGTAGCAAAATAGGCCATGCATCCCACAGTCTATGACCAGCTATAGACATAGTTGGAATGTTTAAAGTGCTTTACAGTCACAACACCGAAAATATATTTGATATAAAAACCTTGTGCAAAATAACTTTCCAGTTATAATTTACTGGTATGTGTATTGCCCTATTTGACTGTTCACCACATGATATTAGGGTGTGCAGTAAGATCCCACCGGAGGAAGAATCTGTTCACTAGAAGACCGAGCATAAAGCTGATCTCCTAGTGAGCAGACGGCTCGTAAAGTCAGTGACGTCACATCCGGCTAGCACAACCAGGAACTATGCCTAGAGGCGGGGAATTTTAATCTGCCCGCGAACGGGCGGATGGTGGACTTTTCGCGGGTGGACATGGCCGAAGATTGGCCATCACTATTAAATTCACAATGGATTCACTCAACTCACTCAAAGTTTTCAACTCACTTGGGACAGTGGTATATTGGTTCTATTAATTCAGTACTCACACACTGTGAAAAAAATTATAATTTTGTTAGAAACATTTTGACTCTTGAAAGGTGTTGTTTAGGAGAAATTGACAAACCTGCTGCTAGAACTGGTTGGATTCCTGTGCTCCAGAATCCTTCTTTTTTTTTAAGAAATATCTAATTTTGCTACCTAGTGATGAGAGTATCTTGTTCAACTCCAGAAGGTCAAATAGGTTATTTATTACTATGGTACAAGGAAAATTTACAACCTGGGCTAAATGTTCAATGAAAGGAGGACATGCATACAGGAAAGCAAAACCTGCACAGGCCATCCAACTGATGGAGCTAAGAAGGATGATTATAAGTAGACTTGCTAAATTTGTGAGCTGATTGCAAAACCCCTGAACATGGTATCCTCACCAAAATTGCTGGAGATGTAGAGAAGGGTTGGAGGAACATTTGAAAAAAAAAAAGGTTTGCTCTAGCACATGTCGTTTTTGCATAAATTAAGTTCAAAGTTAAAGTCGAAATTCCGATTTTCGAAATTTTTACTTGACTTTGAACTTAATTTGTGAAAAAACTATTTGTGATA
This sequence comes from Ptychadena robeensis, assembly GCA_036250615.1. Lineage (NCBI taxonomy): Eukaryota > Metazoa > Chordata > Amphibia > Anura > Ptychadenidae > Ptychadena > Ptychadena robeensis. Next base: position 194,195,464 of record CM070032.1, read on the forward strand.
GAGACATACTTTCTTTTTTGTAGTATACCCCCAACCCTTCTCTACATCCCCAGCAAGTTTGGTGATGATACCATGCTCAGGGGCTTTGCAATTAAGTCAAAACCGGCGAAATGGTCGAATTTTTGAAAAAAAATTCGACCATCTCTAATTATAAGATGACTGAAAGGATTTTTTTTTTTTTTAATTTTTTGAAAGGAATTAGTTTGAATTTGAAATATGAGTTTTACATTTCTGCCCCTTAAAAGCCAGTGTTTTCTTAATTGTGAAAATACTAGTACAATAACAGAAAGCACAATATGTAATAAGCAATATGGCTGACCCCTTACGACTTTTTAACCCATTAAAATCTTCTGAAAAGTTGTGGGTCGTCTTATACACCGGGTGCTGACCTTGCGAGTCGGTATTCCACCAAATATTGCTCCCCGTCGGATTCTGCTCCCTCTACTACTGCACATGTTCAGTTCCAAGCGTGGAGTGATACACCTGGACTGCTCGACAGAACATCGGATCTACATTATACAATAACTTCAGGGGGAGGGGGAGGAGTTCACTCCTCTACACACTCCTCTATGCTATGCTGACCTGTCGAGATCAGCCTCCCAGTGTCACTGACAGTTAATTCTGCTATGGACCCAGCTATGTCCATAGCAGAATGAAGTGTCAGTGACACTGGGTGGGGGAGGCTCATTTTGAGAGGATACGTACAGGTATATCTGTTGAGGGGCGATGGGTACACTAACCCCCTGGTGCTATAGCACTGCACATACCGTAGCGCTGCTCCCACTGAGGCTGTGCTTGGGTTTTGTTGGCAGCTGACACAAACATAGGGGGCGAGGTGAGGCTGCAATGCATTAAATTAATAAAAATCAGTAGGCAGTGCAGGCTGTGATCGGCTGTCACACAGCCCATTCTACTCTGTCAGCCCGTGGTTAAACCCAAACCCAGGCTAGCAGGAGTATAGGCTGACAGGGAGAGGAATGGAGATAGCAATTGAGCTGTGTTTCTATTTCTGTCAGCTGCCAGCAAACCCAGAGCAGTTGCAATTTTCCTGCTAAGTACCTGCATGTCATAAGCATTTCAATTAAAACAACCTTATTGAAAAAAAATTTTTTTAAATCTTTTATTTGGTGTCCGTTGTAAGAGGGAAAGTCTTATATGGCAAGTATATACAAACTCTTTATTTTAAATGCTGGAAAATACAGTATATAAATGTATCTTTTATGCAATTATGAAATTCATTACGCAGTGGTCACTTTTACATGTAAATTTCCTTTAAGGAGGATAACCTATTGATTCTTCATTAAACTATATAAGCTTTTCCAATATACTGGGCTACAGTAGTACTTTTATACTTTAACATATCACATTTAAACAAAAGGATGTCATGAACCTGCTACTACATAACCTGTCAGTAGTTGATTTCTTAATATTTAGTAATATTTGTCAAAAATGTAGATTTAAATACTTCAGACACTTCATGTGGCTGCACTCCCAATCTACGAAAATGGCATTCATCTTATGTGCTGTCCTATGGAATGTATGTATATTCATGAATATGGTAGGCTTTATAAGACTAAACTAGTTTAAAATATTTATGATAAAAAATGAGCACTGATTTATAATTAGTTTTAGTGGCATTTATCTTTAGAATAGATGGAGAGGGCAGTATTCCCAGTGGAAAATAATATTAGACTTGCAAAAGGCTACCAAATGGATTCCCAGCAAATGTTTGCATAGGAAATGTTAGCCATTATAAAATGGATTACCTGCCAAACCCGAATGGAACTTTCCATTGTGTCTGCTTTTATTGTATCTTATTCAAATATTGGCTATATTTTTGGCTAGACAGGCAATGGTGCAGCTGAACACAACATAATTAATTAGAATATTTTTACATGAAAAACTCAGTGGCTATGGAGTTATTTTATATTCACTCTATTGCTTTTATCTCACTTGTTTGAGAAGATCTGCAGAGAATTTTTGCAGCATATTTGGTGTATATTAAAGCTGATATTAAAGCTGCAGTCAATTTGCTTTTGTTTATTTTTTACATTTAGTTTATATTATAACTAATAATTTTCCCACAAAATCTTTGACATTTGTTACACTTAAACGCCCCACAAGTATAGGCCACTCTTAAGAAGAATAGCCTGTTGTGGCTGTTGTGGCCAAAACACCAGCAAATTTATTATAGAAAAGTTCAGAAAAATGTAGTACTTCCTTTTGCTCAAATAAGCAAACAAAGAGCATAGCAGGGTACACAGATTAACCCTTCTGTAGTGTTAAGAACTATGTATGGAAGCTTCAAAACAATAAACCTGATGTAGCCAAACCACCAATGTGCCTTGAAAATAGCTATTTGTACTGAAAAACGTCCTTTCTTCTACAACCCCAACCTCTGGAATGAGAGAAATCACTTCCTGGTTACAGGTGCTATGGTTAACAAGGGCTGTAGCTCCAAAGGTGTCCCAATAATTTCACTGAACTCTGAGTATGACTCTACTAAATGAGAAAGTGTTCCTCCAGCACCTTTAACCAGGAAGTGATGTTATCTTTAACCAGGAAGTGACACAGTAGCACACACGGCAACACTTCTCTCTTTAGGAGAAAACTACTGCTTGCCAATCCGGCATTGTACCTTTATCATTGCATAGTAAGTGAATTATTTTATCTTTTCTTTTACCATTAACATAATTTTACTTTGTTGCACTAGGTTGTGTGCCTTGTTCCCTTGTTCCTATCTGTATTTTACAAGGAGACCATACTCCATACACCAGTTTAATACACCACCAAATGCCACTGAAATCACATCTACTGTGGGATAATTGCTGACCATTGTGTGCAACAATTTACTTAATTAAACTCAAAGACCCATACACCTTTAAGGCTGCCATACACGGCACGGATTCGTGCCGGATTCTGGCGCGATGGATTCCGGGCGCGTGCACGCGGATCCATCGTGCCGGAATCCCCTGCAGCCCAGCCTTGCCTGTCCGATCGCATCCGATGGATCAGGGACACAGAATCGGATCCGAGGAAGAACCAACTTGTTGGTCTTTTCGGGTCCGATTCTGCTCTGATCAGGGGGCGTTGCGGTCAGGGAGGCGATCCTTTGGACACGGATCCGGCCGTACAAGGTGGGCTGCCACGATCGGATTCCCTAATTGCCTAATCGTTCTCACCTGAGGATCCCGGCGGAATCGCCGGAATCGATCGGGTGAGTGATCGATTGGCAGGGGAATCCGTGCTGTGTATGGCTAGCTTTAGATCTTTCTGTCAGATATCCTTAAGATCTACAACAACTATTTAGTAAAGGGTCCTCTGTGATGGAACACAGGTAGACTTGATGGTTTAGAAAGTCCCTCATATCACATGGTTTTGGTAAAACAAAAGCAGATCTAAAGGAAATCTGACAGAGAAATCTAAAGGTATATGGGGACCCTTACTTTCTGTATTTTTTTGACATACATCCCTTTGTTTAATTTTACCTTTCCCCTTTATATTTACAAAATTTTAATTGTTTGTATTGTATCTGTTAGGGTCCACTTCTGGAATACACCTTTCAATGCATGCACTGATTCAAAACTAACACCTAAAAATGCATACAGTGCTAAGTTTTACTTATTGTATTATAACATTGTGTTTTGTCATATGTGTATGAATGTACATCTAAAACCAATCCAAATTTGTATTCTCAATCATAGAAAATTAAATAAACAATTCACCTAGTAAAGCTGCTGTCATAGAGAGGTTTTTTTAATGTTATTGCCTGAAAACTGGCAAAGTACTTTTTTCTGCCAGCAGTGCAGCAAAGGGTTTGTAAAATAATTAAAATTTCCACAAAAATTCTGTAATTTCCTTTTATAAACGTTAACCCCAATTGTCTCCCCAACATAGTCTACAATGCCTCCTTTTAATAATTAGATGCATCTGTAACGCTTCATATCATTGACATACGCAATGTCATTTTGGATAGGTGTTCATGTTGGCTTAGAAATACATTTAGAGGATCTAGATGGAATTATTTTTTGATATCTTAATCTTTAAAGGTTTTCACTCAATCAATATAAAACAAAATGAAAAATATAAAGCTATTTCATTTTTTAAAACTAAGTAAAGAAAGGACCAGTCAGCAAAATCTTTAAAAAATAAAAAACTGAAAAAATAATGTCTGCAATGCATGCTGCATAGAATATAATGTCAGTAAATAATACTGAATACCAAGATTTTATTGTGTGTTTGTAACTACACCAGAGTATACCAGTCTTGTAGCTACGAAGGATATTTTGAAAGGTAAACAAGTGAAAACTTGTGGGGGGAAAATGAGGGTGCGTCTTATGGTTTAAAAACTGAGACACTTGAGGTCTTAAGCATCCTCATGGGTTTGTCTGCCCCATGAGGTTTGTCTGCCTCTTTCAGCTGGTCAGGACTATGTGATGCTTCTCAATGCCCTGAAAACCAGGCAAGAAACCCATCAGGGCAGGAGAGACTAACATAGTCAGTAGTACATACTAAAATTTTTCTTTAATCGCACAGTCGTGCTTGCAGCCATAGAGGGGAGAGACGAATGCAGCATCGCCCATCCGTCCCCCCTTCCCAGTGTGTGACAAGGAAGCTGGTGACGTCTCTTCACATTCAATGGCTGGTGTTCCTTGTGACATCTAGTGGCTGAACTTGAAACTGCATGGGATTTTTTTCTGCAGTTGAGATTATGTTTGAACACATTAAATATTGTTTTCCTTCTCTGAAAACTGGGTGCATCTTATGGGCCAAAAAATACAGTATATGTAAGTTTTTATTTTCAAGAATACAGTGCACTTAAGATATTGTTTTAACAGAACATGATGACTATGAAAATCAGCTGCTTTATTTGGAGAGCAGATAGAGATGCAGTAAGAGGGGGCGAGTTACTCCTCTGACTCATTAAGCTGTGTATGTAATCATGGCTTCAGCTATACAGAAACTTCCTTTTTTCAGCAGTTTTAGCTTGATAATAATGTACAAATAGAAGCCTTAGAAAGGTCAGCATTGTCTACAATATACAGTGGAGGAAATAATTATTTGACCCCTCACTGATTTTGTAAGTTTGTCC
>CM070032.1:194200655-194227754 GCA_036250615.1 Ptychadena robeensis
AATTGGCTTACACTGTAGGTGGTCTAGTCCAAGAAGCTCACAGGGACGTTTGTATGGGCGGATCCTGCCCTTACTGGGGGTGCCTTATAAATGGTCCTCCATCCCCACTTCAGGGAGGGGAAGGGGTTTGAGACCCCTCCTATCTCTCACAGCTGCATCCCAAGCCGTACTTTGAAAGTTGGTTTAAAGACGAAATTCAACTTGAAAAAATTCTGACTTGGCTTTTGTCATGTTAATGAGCCCTAAGGATGCATTCATGTGCTTAGTGCTGCAGTTGCACTCATTGTGTGGAAAATTGTGCAACAGTTGTCAATTAATAACATCCGTCCCAATTTTATCCTTAAGGGCAACTGCCTGAAAATCAACCAGAATGTCACATTCACCAGGATCATGGTTTTCTGATGGTCAGTTGGTAAGCATGAATGCATCCTTACTTTCACCTATGTAAATGAAGTATGTCAAAACAAAATAGTTGTATTTTGTTTTAAAACGTATGCAATTTTTTTCATTCTTTTAACTATATAGTATATAACTTAAGAGAGGAGCTCTAATGAACAATAGGAGTATATCCCTAAGGAACCTAAAGCACCTATTAAAAATACAATCATAAAAATGTTAATAACTTGTAGAGATACTGTAGAGATAGTAAATTTAAATAGCTGATTTTGTGAGTTGATTGCAAAGCTCCTGAAAATTCTATCATCACCATGTTTAAGGGCTGTAGTGAGTTGTGGGAAAATATATATATATTGCTCTAGCACAGCGGTTCCCAAACTTTTCTTGCAGGGCCCCCCTTGTCTATTTAGGAACATTATCAAGCCTCCCCTCCCCCTTCAAACACTGGTTCAGAATGAGGGCCAGTGCCCCCCTGGAAAACCTGCGCGCCCCCTCAGGGAGGCCCACCCGCCAGTTTGTGAACCACTGCTCTAGCATATGTAGTTTTTGCCTAAATTAAGTCGAAGTCAAAATTTCAAGTTGAGTTTGAATTTTATTTATGCAAAATCTGTTTGTGTTAGATTAATACTTTAATGTTGTAGTATACCTTTAACCCTTCTCTACATCTCTAGCAAGTGTGGTGATGATACAATGTTCAGTGGCTTTACAATAAACGGCGAACAAGGCAAATAACAAAAGATCAACCATCTCAAGTTACCTGGTATCCATAAATCCTTTTTAGTTAAGCATCGGTCAACCCCTGCCCATTACATTGTACCGGAATCAATATCAACTGCTGGCATAAAGAAACTTCAGAAATGGGTTATAACACTGTTTTAGTGATGTTGACTTCCCAGTCTCAATTGCACAGATTGTGGATTTCCAGCAGCCAGAAGACAAAGGAAGATTCAGTTGCCGAAAGCCAAACCATTCAGGATTGTGGAAAATTGTAATTCATCATGCCAGCTATAGATAAATAAAAGTGGTTTACAATGAGGTTTGTTGCTTTCTCTATACAGGTTCTATTTAAACACAAGACTCTAACTAAAATAAACTTAAGTAATATCTAGCATTTTATTTTGTCTTTGTCCTGCAGAAAGTCCTATCCATAGTTCACATTGATGATTGGGAGGATGGTACTGCCCCAGACCGCCTCCATTCAATAGTAGCTCTACCTGCTATTTACTTGCTAGCAATCATGCCTCCTGCTAAAGATTTTTTCTAGTAAATGGCTTAGACACTACAGGGGGTACTTGATCCTTAGAATAATACATTGATGATACCTGATTGTCCAAAGATCAGAAAATTCTGTGAAAGTGTAAGTCAACCAATAAAATTTGCCATTCCACAAATTAGAACACATGAACAAAGAGTAATGGCAGCTTGTTGAGGGTCTCTGCATTGTGCACATTTCTTTTTTTGATTCCATTAAATAAGCTAAAGCATGATTTGGTTCTTTGTTATTCTAATCTTAGTCTGTTTGTGAGCAATATCTTGACTTTATGCTAAAATCTATTTAGTAGTGCACGGATGAATGTCAGCAATAATTACTTCTTTCCAGATTCAAAAACTGAACTGTAAGTTACAATTTGGGCAGCATGCTTAACCCACTGTCCTAGCAATCAAATCCTTATATGAAAATATGTTCTGGTGAAAATGCCCAAGGTGTTATTTTGTATTGAAATACTGAAAAATGTTACCGTATGAAAGAAAGCCTTTCAGCAGTCACACAAATGGCATGGAGCAATTTCTATCCTTGACCATTGTAAAGTAGGTTGCTTTACTGTTTAACATTGTGAAAAGATAAATCACATTTTTCAGGTCATTAACTTCCTTTCCTTGTGAGACATAATTTTGCCTTTTTCCTATTTTTTGTTCCATTAATATAGATGAGCTAACTGATCCATGAGAATTGAGATCTAACCTGACTGTAGCCAATTCACAGATTGTGAAAATCAACCTCTGTCAGTTTGCCTGACCTTTATTTTTAACAACAAACAAGTATTTTGTCTCCCCAGGAGTTCTAGGCTTATAAGGCAGTCAGCAGGATTTGTAAACATCCAAACCCTTGAATGCCTATAACAGCTGGTATTCCCATTTATTATTTTGGGGGCACAAAAAGCTATTTTCCTGTTTTTTTTATAAAACACTGTAGATTATGATACCCCTTGTCTTAGTAGACTAAGACATTTCAACTGTAAAATTTGGATTTTTTGACTTTTGTACTAGAAGGTCAAAATAGGAATAATAGTGGCTACTTGCCCTATATATATATATATATATATATATATATATATATATATATATTTGTCTCCACTGCACCAAAATCTCAACCTATATGGTGACGAAATTACACGTGATACAATTATTTTCTAGGCATGTATTGAAAATGTCATGGCCATAGGTTTAAAGCATTATCATCTTGTTATGATTACGCCTACTGGAGACATAGCTTAGGTATTTTGCTCTTACAGAGAAGAGTGAAAGTCATTCACGTTGTGTGACGTGCATCACTGACAGGTCGTTATATGTTTTTAGTGTATACATAGGACCAATAGGACCAATAGGAGCACCTGATATCAGGCAAAATTTGATCAACCTATTATGGAAAAAAAACGATCGAACAGGGATCCAAAACAGGATCTAAATGATTTTTCGGCAAAACGGTGCACGCTACTTTGCGCAATCAATCCCTAGCCTATACTTTAGATGGGGACTCTTGGTCTCCATCCAAACTAATGGAGATCAAACAGGGATTTATCAACATGTTGGATGCCTGTTTAACCATTTTTCCAGTGGAGCGAACATGAACAGCGATCAATCGTTTGACGAAAAAACGAAGAATCGATGCATGCATGGGGCCTGAATTGTCCATGCCTAAGGCTACACTCACTGCCTCCCCCACTAGATGTTAACATGTTATATTTTAGGCTTAGTAACTACTGCGGTAAAGACACATTTACAAATAAGATGCCCAAAAATTTTAATTTTTGACACGTTAAACCACTTGTTCTTTTCCTGTGCATGTATTTACATTTCAAATTAAAGTAATTGGAAGTACAAGCACAGCAAAAATGTATGGCCATGCAAACACTGCACAATCCAAACATGGAACATGGAAACCTGTGTAGTATGTTCCTAGTATGCAGATAAGCAGGGCCAACTGTAGGTAGTCTCCCTGCTCATTCCAAGTGATTTTAAAAAACATGATGTATTTTTTAGATGGCAGAAGTGATGGAAATATCTGTATTTCTCTTCTGGCACGTGGGCTTTAACATTTTGATATTGTACATATATAACATTTACCCTGCCCTATCCCATATGTTTTTAGGCTATGTATAAATGTTTATGACATATGTCATGCTTGTCAATAAACAGGAAAGTTTTATGTATGTAACCACAGGAAGCTATTATTCTCTGCCTTCAGATTTCAATGGTGTTGATTGCTGGGGAATTTCACATTTCACACTTTCTCTACAGGTACAATGGATTCTGGTTTGTTTAAAGTACTAAGACTGACCTTTACCAAGTCACTTTAAGTAAAGTGAGCCTTTTATTTCCCAAATGCCAGCCAGCCAATCAAACATGAAATTAAACAGACTTCATACATATAAAGAAAGAAAGGTCAGTGTCTGTGCTCTACCACTTGATATTGCTTTGCTGGAATAAAAATAGTCAGTTTTGTAATGTGACCCTGCTGCTAAAATGCTTCATGTTTTGGTCTTTATATATTCTTGGTGTGCATTGTGACAATAAAAGGTTTCAAATTCTTGTCACTATGCATATGTTTGCTAATGGTTTTTGACAGTAATGTTCAAAATGTTCCTATGTTTAGAGACTCCATGCAGTGATGATGTTTGAATTTTAAATGGGGAACGCTGATGTGTTGAATATAAATACAATTTGTATCCTTGTTTCTTTGTTGCAAATAATGCAGAACATTATGGTTTAAATTAGCAAGTATGGGCAGAAAGTTTCCCTAAAACATGTTTCCATGTATTCTATAAATTGAATTAGGCTCAGATATTTCAGTGAGGTTCTGTTATGCAAGCAGTTTTAGAGAAACGTTTTGTTCATGTGCCTTCCTTTGTGATATTCCTTATTTTTTCTCAATTAAAATAATATGCCCTATGGTATACCAAGTGACACATGCCATGTGTTCACAGTGGACAGGGAATCAAGAAGCTGCAGCACATTTGCCAGGTGGATTCCCCGCGGCTTGCAGGTACTCTGCTATCGATGCAGCAGAGGAAAGACCTTCAATTATCTTCAATGGAGGTGTTTTGGGTTGCACTGTGCGGTTCTGCTATGAAGGCATGGTAGCCCACAGCTTCAAGACAGCACTGCAGGTGTGCCGCTCAGAATACGCAGAGTAGACTCTGTTCCATTCATTAGAATAATGGAAAAGCAGCAATGACACAAGCCCTTACTGTGTGTCTGCTTTGGAAAGGTCATTGCTGGTGGGAATGGATGACAGTGTGCTGTACATATACATTCAGGAAAACAAGCTTTGACCACATGGGAAACTGAATCTCCCTGATTGAAATAGTTACAATTTGGTGATTAGCGGCATAGGCAATATTCGAATTTGTGATATTTCGCGAATAATTCTAGTAATATTCGATTCTATATTCAGAAATGTATGTTCACGTCGCGAAAAATCTTTAAAATGAATGGTCACATGCTATGTTTATTTTCGCAATGCGAATATTATTTTCGCAATACATGGCCATATTGCGAATATTTGGAATTGCGAATATCCGCCGACATATTCGAGATATTGTCAAATTCTCGAATTGCCGATATTCGCGAAAAATATTCGGCATTCGAATATTCGAGCTCAATAGTTACAATGCAGTGAAGGGACTTTCTTGTTCTGATCTCCGCTAAAAACAGCCAAGTATTGTGACAAATTGCATCAAGTGACCTAAGAGTCACAAAACACCTGATAGCAGTGCTATATGTTCACAAAACGCTGTAACATTTTTTAAAGATTCCTCAACAAAAAACCTTCCTTGCAATGGGAAAATTCAGTAAAAGAATGGAAGCTAAGGACGGTAAAGAAAAGACTAGATAATGCCTTTTCTCAATCAGCAAGGAAATGATGTCTCCTTTAACTTAAATTTCCTAATCACTTATTATTACCCTTTACGCTCTCCCCTTCACTTGGAGCCAACACTTGTCACATGTCAGTATTCAGGCTTTGACATTGGTCTTTCAGCTTCAAGCACATATTAAGGAGAGAATGCCACAACTACATAACAGCAATGCGAACTTTGCATTGACTTATTATGGAACAACACAGCTGTAAGGGTTTTCAGTCAAGGTGAGATTGCAAGACATAAGGGTTGGCTTTAAAGAGACTCAATGATATTGATTTGGCAAAATGATTTCTTACCCCATTTTATACAAATAAAAATGTAAACTGGTGCAAACTAGTACAACAGGCAGTAATAGAACTGTGTAGATGCAAGCTAGAGGCATGTATAGACCCTAAATAATTGTCACCTGAGACAGTCTATCATGTCTTCAGTGAACTGGAGGGATTAATGAACATCTGACATGGATGATACCCATTGCTTTCAATGGTGGAGGACACATTTTGGCAGTGGTTCCCAAACTGGGGGATGGGGCCCCCTGGGGGGGCGCCAAAGTATTCCCTCTTTCTGGACCTGTGTTTCAATGGGGAGGGGGGGGGGGATGGTCGAAAATGTTCCTAAATAGAAAAGGGGAGCCCTGCAAGGATAGTTTGGGAACTATTATGGTAATGATCTCTCATCTTTCCTCCCCTGATAGGGAGGATTCCCATCTAGTAATATCTGACTTCTGTATAGAGCTTAAAGTTATAGCATTGAACCAGTGTATAATGAACTGCCTAAGGCATGACCAACATTTAGCAAAGATATGCAGAAATTTAACATACATTGTCTATAATTATGATTTAAAACCATACTCGTAGGTAAATACTGTTTTCATAAATGTCTTCATAAACATGTTTACAGGCTGGTGTATATAGAAGGCTTTGGAATTCTTTCCATTCATTTGTTGCATTTATTGTTGACTTTTTTTGAGTTTTTAGTATCCATTTTCTAAGGCTAATTCTTCTATAATTTGGGTAAACAATACAACTTGTAAATGTAATGCTCACATATTATGTGTATTAAATGCCTAAGCAAAAATAGACTTTAGTTTACATTGGCATGTTTATCAGATTTATAGCAAAGAACTGCAGTGTAATCATACATTGGCACCAAAGAGAGTTTACAATCCAGGGTCCAAAAGTTCATTGCAACGCAATAAACAGTATTGCTGACTCCTCATTACATACCCCAATCATTTTATATAAAACTGCAGATTCCCCCAAATCACGGCACTCTGGGCCAATTTAATTGGAACACTGTCCCATGATAGCAAGTACTAAGATTGTCCATCACTCACCAGCATTAATAATTAAGATATTTTAACCTGTTGGGTTTTAGAAAGGTCAGCAGAGTTTGCCGTGGTTTATCACGTTATTTACCACATAAGGGACTGCACAGGTTTCTATTAGGTTTACATAGAAGCACAAGCAATATATCAGTTCTAGCTTGCAGCAGTGCGGCTGCCCATTACATCTTTGACAAATCCCAGAGTAGCAGAAAATATCGGCTGGACCATATGTGAGATATAAACAAAAAACCAAGTTCTTTTATACTGGACAGGCAGTTTGTTAAGAGTAAAATATTCTGAAGGTTTGTAATGTATTTCTTTAGTGATTGGTTCCTGTGTTTTAAGACTTCTAAAGTACTTGGCAATAAATCTTTTTCTCTGGCACCAAATGCAGGGTAGTCTTTAAAATACATAAGGGACACCCGAGGATAAATTAAATATAATTGCGGAATAAAGAATTATTTTATGTTTTATTTTCATTTAAATGCTAATTTGAATGCTGAATTAATTACTTTTACATTTCAGTTTACAAAGCTAGGCAAAGATTTGCTTGGAAAATGCAGCAGGAAAATGTTGCAAGTTATAATAAGATTTATAGAGGAATTTTACAAAGGTATATTGCACAAGTATAGATGCATCTAAAGTGAGATTGTAGATACAATTAAGGTGTCCATTCCCCGCTCGACCGGCGCTCGACAGATGACCCATTTAATGTCACAATTCGATGTCACAATGATTGGATGGGTCAAGGCGCACCAATTTAGGTGCCCAATTCCCGGTCAATCCTTGTGGACTTTCGAGCAAGATTTAAGGACATATCCATTACCTGCCCGACAAACCTGTCATCAAACAGGATCGAATGATTCCACTCAAAGAAAGGCATCCATGGCTCGATTTTTTATAGATTAGAGCACAATTGAGCGTGGTGAATGCACATGTTGCTCAATTGTGCTCTAATCTAATCTTTAGAGTTGTTTGAGAAATGGTGAAGGAACATGGAGGTAATGCCTAAACCTGGGCATAGATAGGGCGATTTACCGTCGACTGCCGAGCCGACCTAGCGGGCGTGATGGCGGGCGCGAGTGCCGAGAATTGGCCGGGCACCCCTTGTGTTCCGGTCATTACAAATGGGATCGGATCTGAATTTACCAATATAAATGTTTGGTCAATATGACCAGTTGGCGATCCGATTCCCTGCCGACACGATCAGATGCGGGTACGCGCACGGCATGCGGCCGGCTGTGGAATCTGGCAGGAATCTAAGCCTATGCCCAGCGTAAGACAGAAATCAACCCAATAAGCATTGCTGTTTCAGACTTGGTGAACTATTTCAAACTACATGACCCTTGAACTAAAAACAATTTTCAAAATATTTTTTTTTTATCTTGGCCCCCTTAGTTGGAACTTGAGTCTTCTTGGTCTTTGGTTTAAAAGGTATGTTTGTACTTTAGAGGGTGCATTTTGTCTTAAAGCATGTTTTCTATCATATTCCTGTACTGCCTACACATGATTGATTACTGCTGTTTGTTTTAAATGTATATCAACTTGGTACAGCTCATTGCTCTGCCATAAGCGGCTACACTAACACAGCATTTTTGTTTTATATTACCAACCACCCATGAAAAAAGGGGACATTGTTCATGCATGAAACACATTCAGATTTGGCACCCATTTTTTTCAATTCTGAGTAGTCTGTTGTTGAAATATGATTTACAAAAAGGTTGCATGGTGTCTTGGTAAAATTTTGTGTTTTTTTTTTTATTATTCTACATTTGAAATCATTCAAGAAAAAATTACTATACTTTTTGTTTTGTTGTCTGTTTGTCTGGATAATCAATGCCCATTTTAACTCTATGCCCTGTCTATATAGACATCTATATAGCACGTATAAATTAAGATATAGTTTCAGATTTAGAAAATCATGGAATTTCTATGGCTGGACAGCTGCATCTAAGATTTATACTACAAAGAGCAAATCAAAGCATATGATGTGGTGGTATAAAGCAGTGAAGACATGTTCTCATGAGAAACAAACCTGGCTTCACTGTCAATCTGGCAATCTGATGGATGAGTCTGGGTTTGATGCCAGCAGAACTGTATTTTGTTGACAACAAGTGTAAAGTTTGGTGGAGGGGGCATTTAGGGGTGAGGTTGTTTTTTAGAGTAATAACAAAGTGGTTATCACCTCAAATAGATATCTGCCACATCCCAACAAAATATGAAAACCAAAACCAAAGAGTTAGTGAGGCAAGGAGGCCAATAAGGGGGATGAAGGCAGCTCTACATCATTTAAAACATCAAATCAGATTTATGTGGTACATCAACATGTGTTTCTCACATAGGTACACATAATGAATGGGTTAACATTAACATTAAGACATCTTAGAAAGGTGTATGCTCCCAACTTTGTAAACTTTGTGAATGTCTCCTTTAATGACTGCATTTTAGAATCCCAGAAATACTCTATATTACATTGCATGGATTCAGAATGACATTCCTTTAATGTTTTGGTGTGTGTAGAGGAAGGTGTCCCAAAACTTTTGACAATACTATGCAATACATAGTCCCTGTATTTTTGTAAGTATTTATTTTACTTAAAACTCTCCAGATCACCCTCTGGTAGATGATGATGCAAAATTATCTTATCTATGTTGCTGCTCAATGGCAATGCTAGCCATACGCAGATAGAGTTTGCACGATCAATTAGATTTGATTGGCTTCAAAACTGATCAATTCCTTTCCTTAGCCCTGTGCACATGCTCCATTGTACCACTGGATACAAAATTTATCTAAATACCTAGAAAATACATCAGATACTTGAATGATCGATTGAAATTCATCAACATGACCGATCCATTGTTTATGTAAAATTTTGATAAATACAAAATAAAAAATGTATTTTGATTCGACTTTTAAATGATCAACTTAAACTATAATTTGTTTTACATTAATCAAATGGAAACATCATACCATGTATGGCCACAATTAGGAATTTCATGGAGACATTATGTAAGGTGGGATCTTGCAAATTCTATGGAAATATATTATCACAGTAATATTCATACTTTTTTCAAAATTCCGACTAGCTAACTTTGTGAATTTATTATGAAGACCTGAACATTGTATCAAACCACAGGTTTTTGGAGATGCTCTAGAGCAGTGGTTAAATTTTTCCTTAAGGCCACCCTTGCCTTTGTCCAAGACTAGCCAGGCCCCCCAAACCCAACTTACCTGCATGCAATAAATAAAATGTTCTCAGAAGTTAATGTAACAACACTCCCATCCTGATGTGCATGCATACAACCCTTCTTTATAAATGCAGCAATTGTGATACCATGTTCAGGGGCTCCAGTAACCAGTAACAATTAGCGTACTGTCCAGATGTCCAATGTCCAAGATGGCCACGTTTACATTTCACCAGCCCAGTCTAGCTTGGGATTACCACTTTCACTTTTGGCTTACAGAGAGACAGAGGGAAGGGGAGTACAAAGCTGGGCTTGCAGCCTCTCTCTGTCACCCCCCCCCCCCTTTACACTACTGATGGGGGTACTCCTCCCCTTGCATTCCAGTGTACCAAAGTTTGCACACTGTGGACCCCAGTTCGGAAGCCACTCCTCTAGAGCAAAACTTCAGAAAAAAATTATTTTACCACAACCCTGGGAATAATATCTGCAACAATTTTGGTGATGATATCATGTTCAGCAAGTTTGCAATTAACTCAGGAAGTCAGCTAGTTGACATTTTGGCCCATCTTCAAAAAACAGAGGAGGTAAAGATATGATTATGGTTTAAGCTGTACCAAATTCATTAAAAGCAGTCAATGTAATAGTCTATGTACAATTTAATAGTAATATCTCATCATTCACTGTACAAGTTATATTACATGCAATACCCTAGCAAGAGTCACAATCAAGATTTAACAACTGATAAGCAAATTCAACCCCCTTGGGGCCCCTGGCCTCAAAAGTCCTGTGTCCCTGTTTGGGGAGAAATTTTTGCGATATTCTTTACCTCCTCTGTTTTTTTTATTATGTTTTGAAATGTTGGCCGTAGCACTTTTTAGGGACTTAAGTATAATTAAGGTTTTGGGCCCGTCTTCAATTACAAGTTTTTGACCACCCATGTAAACTGAGCCTAACTCCATCTCCTTCAATCTTTTACATCCTGCTCTTCTCTCCATCTCCCCCTTCTTTCTCTCTTACTCTCTCTGATTAAAGTAACCTTGTGGTAAGCCAAAATTCAAACAACAAGATGTAAACATGTATTTTTAGCAATGGTGAACATACAGGGCTTTCTTTGTTTTTGTTCCTCTTTTTTTACTTTATAATTACAGTCTTAATTACAGTCCAGTTTAGAAAAAAACTGGGCTCTGTTGGGAAGTCATGTAGCGCTGTACATTAAGCTAATATTTACATGCACAGTTGGTGATTGATTGCAGATAGGTATTCATGTTCCTGTCTAAAGCAGAATAACTGCGAGACATGTGACAATTTACATAGCGGTTGATTTGACAGAGAGACGCATGAAGCTAGCATTACAATGCACTTTATGAACATTACTGTACTCATTACTGACTCTAATTACACCACGGGGTGTGTATTCACATGTCATTTATGGATACTTTGGTGCTCTAAAATAAACTTCTGTTGAGTAGAAAATGCATTATGGCTAGGCCTTTTATTTATTTATTTTCTTAATAGAAAGAACCTTGATTTCCTCTCTCTTTTACATGTTGGTTAAGCAGGAACATTAAAATACACAATCTAGGAAAATTTTCTCACCAGAACAGGAGGTGAGGAAAAGCTTTTAATGTAAACTTGGATGACAACCGTCTAAGGAGGTATTTTCTCTTGCTTTCTGCTGTAAATACAAGAATGTCCTTGCACTGAAAGTAAACCTGTAAACTATAAAAAATAAAAAAACTATTTGCTGTACATACATGGGCAGTCATTATTAAGCTCCCCCTTCAGAATGCAAGGATAATTACTGCATTTTTTATTCTTGTGTAAACTAGGGGTGGGAGAACATAAAAAAAAAATCTCTCCAGCACATGTAGTTTTTTATGAATTAAGTTTTGAGTTGAATTTTCCACTTAACTTTCAATGTAATTTATGCAGAAACTGCACATGTTAGAGCAATTTTGTTCCCACAATCCTTCTTTAAATCTCCAGCAATTTTAGAGATGTTTATCATATTTAGGGGCTTTGCAATTGACTCACAAAGTTGGCAAGTTAATTTTTTTTTACAATCTGTACTATTTTCACCATATTAACCTGATGTATAAGGTTCACATGCAGCAGATCACATAACAGAGTGCTAGCCTTCAGAAATTTCTGAAGGTAGCCCTGAGGAGCTAAAATACATTTTGGGATTTTCTTTTGAGATTTCATTGGAGGTCAAGATTTAAATATATCCATTAAAAAATGGTAGTGGGGAGTGACATTTGTCCTTTACAACAAAACATTTACATACATATATAGGCTTGTAAGATGAAATACAGCCTACAAATAGTCATCTTTGCTGCATATCAAACGCATAGAATACTGGGATAGAAGAGGGTCAAAATCTGTGTTTTGCAAACCCATCATTGCAGTTTGAATCAAAGATGAGATCAAAGCTAAGTAATCCTAAAAGTGAATCAAGCCATTTATTCAAACTCCTAACTGGTAAGATATAATAATTCCAGTAGGGTATTATCTCTATTGGCAAGGGAATGTCTTTAAATTATCAGGTTATATACTGCATTTTCAACTAGACCAATAATAGTACCTGCCTTTCTCACCCCGCTTCATTCCAATTAAATTCAAAATAATTTCCCCTTTAAGTATGGTTAAAGCAAACATTTTCCATTCTGGATGATGTAATGATGATATGAGATTTACTTATTTTCTATCAACTTAACAGGAAATATTCAAAGCCAAGGGAATCTTCTAAGCAGTTTTCATGGGATCAATTGACCCTGTTGGAAGATTTCCTCTCCATCCCTAATGTAGACAGTAATGAAATCCTGAACCAAATAAAAGACAGGATTGCCTTTAGCTATATTATAAAGTTTGAATGAATCTTCTATTAAAATATTATATCATTTGCAATATAGACAAAAGTTTTAATCTAATAAATGTGTGTAAAATGTTTAGGTTATGCCATGTATCATATTAAAAAAAGAAAACTTGACACAGTTATCAGCTACAATAAGTCATCAGTGGAGACAAACACTATAGCAATGTAGAATCAATTTGAGTACTGGAGCAAGTCCAAAAGGAAAAAAGTATAATTTCCTTCTTCAATGTCACAGGACAAATGGAAGTCTCAGGCAGTTAATGATCTGTATACAGAATAAGACAGCCCAATTGAGAATTCCAACTCACTCTTAGTGTACTGACAAACAACATACTTTTTTCATAAGTGTTACAGACTTTACCACTGTCACTTCATGAAGCATTTCACCACTACAGTTCTAGTTTAGAAGAAAATAAAACAGCAATTAATGGTCAGAATGCACTTGTAAAAGGTAAATTTTGATCAGTTACACATTATTTTAAGGCAGTGTTTGGTGTAACCATCACATCTATCTTTAAATACAACCACACATAGTAAAAAAACATAAGAAATTTGTTAATTGCATATGTAATCCATTCAGTGTGTACTATAGTATTCGGAAATTTGACCTATAATTTGCATATTATTTTGTAAAATATATATAATCTACCAGAAACACCATTCATTTTCACCAAGATGTTGACAATAAAAATGTTTAATCAGAATTCAAGTTGGCATCTTTGGCTTGCAGGAAGAGAGGATGAAAGGGAAGGTGGGTATTGTTTGGAAGGAGAACATCAGGAATCCGGCTCTCTTGTGTTCTTTCGCCCCTTGGAAGAGTCTGTAGCCTTTTGTAGATTGGTGAGATGGTCCAATACTACACAATTGTACTCATTAGTGAGATCCATCACATGATCACCACTCCAATATTTCTTCTTATTTTTTAATTGTGATTGCTTTCTTTGTCTTTTCTTTCTTCCGTCTAACTATTTTGGGGCCATTTTGATGCCCATAATGAAGTTATTTCCCAAAACATGCCTATCTTGAGTCCAGCTTACAAATGCTTCACAGACATAACAGGTCTTTATCCACAACCACACAGGTTGAAACACATTTTGGCTTTGGGACAAAATTCTGGTTCTAAGTCAAGGCTTTTGGTTAAAAGTGAAAACTAAAATTCTTAAGATGGTCATTTAAAGAGTGAGGTCATTGCTTCTCTGAAGATCTGAACTTGAGGTCGAGGTTTTAAAAAATGAGCAGCATAGGCAATATTAAAATTGGCAAAATATATAATTTGTTTTGCCTAATAGTCACAATCAATTTAAGATTTATGATCACCAGTCATTATTACTTACATTGTGCAGATCGCCACTTGTACATGCGCATATTGTGAACGCAATGCATGGTAGTTGCGTGTACTGATGTAACAAATCTTGAATATTTGCGATTACAAACATAAAGCACTATATTCGATTTTTGTGAATTCTCGAAGTGCTATTATATGCGATGAGAATATGCGCAATCAACACTAATTCCTTTTCCGTGTATATGGTATGAAATGTTACATTTTGCAAAAAATTATGCGTGTGCTCAGGAAAGAACATTTGCATGCAGTAAGATGTTGGTGTTTCCAACACAGGTAGTATTTTAGTTTACACATAAAACATTTCAGAGGTTACATGAAATCTTTAAATTAAGTCTTTATAAAAGTTCAAATCATTGCGTGGGTTTATTTTTCTAATTACAGCTTCATAATTTATGATTGACATCTTTTAATAGAACTTTAAAAAATCAATCTGAACAAAATGTTACTGCTTTCTTCAAGGCATAGCAAACCTCTATCCTATCAAACGGGTAATGACTGCGCTATTTAAACAAGTACTTCAAATTGCTACCTTAAAACTGCAATTCCATTTGTGAATTGTGTAATGCTCTTGCCTTTATTTTTCCTCAACCAATGCAAAGAACCTTGGGAAAATTCTCTATTCTTTTTCATCTAGCTGTGTACCAGTCACAGGAATTCTAAGTACAGCTTTCTGAAGACTTCTGTATTCACTTTATACTTTATGTGGATACACCAGAGTCTGGAATACCTTTTTGCGTAAAAACCAATACTTTATTTTTCATTTCTGGCATTAGTACATAGTTAGAATCATGAGATTTCAATCAGTATCTTAACCTTAGTTCTTCTTACAAAATATATAGATTTTCCTTCTTTTTTTTCAATGATTCATCTCTCTGGGAAACTTGTTTGGCTCCGAAGTAATTATATATCATGCTGCTTCCTGATCTACACTTTGAAGTTCTGGTGTGGGATTTAAGATGGAGAAGATATAGCCACAAAATTACTTGTCACATTACTTAAGAAGAAATCATATCAAAGTGGCCGCTCAATGGTTTTGTCCAATATAGAAGATTACCAAGAAGCTGAAAAGCAAGTAGATACCACCAAGAGAAATGGTCTAGTTTTATTTACCAAGAATGGGAACATTAGCTGTTTTTGGTTGTAAAACTGTTTTGAAATTTGTTGAGTTCATGTTTTTATAAATGTTTTTAAATGTATTGTTCATAAATTTATGCCCAACCTAAAATGGAAACTTAAAGCAGACCTTCCACCTCCAACTCTGTTTTCTATTATCAGCGCCAGAGGCGCCGGATTAAAACGTCCAAAATACACAGATGCATCACCTCCTCACGCACAGCATGTGAAAGGTGACATGGGAGAGAAGAAATCACCTCTTTCCTTATCCCTCTGTGTCTGCCACATCTAAATAGGGTGACGCGCAGGGGCGGAGCGTCACCCGATTCAAATCCGGATTGGTGGAGGAAGTGAGACCAGAAGAGTCTCGCTCCTCCATCTTGTTGCCTAGAGGATCGGGCATTCCAGGCAAGGTGGCGCAGGAGCAAGCAGGTAAGTTAAGTATTTATTTTCTTCTTTAGGGTTAGCTGTCCCTGGATGAATGCTACATGGAGGGAAGTTATTTGTATATGTTTATTTTTTTCTTTTTATTTCATGGCTTTAGATCTGTTTTAAGTTCTTTACATGAATATGGGGGCTATAATTTACCTCATCAGTATTAAATTTTTCACCCAAGATTGGACCTGAGGTTGAGGTTAGAAGAATGGCTTCTCTACTGCACTAGCCAAAATTCTCCAAAGTTTTAGAACAGGACATTTAGTGAAGTAGATGTGGAATAGTTATAACAGTATCACTTTTACAGGCCCAGGTTGACAATGGTCAGTCAATATGGTGCAAAATCAATAGCAGATATGTAATTAAGTACTGATCATGTAAGCAACTTCCAGACAGGTATTGAGGTACTAGAAAAACAGCTAAAATTGAAGTCAAATAAACAAGCCAGCATTGATCGAATAGCAAGGTGAGAAGATAAAGAAAAATTACAGATAGTTCAAGGAAATAGGTCAATGAATGTACCGCTCAAGAAGTCTATGGATGTACATTACAGGATGATCTGTAATTTCAACACTTACCTCCCTAGATTCAGCTTTACTTAAACAGTGAACATGAACATATCTGAATGGTAAACTGTGATTTAAGAGAAGTTTAATTAAAAGACTCCAAGGAATCTTTAAGCAAATCTTAAATCGTGCTGTGTTTTGACAAATGATCTTCAATGGTAATCAAAGTGGCTGAAATGTGATAAGAAAAAGTAGACATTTTTAGAAATTTGTCATGCACTAATTAATACAGGATATTCGTACCAACATTGCCTAAAGGTTAGCCCATAGGGCTAGTGAATGTATTCAAAGATAGCTTGCAAGGGGGATTAGGTCACTAACAGATATGAAAATCTGTCTGAGACAATGAAATAATTAGTATTGATGGTATTCCTGCTGCCAAGACGTTTTTGTCATGTAAATGAGTCTCTTGAAAATAATGTATTACATATTTTATCGATTTCCAGATTTTAATTCCTATGTCTTATGCACTGTCATTTCTATATATCTTGTTATCTCCTATTTTTGTAAGAGCTGAAATTGGTTTAAATGACCTTTTACATGAATAGCTTGTATATATATATACAGATTATTACAGTAAAAGATCAAGATGCCTGCTCTTTAACCCACTTTTTTTCCCTCACGGATACACTTTAGATTACATGTTCTATAGCAAAAATTAAATACAATATGTTAAAAAAGATGAAATAGTATGTGAATTGATGAAATGTTAGTTTATAGTAGCAGTAAATAGTAGTATTGTATCCCCATGGACAAATGTCAATAAATAGTAATATTGTGTAAGTTCTTTATTATCCCTTTTCTACTGGTCATGACTAACATAAATAAATTATTATAGCCTTAGTTCAATATTAAACATGACATATTGTGTATTTTCATCTATCCTCTAATAAAAAGGCATCTTGTTTATAAAACAAAAGTTGGTGTATTAACACACCCAAATACTTTAATTTTAAGGCAATACCTAAAGACTGTTCTCCTTATCCCTTATAGGTACTATTACCCCATCTGAGAACTCCCACAACACTGTAGTCTCCCCAACTTAGTAAAAGTAGCATATTGTTCTCTTCATCTTCTGCTCAGCATAACAACTCCTTGAGCACCAATGCTATCTAGCACAAACACTTAGCACCTTTGTTTTCTCTTTCACCTTCTACAAAGCATCAATACCCACTATTGCTGGTATATTATTACTTCCTATAACACCATGTATTGTTTTTTTCATTATGCGGTCACATTGGGCAAGTATTTATTTTCTCAACCATTGTCGTTTAATTTGCATGTGCTCAAAGGTTTGACATGTGCATTCTGAGATGAAATTCTGCCTTGCTTTTGATGAAGGGTTATTCGAGTTACTTTGAAATTCTTCAGTGAAATTCTTAATTTTTCAACAAATATAGAAAAGCCAACTCCTGAAGACCACAAAAGGTATATAATGTCCCACCCGAATAGAGTAAAAAAACAATTCATGAAGATCATAGTAATCATAACAGTGCATCTTTAACGCATTAGCATAACATTCAGTGCAAGTAGTGATGAGAAACAGCAGAATATCCTGAGAGACTTGTTTCTAAATGCAGACATTTTCTATTTCTGAGATCTGCCTTTTCCTCTTGATTTGTACTATAGTGAAGACATGAAAAGTTTGTCTGTCCTACATTTATGGGGGTCATGATGCACTGAAAATGCATTAATCTTCCTCAGCACAGAGGGAAATTCCTAGACACCTATGGGGTCCTTGCTTACTCCTCCATGTATGCTTATATATTTGGGCTCAGTGGCAAGTTTCTGGACACCTCCAGGCAACAGCATTTGTATTGGCCATACAGAAGTCAATGTTTTTAAGTGTCATTATTGCTTTCTGCCACAGGAGGTCATCTTGAAATCATGAAACAAATTTGGGTTGTAAATCAAAGCTTTGGTTGTATGTCGAAATGAAAATTTGGGCTCATTCAGCAAGACGAAAACTGAACTATAGCATAGTAAGTTTGATGGACACATCACAGGAAATAGTGTAAGTATTGGAGCAACTCCTCTGGGAAATTAAGTTAATACTATGGAAAGTTAATACTTGCATAGTCTTGCTTGTACGCTCTGTTCTGTGTGTTCATTTCGTTTTCTAATCATTGAAATCTCTTACATAATTCAACTGACAGCAGTGCCTTCTAAAAATGAAGGGCACGTCTATACTACACTATACCTGGCCTGTTGTTTTATAAGGGCGCATGTTACATGCGATAATATTACAATGTGAGGCCCTGGCATGAACCATGGCACCCATTCAATTTAACGCTAAAAGCGTCAATTTGTGCCCGAGGCCGGGGGTTGAGTGTTATGAACGTGCAGAGATGACAGATCCATGACATTGTTAAGCTCTCTACGTTCTGTACAAAGCCTTAGTTCACTATGTAATGTCCAACTTTGTATGGTATCCACATACTTGTTTACTACTGTATATTAACAATACTTTTGTGCAGTGGTGACTACATTCTACCTCCATAGAGACAGTGGACTCAGGGAGTGTTTTACTAGATCACCAGGTAAAATTAAAAAGAGGCTAACAGAAAATTACGTTTGTGTAGTAATTATACTTTAAGTTGTCAAGATATATATCAATCTGAATAGAAATCAGAATACAAGACATTTTTCTGCAAGAGAAAATAGTATTTTGCTGTTATGCTTGAGACATGATTAAAAGTTACCCAATTTTTCATAAACATGTTTTCATACCCTCTGAGTTAAATGTAATTTCACACCTCAGCAAACATATGTCTTCAGCAAGCTGAGTAGACTTATTTTACTCCCTTATGTTATCAAACACATTTTAGGCTGAAATCAATACAATAGCCTGCAATAATAGCATGCACATTTTCTGAACCAAATATTTATATAGAAGTAAATATTTCCAAAGGTTGATTGGAACTGTAAAATAATGTGTTGTTAAATTTAAAACCACGTTGTGCAAAGCTGACTGTTGTGTTTGTTGTAGACTTTGCAAAAAATTCAGTGGGATAGATCCAATTATAGTCAATGCGCTACTTAAAATTACAACTTAATCTTTTTCTTGCAGTTATATAGAAAAAAAAATAGATGTACATATTTTGTGGAATGATGGGAAAGGTTTTATTTTGTATTTAGTCTTTTATAGAGTTTCTACAAGTCACAAATTCACTTCACTTATAGTGTAAAAGGTTCCATTATTATGCTTATAAAATCACACAATACATAG
This sequence comes from Ptychadena robeensis, assembly GCA_036250615.1. NCBI lineage: Eukaryota > Metazoa > Chordata > Amphibia > Anura > Ptychadenidae > Ptychadena > Ptychadena robeensis. The sequence continues at coordinate 194,220,268 of CM070032.1, forward strand.
TTGTGTATGCAAGAATTCACGTTAAGCCCAATAAAATGTTTTATTATTATTAGTCGATGCTTTGAGAAATGAATTATACAGAAAATGTGTAGAGTATAGTATTTGATTGATTTGATTGAATGTTGAAATCATAAAAAAATTGAGATTTGTTTTTAAAAATAAGCAAGGGACACTGATTGAGCCATTCGCTCAAATGATGTACTTGACTGCTGAAGCTGCATCTGACGTTTTTTTTTGGAAGCAAGCATTTACAGTATACACAAGGCTAAGCTTTAGGTAGTTAATCGAAGACCAACTTTAAAGGCTCTTTACTGCAATATATATAACATAATGAAAAAATATTTTTTGACCCTTAGTGATTTCCCAAAAATGTTAATAATGGTTTATTAAAGATAATATTATCATTAAAGCTACTTAAATACCAAGTAAGTTCAACTAGAAAATAATTTTAGTTGATAATCCATGTTCTTCTGAATGCCTAGGTTTTTACGAGTTGCTATTTAGGAAATTATTGTCTTTCTAGCAACTCAAACAATTCTATTTTACTCTGATCTCTGAAGTCAACAATGCATATTCACCCTGAAAACTGCCGCTCTACAAGTAAATGTGCATGAAGATTCCAGCAGATCAGCATGTCTGGAGCAAACTACCATTCCACATTTTTTTTTTGCAATAAAGATTTGTATTACGTTTTATCAGAAACAAAATAATACTAGTACAATGAAAATGTCATCGGCAGTAAGCATCATACATTGGCAGTACAGTATAAACAAGGAATGGGAGAGGAGGGTGGTGGGGATAGGATAAAGGTCTCTCACATTGCCATATAAAAGCCATAGAAAAAATTTATGTGATTCCCAAATCTAAAGACAGCTCCTGACTACCTATTACAAAAGAAGAAAATCTACTGGAGCTGACCAGTAGAGACCCGGGGAGATCACAGGGCTCATTAAGGTACAGAGCCATTCCACATTGTAAGTCACTTTACCATTCTAGACTTAAACTTCAGCAGATTTCAATGACAGTGCCAATATGCACACATGCATTGAATTGGTGCCTTTTGACATGGTTTCATCACTAAAATTGTTGGAGATGTAGGGAAGGGTTGGGGAAGTCAAGTTAAAAGTTGAACCTTTAAACTGATGATACTGCTCACAAATCAACAGGTTGTAATTCCATGACCAACTGTAGTTACTTAATAAATAACCATTTCTAGAGAGAATGGGAAGCCTGCTTTGTTTCATTAAGTGTGCACAAACTATGGATGTGAAGTGGTTCATTACTGTTTAAATACATACAGTTAAGTGCAGCTATTTATATAACATCCATAGCCATTAAGCATTTCACAAGCCATGACACTATTATCTGTCATTACGCCTTGTTTTGTTTGTATCATCAGCTCAGAATTTAAAATTTTTACAATTTGATTAGCATACACTGTAACACTGTATTTAAATCAAACAGTTTGTTCTCCTAAAGTTAGACTTTTAATGTAAGCCATGAAAACCTTGTGTTTGCCCTGTTTATATAATTATATAAAGTGAGTGCAATATGATACCAGCTGATCTGTTTTCAATACCCAGTAAGCTCCTACCTTTCTGCCCTTGCTAAACTGTACTGCATTAGTTCACAGTTTTATGAGCACTGCATTGTTCTTTCTCTAGACCACATAACATCCTGATATACTTGATAGAGTAAAATGAGTAACACCCAAAGAAATATGGAAGAATTACCAGGAGACAATAGGAAAAAGGAAAAAGTCTGATAGAAAGAAAGTAATACAACCACTACATCTTTGAAACTCTATATAACTCCAGCATTTTTGGATTTATTACAGTATTTTGGAGCTAACATGTACTTCAATCATAGGTTTATAAATACATAGCTTACCTCCCTTTATTACTGGCCTCCCATTCCTACCTAGGCATACCTCCCTGGAATTAAGCGCTTTTCGCACCGTACGTGCAAGCGTGTACTCTGCTGTGATTCCCTACCTTCCCCCGGGATAAGTGGCTCTGCCTCTATTAACATGGAAGTCTATGGCGCCCCCCCCCCATCCTTAGGCGACACCGGTGATGCCGAAAATTCGGGGCCGGAAGGAATCTGTGAGCCTGCAGCGATGCAGAAACGCTGCAGGGTCATGGGACACCGGCGATTATGCCCAATCCTGGCACAGGCACAGTTTGGACCATACAAAGTTCAGGCATAACGCCAGGCAGGTTAAAGCTTCATATTGTTTGTAATATGTGTTTAATATTCTGAAATATTGTTGGACTAGGGTAAAATCCTCATATTTGATACTTCCAATTCCGAATTTATTTTGCACTTAATTTTTTGTCCTGATTAATACTTATTCAATAATCCCTTTTCTGTATGTGAATGGATGTATAATTTTAACATACCTTATTTTCCGGCGTATAAGACGACTGGGTGTATAAGACGACCCCAACATTTCCAGTAAAAATATAGAGTTTGGGGTATACTCGCCATATAAGACCACCCCTTTTCCAATGCACACCAAAAAAAGAAAAACATCAGATTTCAATATTGTAATTTTAATTCAAATACTTAAGACATGGGGAAACTGCTTGCAAGTCTTGGGAAATCCACTGGCAAATGTGACAGCACTTGTCAGAGAAACAAAAGTGGACACATGGCCTTACAAACGCCAATTACTCTGACTTTCAACCCCCAGATCTCCAATGACCTTAAAAGTTTTTAGTATTTACATTCCCACTCCCCTAACTGCAACCTTTCATAGTTATTAATGTTTCCCTGCAGTTATCCATACATACATTTTACAATAAAAACTAAAATTGTAACTTTTAAAAATCTAAAATTTTAACTTTTAAAAATCTAAAATTTTAACTTTTATACATAAATGAAATAGTTTTGTGTTTGAGCTAGCTAGCCAATGGGGCCACAGCCTCTAGTGAGCACGTCAGCTTCGTCTCGGATGAGAGAGAAAGGGAGGGGAATGAGGGGGGAGCTGGGGATCTCTTACAGGAAGACTTCTCCATTGGCGGCCGTATTGACGGACATGAACAATCTGCCGCCCTGCATATGGTGAGGGGAGCTCAAAAATGGCCGATGGAAAGGAAAAGCAACCGGCGTATAAGAAGACTCCTGACATTTAAGAAGATTTTCAAGGGTTTAAAAGTCATCTTATATGCCGGAAAATATGGTAATTTCTAAAATAAATACAAAAATCAACAATGTTAACAATTACTACAAAAGAACAAAAAAGCTAAATACACATACAGTGGAAATCACCTTAGTTATCATTCCCTGTTGAAATGAAAAGAACAGAGAAGGCCTCTTTTGTTTGATGGAGTGGAAAGAGGTGAGGGTAAGTGAGTAGCTTCCTGCTTCATCATAGGAGGAGGTGATCATGTTACTGATGGGTCATTTGCAACCTGCCACTGTAGGTGGCTAAATTACAGAAAAGCAAGGAAATATAAATGTCAGAAAACAGAAGAATGTCCGTAGTTTGCCAACATCCAATGTAATGAATACAGAACAAAAACAAACATATTGCACCAACTTGCTCATCAAACTTCACCAAAGTGTGATTGAGGGCATGAGAATTTTATGGCAAACATTTAGGGTAAAGTTACAGATACAGAGAGCTGTACAGACGCTAGATATTAATGACTGATCTTGGGCAACAGCCATCCAATGTCTAAATGTGGCTGTTGATGCAAACACTTTCTAGTCTGTAAAACGTTTTTCTACATAGATTTTCTGAAAAAAATATATAATTAAACTAATCTTACAGTTCTTTTATTTTTATTTTGTAGCTGCACTTTGATAATTTACCAACTTGATTGATAATGCACAAACAAACCTATTATTTGTTCATTTGTGTTGTTCGGGTCGTATTTATTAGAGATGGCATACTATGTTCCTATGTAACTAGACGGGTATGCAAATTTGCATGCATAAATAATCGCTAATGTCCTAATTATTACATCAGTTATTGAACTGTGCTTGAATTTATGCGACTAAGATTAATTTGCTATAGCCTGTCGAGTTACTTCCACCTATTGCACTTAAAATAGCTCATATGTTCGAGTAATGTCTTTGATCTAGCTCTTCAATGTTACATTGTATGTATTTTCAAATATAGAAACAAATTATTAAAGGAAAAATTTAATGATGTTTCTACTATTGAAGCTTAACCCAATGGAACATATAATTCAGAGATAAAAGGAACAGTAAAGAATAATATTATTCTTCACTTATATTAAAGCTTTCACAGTTTGACAGAGGAAGGATATTTTTTTTTTGGTGCTTGTTTATAATTCAGCTTTTTACATGTATTCTAGCAGCTTTTTATTCAATTTGAATGAAGACCAGAAGATTGTCATGGTTGTATTGGTCCCAAAATGGTAAAACTGGCACTAAGCAAGATCATGAGACTAATGTATAGCTTGCTGTAGGGGTCCTCTTTGTGTTTGATGTGGTAAGAGTCAGGAAACTGCAGGCAGTAATGGGTTCACTAGGTTTTTTTTATAATAATATTTTATTTATTTTTCAACTCACAATATCCATACACAACACTACAATACCTTACACTACAGATTGGAAAAAAACTCAAAACATACATTTGCAAAGCACTGTTCCTACTTTAAATAAATTAAAAAAAGGAAACAAGAGATAAACATCCCCATGAACCATACATATTTCAGAAATTATATTTACTCAAAAGCTCCTGTAGTTCATATGTAGATAAAAAGGTTATCCATGGAATCCATATGGACAAATATTGCTCATCTTTATCATATAAATGGGCAAACTGTTTCTCCATCCTCATGATAAGAGATATTTCATAGAACCACTTCCGTGCTGTAGGGGGAGAAATGGATTTCCAATGAAGTGGAATTACTAGACGTGCTGCTATGACAAAATATTTCACTAGTTTAGAACAACCTTCTGGAAATATTGATAGCAGAGCAATCAATGGGGTATTAGGAAGTTTTTGATTTATGACAAAATTACAACATTCAAATACAAAATTCTATAATGGCCTAAGGGAGCGGCACTGTCACCAGGTATGAAGTATTGTACATGGCTCACATAAGCATCTCTAGCACATTGGGGAGACGGAAGGGTATAGTTAATGGAGAAGCGTGGGAATTCTGTACCATTGTGACAGGATTATAAAACTAAATTTCTACGCTGTCAAAGCCATACTTATTGAATGTACATTTCTCAACAATCTATTCAGTAGTGATGAGCAGCATAGGCAATATTCGCAATATTAGCAAAATAATAATTATTATTATATTAATAATATTTGAAGCAAAGTTGTAGATTCAAGAATTTGTGATCTCCAGTCACCAGTCAAAAAGATTTTCGCAATTTGTCTCCAGTCACCAAAAATGCAATAAAACTTTGCGGTCGATTACGAAGATATAGCTCGAAGATCTCAGTTCCTCTTCTCAACTGATCAGGAACGAGTTCACTGGGTATTTAAATGAAAACAAAAAGTAGTAAGGGCTTGTTTCCACTTGATCATGGCCAAAGAGGTGACTGGATGTGGTTAAAAAGTGAGTCTCTATCCATGGAGCGTTTAACCACGCCCATTCACTGTCTATGGGCATGATCAGGCAGGAAGTGGCGGGGTGGGACAGGACATCTTGCCACACCCCCCACTTCCTGCCTTTGAATCTCTGGAGACCATGGGAGATCACTGGGTGCTAGCGATCTCTCGTGGAGACATGACCTAAATGGAGACATGTCCTAAATAGTGAATATTTCTTAAACCATTGAGCCTATGCAAAGTTTAAATATCTTTTTTGTTTAGAAACTTCAAAAACCATCAAAGGGAAACACAGCACTTCTAAAAGTTATATCAGCCATGTGTCATTTTACTTTAAAGTTGAAAAAATAAGTCTTGCTTTATGTGCTAATTACAAAATATCCGCTCTGCTACTTGCATCCCCTGACTAACATTAAGCTGTGTACAAGTCTTTGGCTTGTGGACCTGGTAGTTCTCATAAAGTGCCAAAAATATTATTAATTAATCCCAGGGATCATGCTGTTAAACATTGGGATAACAAACTTGTTCAGCTTTGTGCTGATGTAATTTTAATCAAGCATATGGTCTCTGTAGATGTATTACAATGTGGAGCTGAAATTATTTTGTAGGTTATTATTGCATCTTAATTATGATACAGTATTTCTATGGGAATTCTGTGACACAACAAAGGCTTTAATTAAGTATATATTTCTTTTATTTTTACATACATGTTTACTTTTTTGTTACTGAATTCAGTTTTTACTTGGTTATACATATTTCATAGTTTTGCCTTTACATTTCTGTAAAAAAACAACATAAAAGCCTAATAAAAATATGTTGGGTGTCCTTTTAGAATACTTATCCATTCCAATTTCTTTGGACAACTACTGTTTAGCAATTCACTTTTCATACATGTGACAATGATAAATGTACAAGATGAATTATCTGAAATGTACTGTTCTCTATTTCTGTTACCAAAGGGGAACAGAAAATATAAGCAGATGTAATAAACATGTAATCTGATCATATTTCCCACCTTCTTTGACCCCCCCCCCCCCCCCCCCCCCCCCCATGAATGAAGCCAGGCATGTGAGGACCTTGGAGCTCTTGCCTGTATTACATACAAGCATATTGGCTAGGGCATCCTCACATCATCACCAATGTCATGGAGGTGGATGCAGGAAGAAAAGCTGAGGCTGGCACGCTTGTTTGGAGCAGATAAGATAACCAGAGTGCAGCTTGGGTTACCGATATTAGTCATCAAAATAGGGGTTAATAATAGAAAGGTTAACATCAACAATTTTTCATTTCCTATTTCCAAGTATGTCATTCATGTTTATATACATCCAGACTGTTAACATTGCTACTTGCATTTAGAGACCTGACACCTTTCCAAGTTGCGGATGTTGCTAAAACCTAGAATTTATATTTTGAATAAAAAAGCCCCTCTCTGACCCATTCCCCAATGATAAATTTCCCTCCAATGCTTAAATGACATGGGGACAGAGGGTCCCCATTCAAAGTATTGGCCGGGGGTCAACGAACAATTGTATTGCATTTAGTTGCTTCACAACGTTGAGATCGATTGAGATCGTTGAGAGGATACAAGGATAATTTCCACCAGCCAACTGACTGAAAATCTCAACCACCAGGTAGCAACATTTTGCTTTCTGTAGACTGCTGCCCAAAGGAATATCATGGAGTGGTTGTCTGTGAATGACACCCCCAGCCAAACCCCCACATAACACACATCAGTTATTGGTTCAGGGTGGCTGCTGAATGTCAACCAGAAATCAACAGCATGAATATGGGTAAAATTAGAGAGTGCTTTCCTTAGTAGTGATACAATTTGTTGGGTGGTTTTGAAAAAGTAACTGTTTGTTCACTGGCACATAGTCTACAAAGAATACAGTGCTGCTTGAAAGTATGTGAACCCCTCAAGTGGTGTAGATGTTTCTGTTGT
>CM070032.1:194246022-194260699 GCA_036250615.1 Ptychadena robeensis
TCGGGTCTAGCCTGAACAGCGGACGAGCGGGCTCGTCTCAACGCTAGGGAGGTAACCCTAGGCACTGCATAGGTCAGATTTCTGTACCAAAAGCGCACCATAGACTTTGATGATTTTTTACATTCACGAATGTGGTGACATATTCGTTTTTCTACTAAATCCTCAGATCTTCAATTCTCTTTATAGAGAATGAGACAATTATGGTCATGAAAAACAGCAATAGAAAGGGAAAATCAGCAAGGAACAGAATGTCAACTGAGCAAGATGTGTGCTATAGATGTCAAAATTCAATATCACCATATCAAACTTTAATATGTCCATACTCCATCATATCTCAACTCCGCCAAATTATCAGGCTTCATTCATCCACACCCAACATCTACTAAACACCACCAATCATTCCAGATCACATATACCAGACTACCACTACTCCAACATCACAATTATACCAGATTCACCAGCTACTCCACATCACAATATTATACAGACTTCACATGTACTCCAACATCACCAATTATACCAGACTTCACCATGCACTCAACCAATCACCTATTATACCAGACTTCACCATGCACTCACACACCATATTTACAGACTTCACATGTATCCAAAACATGTATTATACAGATTCACCATGCTACTCCAACATCACCGATTATACCAGACTTCACCATGCTACTTACCCACCATATCTACCAGACTTCACATGCTACGCAACATCACCATATTACGACTTCAATGCTACTCAACATCACCATAGAAGAGCATCTCTCACCAAAATATTGGGCCAAAGCAATGACTTGCTTGAAGACGTTTTTAATCTTTTCTGTGTCTAAATTGAGAATGTGAAAGCATGGTTGAAAAAGCCAGACTCTCAACAATGAAACACCAAGTCCAGACTTGAGAACCTTCACAACATATGGTTCCCCTAATCCAACTAATAGAATAGCAATAGAGACAAAGGTTCAGAAAGTGGGTCACCAAAACTATAGAGGCATGGTGGCCGTTGTGGGGGGGGGGGTGCTAGTGAAAAAAAAATCCAAAAAAACCCCCGCATACCCCCCCCCCGTGCGCCAGATCAGTGCTGCAGATCAGTGCAGCATGGGGGGGGGTGTAGCTGACAAAAAAATTCCTCCAATCATGCACCCACAACCCCGCAGCCGATCGTGCTGCCAATCAGTGCAGCCCGGGGGGGGGGGGGGGGGGGGTGTAGTGACAAAAAAAATTCTCCAACTCATACAATGAACCACACAACCCCCCCCCCTCGCATGAGCAGATCAGTGCAGCCGGCGCCACAGCATAGGCTCCTTGTGACCAGGGATTTCTCTTAAGAATCGAACAGTGAGTGGAGAGGGAGGGATCAGGAGTAATCTTCTCACAGAAGGACTTAACATCTCCACACACAGGAATGCGGGGGGGGGGGAAGTCTTGACGAATCCCTGCTGCTCAGTAATTTCATCTCATCGGCAGCAGGATTTCAGCAAGAAGCTCGGAGCCGCCGCCGCCACACCAACACAGTTAGTGAGATGCGGCGTGTTATGTGTCGGCGGCTGGAGGCTTCTCCTCATTGCATTGAATTCCCGCCGCTGCCCCGGAGGGATTGGACGTCAAGTCACGCCGCCGGGGGGGGGGGGGGGCAGAGGGATCTCTTCCTGCAAGGAAGAGTCATTGTGAGATCGGAGCCGCCGCTGACCGCGTGGATCGGTAAGTGAGCGCCGCGGGGCTCCGATCAGTGTGGACGAGTCCAGTCGGCCAGTCAGCATGTCAGCACTGGACGAGCTGGACTCGTCTCAACCGCTAGGGAGGTTAAACTATTGCCCAACAATTGTCAGCCTACTTTGTGAGCTTCCTTTGGTGATTATAGTGCTGCATATTAGATCTAGCCAATAAGTATTCCAACAGTCATTTGAAGGATGCCACATTATAGGCAGGCTGAAAGGTTTGAAGGATAAAAAGTAAAAACCCAGACTGCAGAAACTTGGTTTGTACTGTCTTGGGGAGTGAGAATACATGTTTAAGCCATTTATTATATTTTAGGAGAAAATACAGATTAATACGGTGGTATCTTAAATGTAAAGCTAAAATCAAGAAGAGAGGGATAGGACCTTAAACTAGCATACTCAAATCTAACATTCAAAAGTTATATAATGTTAGGTGATACTTTGAGAAGAGGTAGTGAGTCAGTCAGCATTAATTGTATTAAAATATGCTATATATTTATTATTTATGCTCACAAAAGCCATAAGTGCCATTGTATATTTTGACCTACTTTTTTCTCTCTCAGCACCAAAAGGGACGTGAATAGCTTCGGTGGTCAGTTAGTATATTTCTTAATCCAAAGATACATTATTCACTCAAATATGCAAGTCTACATTTACCATTTACCAATTTATTTTTTTAAACTTCTTCGAGTCAATGTACTTTACAGTGAGGGAGTGAAAAAACACCTTTAATCAAATGCAGTTGGCGCCGAGGTAAGCTGAGGTATGCGACTTGCTAAAGATTAATTACTCATAGTGGCTATAAACATAAGTCACTCTCTTGATTGCAATACAATACAATTATTCTATTAACTTCCCATCCCATAATTTTAAAACACTTTGCTGTGCTGTGTTTATAAGCCTAATATAATAATTATTTTAAGATGGTAATTAATTAGAATGTGACAGTGCATAATGTTCCATTGTGCAGGAAAAGTTTGTGCTCCACTTTTCAGAAATTGACTATATATTTTAATATATTTTGATGTATATATTTAGGACACTAACTTGAAAGGGGCAACAACGTCTCTCTGCAGATGGGTCATTATGGCCATTGGTTTTCAATTACTCGCTCTAAACTGGGGACACAAGGAGATTAAGTGCCCCCCTGTGTCTTTTTCGGTGCAATGGACTGAATCCCCTGCGTGGGCTGAACAGGGGGAAAAGTTGTATTGGAGTTCTAGTTTAAGGCAAGTGAATGCTTGTGAAGGTTATTTCATGCAGTAGTTTCAATGTATCCCCTTATTTACTACTAGAGATGGTCATTTTTTTCCAACATGCTGACTTTGTGTGACGTAGAAAAGGGTTATGGGAACATTACAAAAAAAATTAGTATAAGCCAGTACAGCTGATCACACAGTGCATAGGAAAGGTCTGCCCTGGGTGGAGCTTTCCTCCAGCATTCTGGTAATTTCTGTAACACAGCTTCTCCACCTCCTTAACTCCTACTCTGCTGGTTGGAGCATGGAGCTCCGCCTAGCAGACTAGGAGAAAGACTAAATATTTTTTGGATGCTCCAAAGTGTAGGGTGTGTCCTATACCATGAAAGTATAAGAGTGTCTTATGAGATGTAGAACACAGCATTTTAAATATAAAGTTACCCAGTATATATATCAATACATATATATGTTTTTGTTGGTAAATTATTTTGACTTTGTCATTTTAAATATAGCTAAAAGATAGGCTAAGGCAAATAAATGTGGGCACCCATCTTGGATATATCTGGGAAGACCAAGTACTGTGATGAGTCAATCTCCATACATTTTGTTCCTGCATATTAGCAGAAAACTCTTTTAGTTACAAGAGTGGATAATTGAACTATTGGAACTTCTTCTGTGATTTGATTATATTAACAATTATATTAACACAAATCTGGCTACTAGCATGCTATGACTAGTTCTAGATTTGGTAGTCTAGCCTGCCAAGGTGGTCCAGAGCTCTTCTCAGGGTGCAAGGAATGTATTTCCTGAAGTCTGTGTCATTCTCTCTTTTATTTAGGTATTAATACACGTAATCAATTTCCAATAAAACTTTATTTGTTCTTTATTGTAAGTGTGGTGGTGTGTTTAGCTCTTTAGCTCATTTATGAATTTGACAATTAGAAATATATCAGATGTGTTCAGGAACAGATTTGCTGCATCAGAAGATCTAATCTAAGGGCTGTCAGTAGGGACTTTGGTGAACTGGTAGACTGGATCTGTATACAGGTGAAATTGAGGGGGAAGGCTGAATGTATATGACAATGTAGTTTGGAAATGTCATAGTATTTTTATCAAGTAAAGAATGTTAGGCTAAGGCTCCAATGCATTTTTTACAAAACGTATTTTAAAAAGCAAGCGTGTTTAGTGGTGCTTTGAATAGATCTTGGCAAACTTTCTAAGTACTTTGTATGTTTTTTTGCATGCATTTTTGAAGCATATTTTAGAAAAAAAATGTATTTCAATGGAGTAACATACACCTAAAAAACATGTCCAATGTGCATCCTATGCGAACCCATTGTTTTCTGTGGCCAAGTCCGATTGATTGGGACACAATTTGTTAGTGTTATGGTGTTGATCACGATAATATGCAAATTTTTTTTGCGAAAATCAGCACTTTGGGAATTCACGAAGATCTTGAATATGGTGCTATATCTTTGTAATCAGGATTAGTTGAGATTTTTACCCTGATATTGAGATATCAGTACCCAGAATTACCTTGCATTGCATTCACCATATATGCATGTACAAATGCCAATTTGAGCAATGAAGGTAATATATTATTAGTTATATTATGATAGTGTTGATCAAAATTATGGGAATATTTTTGGCGCAATTAAGAAAATAATGACTAGAGATCATGAATTCACAAATTTATTGTAAATATAAGGCAAAAAATTTGTGATATTTTTTGAATACAAACATTGCCTGTGCTGCTTATAACTACTCAGAAGCAATTGCATGTCATTGAAACAATACAGTTAAAGTGGAACTTAACCCATTGATTTAAATATTGTGCCTAAAACATTTGCAAGGCATATATTTGTTAATAAATGTCACAATTGTCATTGTGCAGTCTGCCAAATCGCAAATAAGCTGCTGGTGAAAAGAACAAAAACAAAACAAAAATCAATCACTTAAAAAACCTAATCTCTATTAAAATAATTACTAATGAAGCTATCAAGAAAGCGGGGGCTTGGCCGAAGGTGATTATACTATCCTACCTGAACTGAAACTGGTAATCCTCCTGAGTCATTCTCTCACATATTCCTCTCATAAAAACTGTATGCATTAGTACTGGAATATGTGATTAGAGATTGTCATGAAATTTCGACTAATATATTTGGGAATTAATTGCAAGACCCCTGTACATGGTTTCAGTGCTCTAGCATTTGCAGTTTTTGCATAAATTAGCCTTTTCAGGGGCTTTGCAAAGCCAGCTAGATGAAATTGAAACAAAAGAAAAATATTTGACCAGCTCTACACATGATGTAGACAAGGCCTACTAGGCCTACTGGAAGCGAGAGCAATGGTGTGCAGATGACACTGAAGTTTCCTGGACTATGTGTTTTAGCACATAGTACGTACTTTGTAGGTAATTTAGAATATGTGTAGACATTCTCAGAAAGATACGGTTTAAGGAAAAATATTAAAGTCATCAATTCCCATTTAACTTTTTTCTGATAAAGCTTTAATTGAAGGAGAATCTAATGTAAAGCCTCTTCGTTTCCAACCAACATAATGTTGCTTTGCCAAGCTGGGTTACTTTCTATGGGTAGCTCTGGATGGAACATATTAAGACTTGCTTAAAAGCAAGTATAAGTACAATGATCATCATCCAATAAAGAATACAACTGGGTGGATAGAATAGTTTGATCTTTTTCAAAGGCAAAAACAGCACCTTATTCGGCGTTTTTTATGGATACATATGACTAGCCCATTTGGTTGGTGAATGTTCCTTTTTGCATAATGCTTCCTCTGATTTCAAAATGTTCACATTAAAATGAAGCACAGCTTGTAATTTTAGAAAAATTTCTAAGTGGAAATTTGTATTTTTCCTTGCTGCTTGCTGTGACAAGTATGGACCATTTCAGGCTATTTATGTTGCTCATTGACTTGACTTTTCTACGGTCCCAAATTGGCAATATTAAAGCAAAGCTCTATCTTTTCAGAATAAGTGACAAGGTGAGTGTATTTTTGAAAAAGTTGACCTCTATCCTGGTCGATTCAATTTTGTTCTTTCACATTGCTGTATATGAATGTTGCCACAAATAAATAGACTTGTGGGCTGCTATTATAAAACATAACCTCTGAGTACAATTTGTATGTCACCTGTAGTATAAAATATACTTCTTCAACAATAGGCTGTATTATTTGGCTGTTCGAGTATTTCTTCTTTTTCCTTTAGCAGTTCCATAAATGTGTAATATATAAAATGATTGAATATATTCCCTTAACATAATGTATTCAATCAAGTTAAATAAATGTGGTTCACTTACATTTAAAGGGATCTTGCTGATAGTGTATTAATCCTTCATTAATACATTTAATGTGAAATATAAAAAGTGGATGTATGTTTAAAGAGTTTGCAAAGAGACTAGTGAATTTTCTACAGCAGCCAGTACTGGACAAGATAGCAGTCACTTAAAACCAAGCCAATAATCAATAACTTTTAACTTGACAACACAGAAACAGTGCCTCACAAATAACAGCATGACAGTTGTGATGCTTAAAGTTGCAACTTGGATTTCTGGTTTGTTCTGTGGAAATCTGAGGCTTTAGGCTTTGATACAGAAAAAAAATTCAGCCATGTGTTGCAAATAAATATAATAAAAAAGACAGCACATTTAGACTGCATACTCAATTAAGGGTTTCTTGTATGATGGATTTCTAATATGATGGATTTGCCGTTAGGGTGGGTATCATATTTTTGCACTAAAAAAAAAAAATTACTTGTTACCCCCCCAAATGAAGGTGAATTTTTTTACATCTTATAGTGCAAATGCACAACTACCTGTGGCTGAAAGACTGTAGCTGAACGGAACTAGAAGGTGGAGCTTTCCAGCCTGCTTTAACTCCTCTCTGCTGGTTGGAGCATGAGGCTATAATTGGCAGGTATTTTCTGCAATTATATGCTCTGATATATAAGGTTTCTAATAATATTCTACATAGGATAAGTTAAGGATGCACTTACTTCAACCACATTAACAATTGTACAGGACTCAAGGGATGGGTCCTGAACCACATGTATGTGTCACCCTTATTTTGGCTGTATCCACTTTAAAGTAACCCCTGGGATGCTGGATGCACTCAGTCCAGGATTCTATTTGCAGTCAGGGGTTGCAACATTGTTATGCTGCTGAAGGACTGTGGCATAGGTAGGAAGGTTGGGTGGGTCTCCTATTCACTGGTTTTGGCTGCACAGAGCATTACCATGAGGTCAGGTGATTTAATCAGTGGGAAGACCCATGGTTTTGTTGAAAGACGTTTGTATAGAAAATAAAGCAGGATTGCTTCCCCCCGTTGAATAAGCGAACTGTTGTTCTGGGACACCTTTTCAAAAGACTGTAAGACACCTGTTTGTTTTTGAGAAAGAATGTCGTTTTTAATGACTGCAGTTAATCCATTATCAAGTACTGCATATTAGGAACTATATCTACCGGAGACATGCTCCTGATATAAATGTAAACGAAAATATTTCACCCTCGCTTATTATCATTGAACTGTATTTTTGTATGCAGGTCTGGACCAAGCCTAGCAACTATAATTGTTTCCTCCCAGGCTTCGGCTTTAAAAAAAATGGAATGCTTTACAAAAGATCATATTTTCTTTCAGCTGCAAACCTCTGCACTATTATCCAGACAGAATAGTGGGGTAAAATTGTGAAATCCTACATAATATAAAATCAATGATGACCAAATTCTAAAATGACTTTTTCTAAACTTGGATTTATTGGATAGAAATGCTGAGCTGTTTATCACATTTTATAGCTTATGCTTCTGTGTTTTACTAGAACATATTACCCATCGTCAGACAAGATAAAAATCTTTCCAGTGTTTGTTCCAGTTATTTTTTATTAATACATAGAATACAATGCGTGTTTTCTGGTAAAATTACCTGAAAACTGAAAAATCCACAATAGAACATTAAAGAGGAAATATAGATGTTAACTTGAAGTTAACTTGAACTTGAATAACTTTAATTATTCACTTTTTAACATTGAGGATTAAGTTATAATATGCAACAGCATGTCACTTATATCAAATCATAAAAAACACAGAAAAAAACCCATAACAATAATATGTCTCAAGAACAATAAAGCAACAGTTTATCAACTTGCACAGTACAAAAATCATGGTGTACTCATGACTTTTTTTATAATAGTTCCTTACCCTCCACACCAAAAGGTAAAAGTCATCTCCTCCATTTCTCTTGCCCTATGGATCCTAAAGGCCCCCATACACGGGTCCAGTTCCCATCGGATTCCGGGACGATCGATTACGGGCGTGTGCACGCGAAACGATCGTCCCGGAATCGCGTGAAGCCCACCTTGCCCACCTTGTAGAGAACCAACATGTTGGTCTTTCTGATCCGATTCTGCACACATCAGGGGGAGTTGCCATTTGTGGAGTAAGCGATCGGACACGGAATCGTCCAGGAATCCATGGGACAAGGTGGTATGTAGCGATCGGACACACTTAATTGGCCGTTCGATCGGACCTCCGATTCCCGCTAAAATCGCTGGAATCGATCGGATAGGTGATCGATCGGCCATGGAATCCGACTGTGTATGGCTAGCTTAACAAGCCATTCCCATAGACTGGGTTCTGTCCCGCTTCTAAAGTCTTTTGATGAGAATGTTTTCTAGCATTGAGCCAGTAAAACAGCACCAAGCAGTCAAACTGCATTGCTAGGGGTTCCTTGAGTATCTACATATAGGAAACCTTGTTCAAGATCCTATATACATAATTCCAGAACCTATTCATTTCTGAGCATTCCCACCACAGATGAAGAAAAGTCCTCTTTTGGCTAGATCCCACTCCAATACCTATTTGATTCTGTGGGGTAAATTCTAGCTAGGGACATTGGAACCCTGTACCAGGAAGTCAAATATTATATTACTGAATATTTGTACCAATAGAAGTAGTATGTTTCAAGGTACGTATTTGAGATACGAGAAAGTTCCCAAAAGATATCTCAATCCACAAACTATACTTGAATTATCACTTTTGAGGAAAAAATCTTTAATGGTGACTAGCACAAAACAGTCCCATTTGAAACTATGATATAAATTCATGACTACATATAATATTCTTAAAGAAAAATGTTGGAAAGGAGATTTATTTCCCTTTAAAAAAAAGCCAAATGCAAACCTAACCTAATGTAATTTATGGCTCCATGCCCATATCAGATACAGCCCATATCAGATACAGTCAAAATAAATGATATTATCAAATCTGTATATTTACTGGATTTGGTGTAATGGAACATATCTTTATAGAGATTTGTTTTAGCTTAATGTTTAAAGTAAAATAGAAAAATTCATATTTCAATAAAACCTTTTAGAACATCTACGGATGTGATATATTTCATGCAGTATTGATAAAGTGGTATGTTGTAATTTCACTCTGCCTTCATGTTTGCTTGACACATATTAATTTTAAATAAATTAAATATTTGCCGAGCGCCTAAATATCAATTATATCCAAGAAAATAATTAAACCTTTCCTCAGCCCTAATCATTTTTCTCACAAGTAATTAAATGTTTCTACATAAATGTTTCCACATTACTAATTACCTTAAATATGTCCCCTTCAACAATTGTGTCCTCAACACTAATTACTTTCCATCCTAGATATAATATGTTCAGTTTGTTAGAAATCAGACAATAGTTTGTAAAGAGGGTTATCTAAATGCTTAACTATAAGGAAATGTTTTACCATGTTCAAATTATAAATATGAAAAAAAAATTCTAATACATTTTGAACCTCCAAATCTTTAATGTTCCTTTGTGAGGCTAATTGCAAGGCTGTCATTTGTACACTATAACTAAAAATATAGTGAGAAGGGGGCCAATATATTACAGTCAGTGCTAACACACGTCCACACATGGAAGTTGATTTAATAAAAGAGTAGAAAGTGTTCATTTATCAAACATTTAATTAGTTTACCTAAAATGTAGAACAGAGTTAGCTTCAAATATACAATCAGCCTCTAACAAAATATCCTTTTTTTATTTCATTTACAAATAATTGAGTTTCATAAAATTAGCACAATTTTGTCTTGCTTTTTTCTTTTTGTTCATTATACAAATAGACCCTCATTCCTTGGACTTTATATGAAGACATACATGTAGACACCAACAGATAAAAAAATTTTTAAACTTAAAAGAAATTACAAAAATTAATCCACCCAAAAAACTGAATGTATAAATAATGATTAAAAGCATCCCACATATTAAAATGGGTGGTATACCAGTGTGCCTGTACAGTATTTAGCCTGTGTTGGTTTGGATTTTTTAAACACAAGCTTAATACTGTATAAGAGCATAGGTACGCCACTCATTTATTTTATTATGTGAGGTGGTTTTTATCATTATTTATTTTTTTTCGGCTGGATTTTTTTTAAGTCCAAGGGAAAGGGTCTATTTGTATATTTAACGATTAGCATATTATGGAATAGAGTCAATACACATGTAGAAGCAGAATTGGTGGCTAGTCAGGCCTCATTACTCATTTGCTTTATTCTTACTAAATTAAATTGCAAAAAAACAAAATTAGTATTCATTTTAACAAAGATTTTGAATCTGAATACTTCCCTACCTTAAAAGAAAAGGGTAGTAAATGTGTTTTGGATTTAATACAGATGAACTGCTAATATTTTTAAGGACTTTCAGTAAAGAAACACATTCTACCATAAACATTGTTTATACCATAAATCTAGTGTTTATATCAAATGAATTTTTGATTTTCAATATTTTTTATTGAATTTCTGTAATAACAAAATAAAATACAAAACATGGTATTAAAGTATTTAAACACTCCAAGGCTGGAGTCCAAGGTTTGTTTAGTACATTGTAAACCAGAAATTTTACAAAAGCATTGGCCATAGACATCTCGATTTTTCGTATGACTTCTGAGAGATTGACCGTGTGATAAAGTGAGCGATCAGTCGAAATGGCGAGAAATCACGCATGAAAATTGATAGCATAGGGATTGGACATGTAATCAAGACATTTATGGTCAGCTTAAGACATTACATAAAACTTCGCCTATGACGGATTTTCTGATGGAGTCTGGAACTGGAGTGGCCGACTTATATTTTTTTAAAAGCCAAAATATGCCCTAGGTCTAATTTTCAGGGGGATGTCTTATTCTGATCACTCTGTGTGATTCATTGTCCCCTTTGATCACATTGTGCCATTCATTGTCCCCTTCTGATGACTCTGTGCTATTCATTGTCCCCTTCTCCCTATTGGTGGGTGTCTTATTTGCAGGGGGTGGCTTATTTGAAAGTTTTTGGGCAAAAATCAGGGGGTGGCTTATTTGATAGGGATGGCTTTTATGGTATATTCGCAAAATTATGCAAATTCGAATATACCATATGCTGTTCAACACTAATCCTTACCATGATTTTGGTAAAATTATGAACATAGGTTTAAAATGAGAACAGCAACTTTTGGATTTATAGGAAAACTACTGTAAAGTAGATGAAAAAAGAAATCAGAGTGTTTTAGAGACCTCTAAAGCAAAGAAGGACACCAATGACTACCTGTCCCCAATAATGGTGCTGAGATGTGCTGCTGTATTCTAGCAAGTACCATTTTCCTGAAAGTAGGTGAAATAGTAATACATTTTATCATCAGGGAAAATATTTTTAGTTTTTGTTGAGAAAATGACCTAAACATCCATTGTGCCATTTAAATATAACTTATATTGACTATACATGTTGTATTTTTGTATAGTTTTGACTGTTTTAAATGGAACCAGTCCTGTTAGAATGCTGTGGCTACCATGCTGCGGCTTAATTGTAGGGTGTTGACAATCTTCTTATAGCCTATGCCATCTTTATATAGAGCAAGAATTATTTTTTTCAGATTCTTTGCCATGAGGTGCAATTCTAAAATTCCACTGACCAGTATAAAAAAGTGATAAAATATAATTTAACAGCTCTCCATTCACACCTTGTAACACTAATAAGTTACATGACAGCAGGGAGGGAAAATGGCTAATTGGGCACAATTCACTTAGAGGTGTTTTCCAGAGGTTTAGAGGGGACAGTAAATGTACTGAGGGGACAGTACTGAGGGGACAGTAAATGTACACTGTTTTTATACAAACTGTGCACTGATTACTTTACATTGTATGAAAATGTCATATCGTCATTGTTGTCCCATGAAAAGAGATTATAAACTATTTACCAAAATGTGGGAAGATGTACCGACTTTGTGACATACTGTATACCCTAGCAATACTAGACTGTTCTACTGTGTGAGCTTTTGATAGTACAGAAAGTTTACAACTAAAGTGATACCCTTCTTTGGCTAACTAGTCATTAAAAGCTCAAGCTTTCTCAGATGTCTCAGATCCTTTCTTCTTGCATAATACAATTGAGCCTAACAATGGGAGCACAGTTTGCCCACCAGTACGCAAAACTCTTCATGACTAAAATTAAGGAGGAGTTCCTAGCAACATACCACATAAAACCCATAGTTTACTTTCACTTCATCAATTACATCTTGATTATCTGGACTGAAAGTGAGGAAACCTAAAGTCAACTAGATATTATAAACTATTTACCACAAGCTCAGGGACCTACTTACTTTTGTGAAATGTTATGCATACATATATTTGTACAGTAAATGCAGAATAAAGTAACATAATATTTTAACAATCCTATCACTACATATTCAAAAGTTTTTTTTCTGCATGTTAAAAAAAAATAACATGCACAGTGTAAGAACCTAGTGCTCCCATAATAACACACAGCTTTAATTAGGCATGGGTAGGACTTAATTCCAATTTTCACAACTTGATGACTGAAAAAGAAGCGAAGATAAACAGCTTTTTGTTTGCAGAAAAGTAGTACATTCTCTTAAGGAAAATACAATATACTGGGATCACTGTTGTTTAATTGTTGGAATTCTAGGGTGTTTCATCCTAAATTAACCCAGTTTGTCGCAATGCTCCATTCCTGGCACACATACAGCACAGACTGTTTTTTATTTCCATGGGTACACAGAGGAAAAGTAATTTTTTTATATGTGTTGGAACTAGGCCAGATTTGCTGCCACTTGACAGTTATAATATTCTCATTTCACAGCTGTGTTGACTAAAAAAGTACATTAATTACAGAAAGAAAGGATACCGTTTAGAGGAAAGTGATGATTCTTTGTTGTAGAATGTATGTAACAGATTAGCAGAGATCCATATTAAAGAAACATTATCCTGAAACGTTCATTTTCTAAAAACATTCTTGTTTAGCAGATTCTTTCTTGTTGAATTTAAAATATTTAGTATTTGTATATTGTATATTAGACCTGGACCCAGACAATGGAAATAGCAGCCACTGCGCTAACATAAATAATTGGACATAGGTCAGATTGCTAATTTAATTAAACGGTGTTGGTAATTTTAAAGCCACTGCTGGAAACCCTTGGGATAAGCTATCATAGATTTATCCAAGAGAAGCAAAGTGATAGATGTCAATCCCAACCCCCTCCCTACATTTTGTATCTAGGTTGTTTTTATCCTTAGTTTGTTCAATGTGAAGGTTCATCTTCAACACTGATAAACATGTGGGTCAGGACAAGTTTTTGATTTTAGAAGGCACAGCCACAACAGATTAATATATGTTAATGACAGGTACACTTTACATGTATATGCAGGCAAGCAAATGACACATTATTTTGCCAAAGAGAGCAAATGGAACAAATAAAAAGTCACACAGGTAAAGTTAGGCATTGTGTTTTGACACAGATTTATGCAATGTAAAAACATTGTTGGGCACATATTTAAAACATTTATATCCCTTATGTTGGACTTTTTTAACCATTAAGGCAGCATGAGTTAAATAGGGTGAAGTGAGGCATTTGCAGCTGGCAACAATTGGCTAAATCCAGCAATACTTCACTCCAGAGACCTTGCGCCACAGCTCAGGGGGAAAGGGAATTTGGAAAGGTTGATGTCACAGTGACATCTATCTTGCGTAAGGAAGTCCACCGCTGTGTCACTAGGGAAGCAGAAAGATGCTTTTATCTAAGACTGAAAAAAGAGGCTGTAATGGTGTATCTTAGAGGATGTCAGGATCATAGAGTATGTCAGACTGTCAGACACAGTAAAGATGGTTACGGGAGCGTGGGAGAGGGGAATGTCTTAGTTCAAAACCAAAACTGTCCCCCACCAAGTGGCCATGTAAAGTAAAGCACCTAATTGTTCCTAGGAGCTATGAAAACTTTGGCAAGCTTGGCTATCTGAAATACCCATAACCCCCCCCCCACCCCATATACCAGATTTGTTTGTAATTGTGTAAGTAACCTGGATTTTTCATCCTGAGTCTAAGGGTGTGTCTCCACTGTGTTCCGTCAGCCCCCTCCTGACATAGCTGATCCACATACCTTCCTACCGGACTGGTTGTTCTCATGGCTTTCTGATGATCCACTGGCCTGAAGTTGACTTACTGCACTACGTTAACCTCTACATTGGCAGATTGGCTCAACGTTTTGTGAACTGAGGATTCGCTAAGCAGGTAATGTGCATGGGCACAGTCGGAACCCCCCAAGCACTGCTCTTAACGCAGGGGTCCCAACGGGTCACAAAATGCCGTGGAGACATCACCTAAGCCATTATGTCACTTGTTATTATCTAAATATCAGCCTTTACTTCTACAGGGAGTGCAGAATTATTAGGCAAGTGGTATTTTTGAGGAATACTTTTATTA
>CM070032.1:194267560-194304021 GCA_036250615.1 Ptychadena robeensis
ACGAGTCCAGCTCGTCCAGTGCACTTTTAGCAACTCAGCACTGGACGAGCTGGACTCGTCTCAACCGCTAGGGAGGTTAAGCAAAAAAATACAAAAATAACAGATATTTCACTTTCATAGATTTTGATTTACGTCTTTGGACGTCTTTTACTGATACAAGAACTGCCTCACCTTCTTTTTTATTTCAATCCTTGTTTCCTTGGCCATTTGTTGCTTCTTTAATAAATTACCCCAATTGCATATTTTAGTTCAGTTCACAGGAATAAAAGTGCAGATATCTTCTGTACTTGCTAATTGAAAAAGGGCCTACTTCTGAAAAATTACTACTAATTCATATTAGGGACTAGTAGGGTTATATATATCGAGAAGTGACTGTGTGTCTTTAACAAAACTAAAAGGTACCATTGTAATATATCTTTTTAAATAAAACAAAATATTGTCCAGTATTATATACAGTATGAAAAGGATTAAATACTTGTCTAATAACTGAATGAAGATTGATTCATTAAGGCCTTGTTATATTTCAGAAGAAAACTTTCCCTTCTTTTTCCTTTCAATTCCCATATTACTTTTCTATAGTGCTTGAAACTGATGTGTGCTCTCCTTTGTTGGTGATTAAAATGCATTTATGAGACCTCAATGAGGTTTATAGAAAAAGGTATGTGTTCATTTTGGACCTTTCATGTTAAGGAACTTTCACTGATTCAATAAAGTAACCTGAATTTAACTCACCAACACATTGTCCATTTTTTCTCCTTTAACACAGCTTTTTTGAGAAAGAAGAAATTGTCCAGAGAGAACAGATAACTATTAAACTGACATGTTCTGACCCTTCTATAAACCCCAATATAAAAGTATTATAAAAGCTCAAATTAGAGCAGTGGCCTTCATTTGCTAAGTTTCTCAAGCTCAACAACTGTAAAACCAGCAGAGGAAATTGATAAAACTTGAAACCTGAAACTTTATATCAAGGACAACAATAAATCTAAAAGCTGTTGTATTATCCAACACTGCGGTACAAAGGATGTACAGTTGATAAAGTGGAGGTCGGTTATTGAGTTTCTTTGTTTTCAGTGCTAGGGGTACTTTTTCTTGAAACTCAACAAATAGGTATGGGATACAGGTATGTTGCTGCTTCCCAGTAAGGTTCTATTTACACAGTGGCTGATACCATCTATTTTTGGCGCATATTTTTATCGCACTCTAAACACATTTATTGTAGTCAATGTATCCTTTTATGGTGCATTAAAAAACGGCATGGTATCAAGACACTTTGCAAATATACCCATAGTCGCTATATAAGAAGTAAGAAGCAGACATCTGTAATCTAAAAAAAAATAATTTTCAAAATAAAATATGAAAATGCATGAGAAACAAGTAATCCGGACAACTCCTTTGGGATATCCCAAGTCCCAGGAAAGAAGTCCTTCAATAGACAGGAGGGTGCCTTTCCAAAGACAGGAGACAACATAGAGGAAGGGACATAAAATAAAAGTAATTGAGTACAAGGCTGTTTTATGTTTAAGCACACCAAAACATATCTGGTGTACATTATGTTCCTCACTGGGACCAATTATTCTGGAAAATCTGTTGAAAAAAGATAAAAAGTCCTTACCTGTAGTGAGATAATCCCACATTTCCCTCATTGCTCTTCCCCTCTTTTCTTTCACAAATACAAATTAGTTACATCATCAAAAAAACAATATATCTGAGGCCTCTAGTTGCTATATGTGTTATCTCTCAACTCCAGGATGATTGGCCTCTACAGAGGATTAAATATGACATCTACAATAGAAAAAAGCAGGGCAGGTAAGTTTTTTTTAAATTCCCGAGCACTTTAATTCCCGAGCATTGTGACATCTTAGAGGTTAGAAGATGTTTCATTTACATTTTGTTTTGGTTCTTTTTTTACTTTACAAGAATTGCTCTTTATTTGTTAAGTATTTCTTGCAGGAGGGTTTAATAGCCCTTTAAGCTGCTGAATAATACACTATATGCGAACAATGTGAGTAATAAATGATAAACAAGGGACAGATAGCATTAAACATCAATAAAATGTAAAGTCAGAAATCTTCAAATTAAACCATCTAATTGATGTGATCCTGAGATTGGAAAGTTATCATATCACTTGTTGAGTCTTCAGGACAGAAAGTGAAGGAAATCAATAAAATCATAAGGGGCAGGCTTTTTTTTGCCACCTTTTGGATAATGGAAATATACCCCCAAGAATTAACATTAGATTGTATTTATAATAAGGTGAGAAGTAGACATTAGTTTTTAAATGATCCTGTTTTTGTGTCCAAAAAATGTCATTCAGATACAACGCAGTCAATAGTTTGGAACAGTACTATAAAAGATGTAGTCAATCTAATCATTTATATGAATTAATTATTTAATTTAGTTACTATTACCTTTCTTATTGAATTTCTCAAATGTATATCACCTTTAAAATTGGAAAACATGTATTGGGTTAGAATTTTTTTTCAAGCTCATCCTTGTCATTGTCTGACCACGAGCTTTCAATTATACCATCAAAGTATAGGTTAAAGGTTAAGTGTTAGTATTGATTTTGCTGTTTCTTTTTTTCTCTGATAGCCATTCTTCAGATATTTTACCTGCTCAAACCACCTTTTTATACCAGAAGAATGATAAAATGTAAGTTAGGTTTCTTTTACTGTTAGTGAGTTACCAGTACTATTTGTATTTCATTTTTTTGCTTGTACAGATCTATAAAATAGTGCCAAAATGTACAGCTTGTGCTACTGATTTATAGTATTAAAGCCTTTTAGTATTTAAATACCTTGGAGGAATAGTCAACATACAAAACTATTTATCTTCAAAGCTTAGGTTAATAAAAACTGTCAGCAGCTTATTCAACATACTCAGCATGTGTCAGTTACTATGGGTTCATATCATTCAGTAAAAAGTGAATGAAGGAAAATAGAAACATGAAACCCTTTCATCACATTTCTGCTGTAAGTGATTATCTTTTTAGGCAATAGAATCTTGAAACTCACATCTTTGTTGACATGCTATTGTGGCATATGTATGGGATAGTAAAAAGGACCAAATAAAACTCAGATATTTCCTAGTGGCATCCAGTTAAATTACCTAACCACAAATGTAACAAGCGCATTATGATAATGACATGTTTTTATTGTCAAACAATGCCTGTATACATCCCAAACGGCAACTTACCTTTCAAAATGCATTATTAATTGTTAATAAATGTTAATAAATGGAAAAAATATATATTGCCACACTATGGACATTTATTTAATTATCTATATTACCCTCCCTGGTGTTCACCCTGAGTGTAGCTCAAGGAGAATTTGTTCACAAAAATCCTGCGCTACACTCAAGGTAGCTTGCCTGTTCCAGGCAAGTCTGCAGCATCCCTCTATGTCAATGTCCTAACCAATTCTTCTGGGTTCCACCTCCCTTATGTCAGCGATAATGAAGGTAGGGGGAGGAGTGAATATAGAGTGCACTCTAGGTCACATTGTGAAAGGGGTAGAGTGGGCAGGAATCCAAACTGATTAAAATGTAATCTGCTTTAATTACCTTTACTGCACTGCATTTAAAAATAAATAAATAATAGACAAGCTGCTATGGGGTTAGATAGTATAAATATGCAGTAAATGGTGCTAGTAATAAGCCTCTGTATGGGTGTGCACTGTGGAGCAAGTGATGATTAAAATTTACAGCATAATATCATGCAACTGAAAGGTGACTTGGCAGCCTAACAGCCTTATAATGTCTTATTCAAATCAATAGCTATGGCATTAGGGAATAAGGTGAGCTACTGTGAAAAATTATTTTGATGGTCGAATTTTTGGTTACATTTTAACTAGCTAACTTCTTGAGTTAATAAGAAAGCTCCTGAACATGGTAAATATTGAAAAGGTGAAAGGTTTAGCTAGTGGGAAGTAGGATAGCTACCCTAAGATGGTTAGGAGGGCACATCAGTGACCAGTAAGTAGGATGGGTGCTCCTTTATCATTGTAATTAATGGGATAGGTGTCCACTAGAGATGGTTAATTTTTTTTTAGTTAATTGCAAAGCCTCCGAACATGGTATCACCAACATTGCTGGAGATGTAAGGAAAGGGTCGCTCTTTGCATAAAATAAGTTTAAAGTCAAAACTTTATCTATGAAAACTTAATTTGTATGATATGTAAGAGATGAGTAGAAATCCTCTTTCCCTTATTGATGTGCCACTTTAAATTTGTGGTCAGTAGGGCACTGCACCTTTTTCTAGTTTGTCAGACAAGTGCTCCTGAACATTATAGGGTCTCTATAAAAGTGCAACAGATAACGTTTTTGTTCTGCATAAAAGTGCCCCAAAGGTGAACTTATTGTATACTCCAGTAAACAGTGTAAAAGTATTTTAGTTATATTGATGACAGGTAGAATAGATATCAACTTACATAGATGGTAAGTAGGCTGGGTACCCCCTTACCTTCCTAGCAGTAAACCCAAGTGTAGCTTGGGGTAGATTATAGTTACAAACATCAGTAGCCTTGAGCTACACTTAGGGTAGCGTACCTTCTTCAGATTAGTCCTCTCTTTTCTCCATTAATGGTATTCTTGGCCCTTCTTTTAGTCAGTGAGTGGTGAGTGGGGGTGCCCTCCCCATATGAATGTATTGTAATATAGCCATAGACATCTGTGGTCTTCATCTTACTAATGTACTGCTGGGGGGGGGGGGGGCAGGCGGTAAATATGAACAGGTTACAGTAATATATATAATACTGCCAAATATCCTAATGAGTGCAATTGTCAAGGGCCAACCACGAGTATACTGTTACCCAAAGAATCCCTACTGAATCCCTCTTTTTACTTAAGTTTTTTTTATTGGCCCACACCAGAAAATAGTAAACAATTATAGATTTTATCAATAAAAAATGTCTTTATTGAGTTTCAAAGAAAATGGACTTTGAGCCCCGTAGGGCGCCTGATTAAAATACTATAAGCATAAAATACAGTTCATGATATATTACAGAGCTGTAAATTCCATTTATCCATTTGTATTAGTCCAATATAAGTCCAATATTTGGAATAATGTTACTGTCAGGAGGTTAATAATAAGAAGGATAGATGCCCACTTACATTGTTGGTTAGAAGCATAGGTGCTCCCTTACCTTAGTGATCAATAAAATAGATTCCCTCTTCTTTAGGAGATAAATAGCAAAAATACCCAGTTCCATATATTTTAGTTCCGTTGTTTATTTTGTTGTATGCTATAACATGACAACTATAAACTGCTAATTGTTTTTCTACAACAAATATTATTAAGAATAATATAATGAGTGCTTACAATGCAACATTGTGACTCATAGCTATAGAGACATCATTGTGTCATATTAAAAAAATTATTTTTTGTGTTTTGGTAACAAAGTCATTTAAGATTAGTTTGTTTAAACTTCATTTATTTCTCATTTGCACAACTTCAAAACCACTTTAGATGTTTTTCCCCCTCATTAGTCATAGATATGATTAAGCTGTGACCAACGTGTGAATGAATGTAGAAAGTGAATGAGGAAACACAAACACAGAAACATTTGCCAGGTTATATTTACAAAAGCATTTCATAGTGTCAGCGTAACACAGGGGTTGTAATGACTAAACCATAGAAATAGTGCACACGGGCTGTCTCATCAATGTCATGGCAGAGCAACAGGAAATACTCACAACACTCATTGTACAGCCAATTAACTTATACATATGGAATGCTGAGAATAACACATTAGAGAGTATTATTAGACATCAGCTGACCTATCTTTAATAAAAGCTGGTAACATTAGGCTTTGCTTACATGATGATGTGTGTTTGAATAGGTGTGACGTATGTAAGACTTGGGAAGGTACATGGGTCATGCATGCTTTGACTAGCATCACGGTGTGAATGTGTGCACAGGGTTTAACTCTTAAAATTTTAATTCTATAAATGCATTGCTATAAGCATATAAACTATGTTATGCCTTGATTTATTTGTTAAACTTATAGCAATGGGAAGCTACAGTATAACCTAGGTTATGGTTAGATATATGTCCCCTTTCCAACCTTTCCCCTCTATCTTAATCTATTTACAACCCAAAGACAGAAAAATTTAATAAACTTATAGTTGGAGTTACTGACAACAAAACCAACAACCCAGCTCAAGTTTCTTCTCAATATTTAACCTTCTGGGTGTTGCGCATGTGGCATGGTTTTTTATAACCATGCCACGGGCACTCACGGCAGAGCACAACATGCTCCTCCGTGATTGCCTGGCCAGCTGGAGGATGTAAACATAAGTCCGGCGTCAGTGGAGACACCGGACTTATGCTGAAAAAAGGCGACCCCCCTCCAGTTACACGGAGGTCTATGGCGCCACCTACCCCCGCCCCTTCGCGTCACCAGTGGCATGATCAGGGGCGGACCCGGAAGCAATCCGGCGGTATCTAGAGCGTCGTTCTAGTTAACTGGGGCTGAGTTTCATAAAGCATGAAACTCAGCCCAACGCTCAGAAGGATAGTCAGGTTAACTCCATTTTCTTTGTCCATAATGTCAAGCCACCATGCCAGCAATGGTGAGATCCACCTCCCCATACCAAATGAGGAAGTGCCAATGTATACTTTATTGCTTTTCACACTCTTAACACTAATGGTCAAGACACTAATTGGGCAATGGACATTTGTAATGGCTTGCCATATTGTGCACTACTCTAGAAGACAACAGAAGGGATTGTAGAGCACATGGAAAATGGTTGGCAGGAAGAATAATACTGATGCTTTACGGCACATTAATATATACATTATTATACACAAAATATAGGT
Organism: Ptychadena robeensis; assembly: GCA_036250615.1. NCBI lineage: Eukaryota > Metazoa > Chordata > Amphibia > Anura > Ptychadenidae > Ptychadena > Ptychadena robeensis. The sequence goes on from CM070032.1 coordinate 194,274,381, forward strand.
ATATAGAATATATCGAGGAATATAGAGTTAATATTGTATATCTCTCTTTTATTAGGACTGTTTGCATTACTGTTACTGTTTGCATGTTCATTTATTGTATATTACAAGGACATTGGTGTTGCTATGGCTTTGCTGACGTTGTAGTAATAATATAGTAATAAGTAACAATATCATGCTGCCTTTGCCTCAAGAACATTGAGTAATATTTTTTCCCCAAGCTACTTTTATATTGAGCTAAAACAGAAAGATTTCAGTGTCTTATGAACATTTTGGATGAGCTTTCCCAAATTAATGGATTCATGCACAAAGGACAGAGAAATCACATACAAAGACACAGTGTACATAGACATTTGTATTTTTCTTCTGACACAAGCTTTGTGAAACATTTCTGTTGGATTTGCAAAGCAGCATTTGCATTTTGAATTGGATTGAGCATTGTACATTTGTTTTAGGCATTTTGTGAATAACAGATACATTGTTGTTAGAAAATGATACTTAATACAAGTGTATGAAATGTTTATTTATTGTGTATAATTTTTAAGTGTATGCCCATTTAATTATCTTAAAGTTGATCTGAACTGAATGTGAGACAAGGAAGACAATATGGCAAGTCATTAATATCCACTGTAGACATAGGCAGTACTGGTTCTATGCCCTCTCTTTTTGGTCTAAATTTTTTAGTCCAATTCTCCTACAAGGCAATGGAAGGAAGGACACATGTGCATTCAACTTCTCAATCAAAGTAGATGACACACATTTTAATGATGATTAATTTGGTTTATTTAAAATAAATGCCAATGGTTACAGAAAATGTCACAGTAGCATATGTATTATTTGATATATTATGAACTTGGGGGGTCCGGGGTTCACAGTCACCACACCCGAATTCAGCGTCTTTTAAATCAACAAGGCTTTATTTAGGTTCAAATTAACAGTTTGGCTTAGCTTCAGCCAAGATAATTCTCAAATGGGGAGAGGGTTTCCCAAAACCACCGGTTATCCTCTCTCAGAGGGAAGCATTCCAGCTTTGTCTGTCCTCCAGACAGTGTCCATTACTCTTTTTTTCTGATTTGGTCAGGTGACCTGGTTATAACACTGCTGTGCAGCCAACTCCCACAGGTGATGGGTGGGGTGAATAGGAGGCCCTCCCAACCATCCTGCTTATTCACAGCCAAGGCCCTGTTAACAGTCTAAAGGCCCCATACACCTTACAATCTTTTCATACAATTTCTGTACAATCAAATCTTGTTCTACCAAAACCATGTAATATGAAGAGCTTTTTTATCCTTCCAATCACTGTGTATCTATGTTCTATCAGAGAGGCGTCTATACTACATAGTTGTTGGTAGATCTAATGGAGATTGTATGGATCGATCTTAAGGTGTATGGGGGGCTTTACAAAGTTGCAGTCAAAAGACTGCTATTCAAATCATGTACTGTGTCCATCCAGCACCCTAGGGGTTACCTAAAAGGGGACACAGACCAAAAATGGGCGACACGTATACCCCATTCAGGACCCATCCCTGGCGTCCTGAACAATATGTATATCTTCAGTATTGGTAGCAAGGCTAATTGATGCTTATCTTTCTGAGGGAGATGAGGTCAACCCAGGTAGTCCCTGGAGGAATGTCTCATTGATGTTGTGCACCCAACACTTGGCTCATGATGACCGTTTGGTGCATCCAAGCGGCTCACCCTTTGGAGCCTCTACAATATTCAGGTCAAATTTATTTTATGTTAGAGATATCCTGAGTGGGCAGGTAGTTTACAGAGGCTTGTATGTTAATAACAGGAAAACCACGTCTCCGGCATAGCACTATATGTCTGGTTAACTAAGAAGTTGCAGTTCAATACTTTTTCAGTCTAAAGGCCTCCATACACCTTACAATCTTTCCATACAATTTCTGTACAATCAAATTTTGTTCTACCAAAACCATGTAATATGAGGGCATTTCTAATCCTTGCAATCACTATGTATTCTATCAGGGAGGCCACTATACTACACAGTTGTTGGTAGATCTAATGGTGATTGTATGGATTGATCTGGATTGTATGGGGGGCACCAGAACATAGCACCAGAGTAAAGGCTGCCATACACGGGTCGGATTCGCACCGGATTCCGGCCCGATCGATTCCGGGCGCGTGCACGCGAAACGATCGGGCCGGAATCCCGTTCAGCCCACCTTGTCCGTCCGATCGGGTCCGACCGATCGGGGGCTCAGAATCGGATCCGCCAGAGAACCAACATGTTGGTCTTTCGGGTCCGATTCTGCCCAGATCAGCGGGAGTTGCATTCCGGGAGGTGATCAATCGGACACGGATCCGGCAGGACAAGGTGGTATGCAGCGATCGGATTCCTTAATTGGCAAATCGATCACACCTGAGGATCCCGGCGGAATCGCCGGAATCGATCGGATGGTGAATCGATCAGCCAGGGAATCCGTGCCGTGTATGGCTAGCTTAAGACATAAAATGAAAGGCTGTGTAACAAAATGGCAAGTGAAACAGGCCTCACAGTACAAAGGGAAACATTTAATGAGAGGAATTCCAAATATGAACCTCTTAAAAAAAAATTTGAAGACTTCTGGCATGAATGATTGAATGTTTTAAATGTATAAGCCAACTAATATTTTTGCATTTCAGTTATTTTTATTACATTTCAGACAAGATAGTAAAACACAAAGCGGTAATGATTTTTGGAGACAGAATTACAAAGATTTTATACAGGATATTGCATATTTATCATAAAAGTAATGTTTTACCATCTAAACACAAGTGCCTATAAACATTCAAAACATTTTTTAAGAGTAAACAAGCACATTTGTCAGATTTAAACCTTATTTCAAACTCTTAGGCTATTTGGTTATTGTTTAATCATAGAAATCGATATTGCAGATACAAATGGCCACTTTCCCAGAAATGCATAGCCAAAATGACTAATCAATATTAGCTATTATTTTTTCACAGTTTAATTTTACATGCATATTGTTAAATCTGAAAAAGTCAATTTCTTCATGGCTGAACACAGTTGTTTAAAAATATTGTGCTATGAAATTACTAATTTTGACAAAATTTTGAAACAAAATGATGGTGTGTTTGCCATATTTTTTTCTGTGCCACTCAAAGTCACCACCACCACAGTTATGCCCCATGACTGAACCAGAGGCTATTAAAGGGATAACCATTAGTCTGCAAAAGCCAAGATTTAGAACCTAAACATACATAATTGTTATTTCTATAGATCAAATATAGGACTCATTGATTTAATTAGAACCCCAACATGTAAGACTTGCTCCTTCCTTTGGCAAAAAGCCCTGAAAAACCCCCTCTTCAATCTGCCCTTCCCATCTTCTCACTCCTACCATCACTACCATACCAGTCCTACCTACCCTACCTATTGTATACTCTGTTCTAGATTGTAAGCCCGATTGGGTAGAGTCCTCTACTCCTCCTGTGTCATAACCCGTGTGTTATCTTGTGTAGCATATCAACTCTAATTTATTGTACAGCCCTGTGTAATTTATTGGTGCTACATAAATAAATGATAATAAATATAAGACTAGCTACATTTCACTAGCTACTAGCTAGCAAAAAACTACATGTGCTAGACCAATATATATTTTTTGGAATGTTCCCACTACCTTTCCCTACATTTTCATCACTGTGATGATAACATGTTTAGGTGCTTTGTAATGAACTCACCCCATTTTGTGCTGAAAAAGTCAGCTTATGCACAAGTATATACGATACATTTTGTTTCTATATTGGAATTTCATTTTGAAGTGTTAGATGTTCTCAGTGCTATTTGTGTCCTTGTTTGAGAGATTCATCCTTTCTATTTGTCAGTTTTGCCATCGGGGCAGAAATGAATGTAACATCCAAAATGTTACATTTGTCACCTGAACAGGAAAATATGGAAATTCTTACAACTGGGAAACTTATTCTGTTAACAGCTATTGAAGTGATTTCACCTAACCTGCAAGAGATTACCACTTGAAAGGAAGTGAAGGGAGGTTTCCCTGACTGTATGGGTTTTATATATTTACAACATATACAATATTTATGTGGAGACTTTTTGAGATGGATGGAAAATTTTGACCAGTTTATTTGCGAGTTAATTGCAAAACCACTGAACATAGTATAACCACGTAAATTAATGGAGATGTAGAGAAGGGATATGAGAACATTACAAAAGATTTTGACACATGCTAGATCAGTACTTTCCTTTTTTCTAATGTTCCCACAACCCTTCTCTACATTCCCAGCAATTTTGTTGATCATACCATGCTCCACCCGTGCCCCAAACCACCACCCACTGGTACAACAGGGGATGGGCCCGGAAGCCTAACACCCAGGGGAGTCAACTGGATCCTGCCTAAACTTCTATTAAAAATGAGTAAGTATTATGGCTTAACCCAAGTAAGTAAGATTTTGTTTATCTATAAATACTCTCAATTAACGGCAAAGATACTAACTATATCCAACTGCTCACCATCTCCTCCCACAGAGATTATGGATTATTCGTGTATATGTATATATCTCCTGATGAAGCTACAATGCAAAATATGTTGAGACAGAGACAAAAAACAAGATATCTATGATCATGGGTGATGTAACAAACCTGTAATCTGTATACTTTTTTGTACTACGACACTGTTCAATGTGCACTGCGTATAATACACATTTAATGAACCTTTGATTTTATGAATTTGATTTTATGAAAATTTTGACCAGTTTATTTGCGAGTTAACCTCCCTAGCACACCGCCCATATCGCGCCGTTTACAACGGCACGATATGGGCGATCAAGGCAGTGTACATAGTACACTGCCCGCCGTTTCCGGCATCCCGCCGGAGCTCTACGCGCAGCTGTTTTCATTACTGACAACAGCTGCGCGGGAGAGAAAGCCGGCGCTCCTCCATTAACATGGAGGTCTATGGCGTCTGGGAAAACAAATACATTGTTGCCTGCATAAAATATGCCATACATATATATAAATTGACATAACTGAATGCTAAAGTTCTGAATTGAAAGTAATTATGCTTAGTTTTCCATGGCTAATGATAACAGAACAAAAGAAAAAAAGTCAGCTTTGCATGTTGCTCTTAGGCATCTCAAGGTCACCAAGTAGGTGGATTATGACCTTAATGTTCTTAGTGGGTGGTGAGAAATGTTTTTTCGTCATTGTAAAAGCAGCTCATTTGTGTGAAAAAAAATACTGAGCATCCAGAAACATCCTTAAACAAGTATTTACAGTATAAAGGGAAGAACCATTAGGCACACTAGGCATTTTCATAGAGGTAACTTTTGGTGTCATGCTCAACTTTTTAACTTAAGTACAAAAAGAGAGAGATAATGATGTACAAGAAATAAAAATAAAACTTGAGCTGCAATGTCCTGTTGATAAATGAATGATAATTTAGCATTATCTTCATTATTCATCTTTAGTTTGTAATTTGCATCTTCTGAAACAGAAGCATCAGGCTCATAAATATCATTTATCTGACGAGAGAGATGCTGTTGAGAATACAGCAGTGGTCTTGTTAATGCAGCTTGCTACAGTAAAATCCATCAGATAAGGGTGATTGCAGCTTTGTGTGTTATCTCCATTGAATGACAGGGTGCAATTTTTTATATGTATAATAATTTCTTGTCATGTCTTCATAACTCCGAGAATAACGAGGTTCCAAACATTACTGATAATGCCAAAAATTAAGCGTGTTTAATTAGCATCTACCAAGTACCGTAACATTGCATGAGCTCGTTTAATTGAAACATCCACTTAGTAATATTGTGTCTTCATCACTGCTATTAGCAAGCTGTAATTTAAATAACGGATATGTAGCAGCTAATAAATAAAACTATATATTACTATTAAAATTAAATAGGGCAGAGATGCATTTTAATGTGCCATGAAGAATTTATAACAAATATGTTCAAAGTTATGTTTTATTTAAGATACAAGGGATGCATATAAAGTAGTCGGAATATTAAATCCTGAGCTTGGTGTAATTTGTGTAAAATATGATATCTAAATTGGTTGAAGTGGGTTCTGATTGCCAGGTGTGTTACATTTATTAATTTGAAGGGTTTGCTTACAGTAAACAATGTCATCAGCAATATGCCAATACAACTGAAAGTCAACAGATTCACTTTAATGGAGACACATATACAATCTGCCATCCCATTTAGCCCTCTGGGGTTTATACAAATGCTTTTTTCTGGAGTTATAGCTCAAATAGTAGAGATAACGCCATACATTACACTTCCCTAAAGTGCCAAATACCCTTTGCTTTCTGTAATGAACTATATTGGGGAGTAAAATAAAAGAATAATGTGGTAACACAAACTGGTCACTTTCCACTTAATCACCATTTGTAAAGTGAATGTTGAACAAACCTTACACTAAACTAGCCCACAAATCATATCCAGATTTATACATAACAAGAACCAAGTTCTGTTTTGTATTCTACTCTCTTACTTATTAATGAAAAGTAAAAGTGTTTCTTTAATATTCAAGAAGATATTTTTACCCATATCACCTCTGTTGCTGTTTCCCTTTGTCTATATATAATTCCCCAGACCTTAACATTGTCATATGGAACAATACAAAGTGATAGCTTCCACTTGGTTTCTTTGAACTTCCTTAGGGTTGACCTCTACATTAAAGATGTGGTAAGAATACCTAGCTGAATAGGTTATAGACTCACTTCAATGTAAATGGATCTGATCCTTGCAATTCTTAGCCCTTTGCAATTCTTAGCCCTTTGGCATCACCCATGGGATTTACAAATGAAATTATTGTCCATATATCTCCCTCTTACTTGTATCAGTTACTTATTATTCCCTCTTTCTGGTACCAAGCTCTTTAAGCTGGGCATGGAAGACTTAACTATCCTTCTATGGCTCAGGTGCCCAACCTGCAGCCCTTTGGGCGTACTTCAGTGGCCCTCGAAACTTAACTGTTTATGCATAGGGCATAAGTACCCTATCCGCTGATCCTCGCTGATGTGTCCATTCCATATATTATCATGTGTAGTGGTTACATGCTGACCTGGCTTTCCTAATAAATTTTGGCGCTCCTAATGACATCAGTAAATTTGTCAATGACAGCTGCATCCAGGGGCGGTCCTAGGCTTCACAGTACCCTGGGCAAGAAGGCAAATAGTTAATTGACCATACCTCCACATTCTAATCTCGGATTATTACAGTAGGCTGCAAAAAAAAAACAAATCCTCATGTACATGACACAATATGTTCTCTACCACACTACAATCTTCCCTAATGCTTTAAGTATCTATGAAAACAAGTTTTTTTTGTTATTTAAATGTAAAATGATGTCTTCTAGCTATTCCTGCTGTTGTTAAAAAATGCTTATACAAATTTAGCATAGATTGAAAATGTTATGTACGGCCCTTAAGTTATGCAGAGGGCTGCATTTGTGGCCTCCCATATCAACTCAGTTGCCCACCACTGTTCTATGGCTTGAATTGGTTCTAATAAATATTTTGAGATCATCCTTTAATGTCTACATATTTAAGCATCTCCTGACTTCTTTCACAATACCCATGCAGAAGCAAATTGTTACTTTTTTTTAAAGGTGGTCCACAAATTGTATAATAACTCATTATTCCCTCTTTGTGTTAATAAATTCTCCCCAAATTGGTGCTCCCCAAATTGTATTGATTGAAGTATATTTTATTAAATCCTAAGCCACATCTGCTATTTAAATCATTAGCATTTGTTTTCAATAGGTCTGACTTCAGCTACGTATGCAATTAGGTACTGGTAAACGTCAATATTAGGGACACTATTGTTCATAGTTTGTCAAGCACACACAGAAATCAATCAATTTACCATATTTTGTGGCCAATGAGACACCCCAAAAGATAAGACACACCCCTATATTCAGTTGAACTCAGATGTATATAGAGGTGCATGCAGGGAAGCTGTCAGGGGCGTCAGCCTGCAATCAAAAGTACCTGGAATCAAAGCCACACACAACAAAGCTTTTGTCTCCATGGTGTGGGTCAGCTGGGCAGCCTCTGGCAGCTTCCCCACCTCCTGGAATTGGTTACCTGCTTGGCCTCCTGGGACTCCCCTCACCAGTGGGGCTCAAGACCTGTTCTCCATAAGATGAACATAGTTGAACCAGCTGATAAGGAGGGGGGAGTGCATCTAATGGAGCAGGACATTTTAAAAATGTAATTCACATCTTTTTCTATTTATTAATTTTGACTAACAAAGATGTTTTTTCTTTCTTTTGGAAATTGCTGATGACTTTTATGTGTAACAATTTGGATGAACGCAAGTAGTGATAAAATAGAAATGACTGTGTTTTAATGGTTTAATGCTAAAGTCTCAAGATGTACTTTCCTAGACTGAAAACTGTTATGCTTTTTTCAGTTAAGGCTGCTTTCAGTGACTTCAGGCTATTAGTTTTAAAATCGCAATTTGATTGACTAAACACTGACATTTTAATAAAGAAGTTATTAGGAGATCTGTGTGTATGACAGGTATACCTTATCAGAATATTTACCCAGCAGTGCAGTTAGGTTGATATGTGCATGGCAGGTGTATTAAGCAAGGAATAATATTTTTACTATACTATATTGCAGCATATTCATAGATATATGAAAATGTATGCATGTTTAAATGTTTGCTTCCCTATAAGATGGGAGTGGGCATATGCTAAGAGGAGGTATACTCTGTAGAAATATGTTTACTACCATAAATCTTTATATAGAATAAATACCTATAGTAAATGACTAATGAGATGATTCTGCATTTCAGTTCGGAACATGTTATAATAGACAACCCTCATCAAATTTGAAAGGTTGAGAGAGGAATAAGAATTTACATTAGGGAAATGTCTTCGAACTTGTTGATTTGATTTACATTTGGTCCTAACCATAGTGGCAAACTAAGCAGACAGCACTCTTTAAACTTGAAGCCGGTACACAGTTTCTACTTCTTCTACTTCACAACATCTATTTTGTATATACATATATATAAGATTTATTTTACAACCGTGCCATCAAACACAAAAATTTACTTTAGGAGCCTCATGTATAAAAGTGTAGACTGGATTCACATTAATTAACTGACACTTGTTTTGACATTGTATACAGAGGCGTGATGGGTGTAATAGATTGGAAATGATTGATTTACAGACTGCCTTCAATTAGTGATGACGGAACTTCTCCAATGTCCGTACGCGAACAGGTGGACTTTTAACCTCCCTAGCGCTCTGCTGAGGTCCAGATTTCTGTACCAAAAGTGCACCATAGACTTAAATGGAATATTTTTTTTATGCTGTAGGCCTGTTACTTTCTAAGGTATGTCGGTACAAGGGTCTAGTAGACATCCTGAATATAATAATGTTTGAAACAAATGAAAAAAATTACATTTAAAATATGAATAGTAAAAGGTATCATATGAATGATAAAAATTTTAAAAAACCTATTTTGTATGATAGATTTCAAAACAGTTTATATTCATATTTATGTTTTTTATATTTATAATACAATTTGTATTCAATTGGAAATGTGTTATGTGTTTTTGTTTTTACTTTGAATTGTATTGGACACAGTTATCCTTGTATCCAATACAATGGCCTTTGGCACCCTCTAAAATGGTTAACTTCAAAGAGCACATCTGGAAATGACACTGGGGGAGATTTTTCAGATGTGCTCTTTGAAGTAAGCCCAATTTACATTTGAATATCCCGCACACCCCCCCCCCAATGTGACGTCATCACGTCACTCGGGGGGAGGATAAGCCACTCTCCACTCTCCAGCAGCCTGCTTGTCAGATCAGGGACACTGGGACAGCGCAAAACAGTAAGTATGCACTGCAGGAGCCCCGATCTGCACTGGATGGCACCATCTGGTTCAGTGCAATAGTTACTGTGCAGCGCTGGACGAGATGGTGCCGTTGCTAATGCTAGGGGGGTTAAAATAGTCCGCCGTATGCCAGTCCCTCCCTAACCCTCCCCACACTTGTTGTTTGTTAGTTTGTTTAATCTATCTTCCCCTGGATCTCCTATCTCTGCAGATTATGTTCTTCCTTATTTGTTGTGCAATTGGATAACGGGCCTCATACATTGGTACCGCCCCTACCAGGGCTACGTTAGATACCTCCCTAAATCTGCCTATTGCCTTGGTTTAGGCGGTGGGGACTAGCTTTCAGTAGATCAATATTACAATGTATTGTTCTGCTTTCTTCTTCTTTTTAAAACGCGTATGTGTGCCAATTTGTATCTCAAAGGAGACACTGTGGATTTGTTGTTTTCTGCGTTATTATGTGTATATAACGGGAGATTGTTTGTCGCCCCTCCCTCTTTGTGAAAAATTCTTAATAAAGAAATATTGTTTAAAAAAAAAAAAAAATAGTCCGCCTTTTCGCGGGCAGATTCAAATTCCCCCTCTAGGCAGGAAATTTGAGTCGGGAAACCCAGAAGTAACGTCACATCCGGTCCCTGGAACGCATAGTTCCTGGTTGCTGTTGCCGGATGTGACATCACTGACATCACTTACGGTTTACTGAGCCCACTTTTCACTGCAAGACCGGGTTCTCTACTCTTCAGTAAAAAGATTCTTCCTCCGGGGGAACTTACTGCTCCTGATCCTGCCGGAGGAAGAATAGTGTGCTCCTTCTCGTCGGCGAACGGGGTGGGTCGAACACCCGTACTGCTCACCGGCTAGAAGGAGGGCAAGTATCCATGTTCAGGCCGAGTTGTCTGCCCGGTGGCCCTCACTACCTCTGACCTAGTTATCTCCTAGATGGTGGGAGGCATTGTGTGTACTGTAGTTGATTGTCTTTACAAACAAAAATTTTTGTGTCTGTAGTTGATTGGGTTATATACAGTGTCTGATCTAATTATCTCCCATGCACAGGGAGACCCTGGCATACCCAGCGGTCTGAGTGTTTAGCCTAGTTCTTCATCAGATCCACAGGTGAGGTCTTCTTGCATGGGGACTTGTATATAAGACCAAGTATAGTACCAATAAAGTGTTCTTCTTACCCTCAACTTGCAGTTTTGTCTCATATTGTAGAGAACAGCTATAACACTACTAACTTTTGTAAGAGCTGTACAGCTCTTTGGAGGCCCAACCCAGCTTGGAAGCCTCGGGTGTACCTCTACAGCACCGCTCTGATTACGAGAGAAGGACGTTGTCAACGGTCGATGCCGTTACAATGGGTTTTGCTCTTAGGGCTTGTTTCCATTGATGTGATCCCGCGTGTCTCCGCACGTTTGTAACCACGTGGTAAACGCGCAGCCGCAAGCGTTGACAAACGCATCCATAGGAAATATAGTTTCCATTGGTGCATTTGCGCGCGATCGGGCGCGGATGCAGTTTAGGGCGCGTTTCTGAACGCTAGTTGCAGCATTTTGAAACGCATCCGCGTCCCAACCGCATCCACATCCCAGTATAAAAAAAATTGCATCGCAAAAAACGTGCGAAAACACAAGGCATGCGTTTTCGCGCGGACGCGGGCGCGTTTTTGGCCACACGGTTAAAAACTCGCGCATCCACAAAAAACGCATCAATGGAAACCAGGCCAGAATTGGATTGATTTTCCATTCAATCGGCCTGCGATCGATCACTGTGCATGCTTGCAGCGAATATCACAGATAGGAAAATATCTCACAACACTGAGTGTACACAGGACCAGGGTTCCCACCCAAAGTTTTGAACAGGAATCAACCTGCGAAGTTTTGAACGGGAATAAACATGTGATCATCAAGATGTCACCACCCTGCAATCGATTGCAGGTCAATGGAAAAGGTACTGACCCGTGTATGGGGACCGTAAGTGCTAAACTTATCGCTAGCCAGAGAATGGAACATTGGATTGGGCAGTAGCCTATATGTTAATTGTAGTTACTTTAACCCCTCTGATGGTTCAATTCTTTCTCTTGCTTAAGCAGTACAAACAATACAAACAAATAACCATGTAATTCATTTTAATTTCCCCCCTCTTCAAATAACAGTCATTATCAGGAGGGCTATACCTGTATTATATGGTGAAGGAATTCCCCACCTTCTCGCCATTATCACAGACTTTGGGGAGGTGGGTTCAGCAACGAGCCCCGGAGGATGCCCACACTTAAAAACAGCACAAGCATGGCTGGAGAAGGTAAGCTGGAGAGCGTAGGCTACCTTGAGTGTGGCTACATCCAAGGGGGTTAAGGGAGTCAGTGAGCAGTCTAAAAAATTGGAACTTAGGAGGGAGGGGGCGTTACTCTCCCTGCTAACTTCCCACCCCACACATCATCTGCACAAACAGGGTGGGAACTTAGGATAGAGAGTAACAACATATCATAGATTTATTGAAATTGTGATTTGGCCGGGAAAGACACATGGAAAATGTAATATCTGCAATGCACAGCACCGTTTGCTAGCACTGTCACCAGTTAGAGGGTGGCATTATCATTGTCTGTAGTACTTGAAACAGGGTATTTGAGTTATGACATTGAAGAGGCAGTCATATAACTAGAATTGAGAGCATCACTGAGCCATGTTTATGAAAGTTTTATATTAACATCAAATTAGAGTTAAATAGACTTGCATATATTTCCATAAATCCATGTTTTTCCCTTGAGGTGAATGCCATTTAAAAATCCACAACCACGTGAAAACAACTTGTTTTGTGATCTATGTAAACATAATTCCTTATTTTAAGAAGTAAAAGCTTAGACATTTCTTAGACATACCTCTGACTGTATACAATGTGAATATAAATTTCCGATTTTTGCTTAATTTTGAGCATGCCCAAAGTTCTGCACATTACCTTAATTATCATTATAGTTCCAGTACTATAAGTCCTCCATAGGCTGAAATGTAATTTATCTTTCCCCACAGAGGACAACAGGACCTGGAAAGTTTCCCAGCATTCTTGATAAATGAGCTGTGTAATCTATAATCATCTCCATGTTCACAAAAGTGTCCCAAATTGAGGATACAAATTCCTTATTGAATTATTTATTATTTTCTGTGCACTTGTATTTTCTCTTGGCCCTTGAACACAGTGCCATGTGCATTAAAATCTATAGCAGCTATCTGTGCCCAGTTTCATTCTTCTGTGTTATGTATATGAAACTATATATATATATATATATATATATATATTTATCTATATATATATTTATCTATATATATATATATATACACAAACTAGCCACTTTATTAGGCACATCTTGCTAGTACCGGGTTGAACCCCCTTTTGCCTTCAGAACTGCTATCTTCCTTCGTGGCATAGATTCAACAAGGTACTGAAAACATTCCTCAGAGACATTGCTCCATAGTGAAATGATAGCATCATACAGTTGCTGCAGATTTGTCAGCTTCACATTCATGATGCGAATCTCGCATTCCACCACATCCCAAAGGTGCTCTATTGGATTGAGATCTGGTGTCTGTGAAGGCTATTTGAATACAGTGAACTCATTGTCATGTTCACAAAACCATTCTTAGATGATTAGAGCTTCATGGCATGGTGCATTATCCTGCTGGAAGTAGCCATGAGTAGATGGGTACACTTTGGTCTTAAAGGGATGGACATGGTCAGCAACAATACTCAGCTAGGCTGTGGCGTTGCAACGATGACTACTATTAAAGGGCCCAAAGTGTGCCAAGAAAATGTCCCCCACACCATCATACCACCAGCCTAAACTGTTGACATAAGGCAGGATGGATCCATACTTTGATGGTGTTGATGCCAAATTCTGACCCTACCATCCGAATGCCACAAAAATCTAGACTCATCAGACTAGGCAACATTTTCCAATCCTCTTTTGCCCAATTTCGGTGAGCCTGTGCGAATTGTAGCCTCAGTTTCCTGTTCTTAGCTGACAGGAGTGGCACCCGGTGTGGTCTTCTGCTGCTGTAGCGCATCTGCCTCAAGGTTCAACATGTTGTGCATTCAGAGATGATCTTCTGCATACCGTGGTTGTAGTTGTGGTTATTTGAGTTACTGTTGCTTTTCTATCAGCTCAAACCACTCTAGCCATTCTACTCTGACCTTTGGCATCAACAAGGCATTTGCGCCCACAGAACTGCCGCTCACTGGGTGTTTTCCTTTTTTCGGACCATTCTCTGTAAACCCTGGAGATGGTTTTGCTTGACAATCAGCAGTTTTTGTAAATATTCAGACCAGCCCGTTTGGCACCAACAACCATGCGATGTTCAAAGTCACTTAAATCACCTTTCTTCTCCATTCTGAAGCTCAGTTTGAACTACAGGGGTTCCTCTTGACCATGTCAACATGCCTAAATGCATTGAGTTGCCACCATGTGATTGGCTGATCAGTAAATTGCTTCAACGTGCAATTGGACAGGTGTACCTAATTAAGTGGCCAGTGAGTGTAAATATATATATATATATATATATATATATATATATATAAAATAACTTATGTTAGTTTTACTATGCATAATTAAAATTATTTCTGTTATGATAAAGATCTTGCAAGACAACAATTTAATAGACTAACGTACATGGTTTACAGCATACTGCCATTGCCAAACATTGTTGAGGGAAAGATATTGAACTGAAATGCACAAAGTGTCATCTTTCATGATAACAATCTAGTCTTTTTACCAATCTTTCCTACAAAAGGTAGGTTTACCTTTCCTTTGTACTTAAAGCGGACCTATACTCACCTTTTGTACTTTATGTGCCTAGCAGCCAAATCCCACATCCTCCACTCTCATGAAATTGTCCTGATAGCTAGAAGCCTAGTGACAGTTGGGGAAATACATAATCACATGCAAAACCATGGAGTAACCTTTTAACCCATTAAAACTGTGAAGTGACCATTGGCGAAACAAGAATATAACTTGCCATTAAACCAGTACCCACCTATATAATGTCTCCCATCCAAAAAGTAATATATCCAATCTTAAAACCATTTAAAAGTAAAAAAAAAAATCTTTTTTATTGTAAACGAAAAGGAGTGGAAAAAAAGAAACGAAAATGTAACAGTAAACAAAACAAATATTATTTACATAAAAATAGGTTAAAAACCAAAATGAAACCAAGATGTGGCATACCATGTAGAGATGGTCAATTTTTTTTAATTGCAAAGCCCCTGAGCATTGTATCATCACCAAACTTGCTGGAGATGTAGAGAAATGTTGGGGGTATACTGCAACCTCTTGCACCATATAAGCCTGGATGATGGATTGTTTCCCTGCCCTTGAAAGCATCAGTTACCTGGACTGCTAAATTCTTTGTTCTGGTGTTGTTCATAAAAATGAATCATTGTGTATGACCCCTGCTTGCCTGTAGATGACTCTTCTGATTAACCCTTGGATACCATGTTTGGTTGGACTGATTTGTGTATGACCTCTGCTTGCCTGTAGAAGACTCTTCTGGTTAACCCCTGGATATCCTGTCTGCTGGACTGATCCTCCGTGTAAGATCCTTGCCTATTTACCTAGACTATTGCATTTATCCTTTGACTCTGCACTCATGCCCTAGGCGGTCCCTGGAGGGTTTCACCAGTCTCAGTTCTCAGGTGGGATACTTGGTGCATCCAAGTTCTTGGGGCAACTGAAGTCAGGTAGGCGAATCATGTCTCTCATTCAAGCAGGGGCTTATCTATAGGTGAAGACTGCAGTGGAGATTGGGGTATCTGACCTGAACTGTTGATGGGTGATCCCTCGGAGACCCTCACACCTTTACACTGTTAGCTTTGTTTTTAGTACATGGGAGTTGTATTGTCAATGCATTTGGCCCTCAATAGTGATGGCCGAACTTTGGCCATGTCTGTCTGTGAACGGGTGATTAGGACTTTTAAAGAAGTCCACCGTCTGCCTGTTTGGGGGCAGATTCAGGTGGGGAATTTGAATCTGAAAAACCGTATGTGACGTCACTGACGTCACACCCGGTACCTGGAATGCATAGTTCCTGGTTGCGATAGCCGGATGTGACGTCACTGATCTCACTACACTCGATAACATTTCTAACCTAAACAACACTTATGTTTGCATATTTCATTTTCCAAAACCATTCATGGAGAGACACATCAGGGCTAAGAGTGCCTTCACTCCCACCAGATATTATATTTTTGATGACCGATAGGATTTTAACACTAACCCACCTTCAGACTGAAAACCATCCAGCATTAGACTGATGTGGATGTCGATGAGTGCACTTCCCTCTTTCAGTATTCCAAGATTTTTCATTAGAGTCTGTAAGCAGTTCGGCAGTTGTGATACCATTTATTGCAACATGTGTTGTCATGGCGACATCTAGTGGTAGAATGTGAAATTGCAGTTGAAAATCTGAAATCACATAAAAACACTAAGAAGAATTGCAAATTCTCTGCGAATATCACCATTTGTTCATACAAATATTTTATGTGCAATACATGCTACTTTCCCTAGAATCTCAAATATATAGCAGTATATTTGAGATATTCGGGAATTCTCAAAGTCCAAATATTCATAATAAAAATGATCTAGTCGAATATTCATGCTCAACACTATTCTTCTGTTAGATTTCAGATGTTAGAAGTCTAGGTTAATTTTAAGAATAATGGATATCAAGCAAATGCCTAAAGAAATGAATTAGACCAGAACGTACACAAAAGTTATCCCCTTGAACTAAATCAGAAGAGTTTTGAGCTTTTAATTATACATGTAAATAAATACAATTATAAATTATTTTAAAAACGATAGATCTGATTTAGATATGGTAACAAGTAAGATCGCTAATTAAAAAGAACACAAAAGAATCTGATCAAGAAGTAATTCATTATCTATGAAAAGCTCATTTACATCATTATGGAAATCTGCATATTAGAGAATTCAAGCCGCTCAAAGTGTGCAGTACATTTTATAATTTAAGGGAAAGTGGTTTTATTAAAGTCATCTGGTGAACATTTATATATGCATTCTGAAAATAAATGGTAGCATAACTTTTGCACAGCTAACTATTTTTAAATGTAAAACCTTTTTTCAATAACTTACATTATTCTCTCTAATTTTAAATAACAATACATCAGAGTAAAAGTAATGATAAAATATTTCAGAACTTAAAAAAAAAAAACTTTTTCACTCTAACACAAAATGCCGATAATGTGTTTTTTTAATGAAACTTCAGCTATTTGGTGGAATAACCCCGATTTGAAATCACAAATTTTGAATGTTTTTACCAGTTGTTCACATTACTGTTGGGTAACTTCATACACTGCAAAAAAACAACTCAGCTTTGCTTGATGATTTATGACTAGCTGCATTTGTGAGTTATTCTTAAAGTCCATGAACACGGTATTATTTGCAAAGATATGAATAGAAAAGCAAACAAATAGGAGTTCAGATGTCCAGGGTTCAGGTTTAGAGTTCAGATGGGGTAACAAGGTAATCTTCAGAATCAGAGTTCAGATGCAAATTCAGGTTGAATGCTCAGCTAGTTAGAGAGGGTGGAGAACACCTAAATAGCCCCCTAGGCTAACGAGACAGGTGTTTTCAACCCAGCCCACACTTGCAGGGTGGTACTTGCGACAGCCGAGGTCCTTACACAGTGCTATTAACTCACAAACTTAGATGCCTGAAAAATGCGACCATCCTTATTTGTAACCCATCGTTGATGTAATTTACAATTGGGTCTAAATCTAGAGATTGGGCTGTCCAAGACAGACTCCTGATTTTGGTGGTCATCAAGCTAGACCTTGAATTCACTGGCTGCGTGCCATGGAGCATAGTCTTCTGTGTTGGTCAACATTGTCTTGCAAAAGAAATTAAATTTTGAAGGTCACTTTATGTCAACATAAATTTATACTTGAGTGACATTCCAGTGAGTAAGTGGTCTATCTCTCTCAGTGATTTTCACCCTCTGCCAGGTTTTAGCTTTGCTGTCTCCGGTGCCTCTTGCTTGGATTTGTTCTGTGTCTTGACCTAAATATTAGGAAGAAAAGCAACCCTAAATTCACTAAATCATTCTGTTTGGAAAGCCTGGATTGGGCTGTTATTTTCTTCATTGATAATGGTTATGGTCAATAGTTTTTAAAAAAATTCCCAATTACCTTTGGTGTCCTTCTGGCAGTTTTGTACCATCCAGCTGGTCACATTGAAAGAAGAGAATGTTGATTACAGCAGTGGTGCTTTATATTTTCCCTCATTAAATAACATTTTATTGAGGTGATCACCCAATCAATAACTCATAAGAAAGAATGAGGTGTGCTTGTGAAGGAACTTAACAGACCCTGGCTTGGAAAGGTGGTTATACTCATAGATCTGCTGTTTTAAAAATAAGTTGGTCTTTTATTTTTTTTACAGCTGTGTATATAACAGCATTGACATTTTAAAAGAGGTAAATAACAGAACCAAATGGATCTACCAAAATTGTGAATATGATGTCAGTTATTAAGTTTATATTTATTTTTAACAGAATACTCACATTTAACAAAATACACATTTCTACGGTTAATACTGCTACATAATTAAATGTATGAAAATTTTTATTTAATAGAACCATCCAGCATTTTAATAAGCATTACACATTTGCAGTAGTTACTTTTTTTTTGCTTCTATTTGAACAGATTTATTTTTTTACTGCAAAAATAGTAATTGTTAAGATTTTACAAAATGTAATAAACAAATTGCATATATGTGAATTTAATGGCAATCCTAAGCAGTAAGATGTTTGGTTGCCCATTGTGCACATTCTTGGTATCATTATGATCATGTAAGACGTTTGTTTGTATATTGCACACATTATTGGGATCATTAAGATTATCTACTTGTGTTGTGTTGTGTTTGACATCTAAAACAACAGGCCTTTTTTATCTTACCATAGTTGACCAAATCTAACAAGTATTAAGAGTTAGATCTAGTAGACAGAGCTAATCTACATATATAAGTAGGACATCTATCAGAGGAAGAAGGACTGAGGGCATCTAGTGGCAGGAAAAGGGATGAAAACATCTAGTGGCAGGAAAAGGACTGAGGACATCTAGTGGCAGGAAAAGGGATGAAAACATCTAGTGGCAGGAAAAGAACTGAGGACATGTAGTGGCAGAAAATGGACTGAGAGTATATTGTGGCAGAAGAAGGCATTAGGACAATGGTAAGAAGTTCTGTGGTAAGTTGATTGAAGATTGAAGTTTAGCAGTGCAACATAATGTTGGCTATAGTTTGGTGTTGCCCTTTCCAAAGTAATAATGTATGGTATAATTGTCTGCTTCCTGAAATTACAGAGACTGAAGGAATTATTGGCATTATTTTTTTAAATGGAATTAAAGTCATTCATATTTACTCTTAGGAGCTTTTTGCAGCAGACATGTCTGGTAAACATTGCAATGAAATAGAGAATTAGAACTTAGAGTGTAAATGGATAAAATGGAAATATTTTTATTTTAAGAGTGTAGTGGATTTTTTGCAGCATGTGGTTGCTCGCCACATCCATCTGTCTACTACAGAAAAGTGATTAAACCTCATTAATAAGTTATTAGAGAATCAAATACTGTACAGTGATATACCACAGCATGAGGCTGAATGCTGCATCCCTAGAAATCCCGATCTCCACAATTGAAATAATTTTACAGGCATTTGTTAATTTAAAAAAAAGTGATTCATTGATTTACATTGAGATAAGGAAACAAACATCTGTATTCATTTATAAAGACCCCTAAAATTAGTTCAATCAATGAGTTCTATTGAACAGCTATTTAAGATCATGACGCAGATACATAATTATGGTTATTGCTATATGCATATAGCTATACAAAGAAGGTTTATATGTTAATAGTGACAATTGATTTGGGACAAAAAATAGGTCTGACCATTTATATTGTAATAGGCCAAATTCCTCACTACTTCCTTCAAAAAAACTATTTCCCTACTGAAAACATGTGGTTTTACATTTTTGCATGGTATATGTTTACAGAAGAGGAATTAACTTGAGGAGTGAGCTGTAGTTAAAAATGCGTCTTTTCTACCTTGCTGGATGTGGGAGAAAAGTTTCAACATTTACTTACCTCTGAACCTAAACCTAAAAAAAAATATACTGCAGGTACCTGGACCCACATTTTGCACATTACTCATCTACAGTTGCGCATATGTTTTTGGACAAAGCATTGAAAATGCATGCAGCAAGGCATTATAAAAAAAAACGCTAATGCTTGTTTTTTTAAAAACACAAAGCATGCAGTGTGAATGGTTACATTGGTCTTCTATGGGAAGTACTGTAAAAATTCATGTGCGTTTACAAAAAATATGATGCAGTGCATATAGTGTGAAAGGGCCCTTACAGGGGTTAAATAACTACAGTACTGCAAGTGGCCATTAGAGGGCCTACATAATGGCACTGAAAACGTATCACCATAGGATAGTTTACAGTGTGTAATTACTTATTTACAAGACTGTCAATTCTTGTTCAACTATTGGTTAATGTTTCCCAAAACAGAGTTGCATCATCAGAGGGAAGGAGTGACAAAGCACAGTCAAAACTTACTCATTACAGTTAGTGATTTTTTGACCTGTGATGTGGGGTTTGGCTGCAAGGGACATGAAGTACAAAATGTGATTATAGATCGCTTTAACAATTCTGTGATATAAAATTCTTTCATGCCTGGAGAGCAACATACACATAAAACACAATGGACCATAATGTCCTCCATTAGGTAAAATATTTTATTACAAGTGAATGTGGGTGATTGGTCATCTTGCATATTATAATTCTATTAGTCTCATTGCCTATTTAGTCCATTAATTACAGGTTCTGCTGTATTTAAATGGATTAATGTTGCAGCTCCCCGTCCTCATTTCCTCATGTCGTCTGTGTATGATAAGTGAACATCTCGCTATTCTGGAATGGTGACTCAGTTGTGAGAACCCTGAGGCATAATAAAATTGCAGTATAACAATAAATTGGTCACTAATATAGACTTCAATTACAGTTATACTAGGCATGATCTATTTTTATGAGCTTCTAATTTTTTCCTCATTTAAAATAGCTACACTGAGATTACCTGCTTGTATCAGTATTACAGCATGTTAATGCCCAGTTAACATAATCCTACAAATGGATATTGAAAACTAGTACATTGTCTTTTATTCCTTTCCTTAAGCATCATTTCCTGGCTCATTATATACGTACTGCAATGGATTTTTATATCTTACATAATACATGATAAGCCAAATTCAGTCTGTACGGGATAAACTGTGGTGGACTTTATTATAAATCACTGGTAAATACAAGACCTTCAGCTATTTCAGTTCCCTTTCCTAAGAAAGTCATAAATATTTTAAAGACTTTCACATTCTAGAATAGTACATTACTGTATATTCTAGTAAAGTAATAATACACTGCGTATGTTGTTCTACATTTTTCTGGACTATTCTGTTATATAAATTATATTTCTCATTGGCTAAAAGTATGTTCAAAGCTGACCTCCAGAAATTACACGTTTACACAAGTTTTGTAAATCCATATTCACTCAATAATCACAGCCACAAAGTCAGTGTGACAACTGCAGAACAGTCTTTGACACCAATCCCCCCCCCCCCCCCCCCCCCCCCCCGGCAATGGCACAGTCCCACAGAGCTGTGTCTGCACCCATGGTTTGTGCTTGTCTTTGCTGGCCAGGTCTTCAGCACCCTAACCATTGCTACTATCAGCATACAGTATTAAGTTGAGCAGTGCTGGGATATCTTCTTTTTGTTCATATATTTCCATATTCCACACTAGGGGAATGGTCAAGACTTCTGTAGTTAGATAAAATGTGGCTGGATAACAGCCGTGACTACATGTCCCAGCATGCCCAAGAGCAGTAGCCTCATCTTGGATATGTCATTTGAAAATAACAAGGGGACTGACTATACCCTGTAGTATGCTCACAGAAACTGACCATGCCATGTAGTATGTCTGCTTTAACTGATTGATTATTTCCTGCATATTTATTGTATGTCTCCAGTCTGCTGTAACCATTTCCTGTAGTATTTCTGCAGTGATTGACAATCTACTGTAGTATGCCTGCAGTGACTGGCCATCTCGATATTCACAATTGAAATATATTCGATCTATGTCCGACATTTAAGAATTTACAATTTTTCACGAATGTGCACTCGGATATTCCTAATGGTGGATATTCGTCATATTAGGCTTCAACATTGTTTACCTGCATACATCACGCATATCTGTTCGCATTGCAAATGGATTCGCACAATACGCTCAGAAGCTGTAATGCTGGTTCGTGTATCTTTGTGAATAATTGGGAACAGATACGTGCGATATAAGGCAATTGAATACAGTTGGATTGAATTTTATGAATTTTAATGTTACTTAATACATTTGCGGTAACCATAACCATCTCTTGTAGTATTTCTGCAGTGATTGACCATCTCTTGTAGTATTTCTGCAGTGATTGACCATCTCTTGTAGTATTTCTGCAGTGATTGGCTATCTCCTGTAGTATTTCTGCCAGCAGAGGAAGGTCTAAACCTTTGTCTTACGAATAGAGGAGTTCAAGTTGTTCTAGCCTATGGATTAAGACTAAGATTAAGACTATGGATAAGACTATGGATAAGACAGGATGTCATTCTAGTTCATAAGACACCCCAATCATCTTGTCAACATAGTGTGTATATATGTATACAGTATGTGCAGTAACAGCAACTATCACAAAGGAGCAGAAATGTGACTGTTGGATTGTTTGCCCAAAAATCATGCACTGGAAAATTTTTCCCTTGGCAACATAAACAGCTGATTCCAAACTGTTAGCATAGATCAGTGGGGGGTATTCCATGGAGGCACTGGCCCTCAATCTAAACCTGTATTTGAAATGTTTCAGTATACTTAAGCTTTAGATTTACATTTAAATGCAATTGTAAATAGCTACACACTATTTTCTGCAATATACAATTGAGGTCAAAACTATTAGCCCTCTTATGAAAATAAACAACACTCTTGATTTCTCCATTAAAATGCACTAATTATAAACAATGCTCACTACGTTAACTCTGGATATTTTATTGATACAATACTCAAAATAAGAAAGTGCAGAAATAAGCCATTCAAATTTATTAGCCCCCAATAGTCAATAGTGTACCCTTTCTGTGGCGCTACTGACAACAATCTCTTAAAGTAGTTCTTTACTAGGTTTGCCTAGGTTTCATGAGGGATTTTGGCCTATTAGTCCGTTGCAAATCATTCTAATCATTAAAATTGTATGACTTCCCTGTAAAGAAATTGGCTTTGAGCACCCACCACAGATTCTCAATAAGATGAAAGCTAGCCATACATGTGTCGATTCCATGAACGATCGATCACCCATCCGATCGATTCTGGCGATGCCACAGGGGATCGGATGGGCGATCGATCGCCCAATTACGTCTGCATGCCCGATCGATCGCTTCACAAATGGCAACTCCCCTTTATGTGTGCTGAATCGATCAGAAAAGACCAACAGGTCGGTTCTCTGGCCGATCCGATTCGGGGGCCCATATCGATCGGCCGTGGTCGATCGGGCAGGGTGGGCTGGACACGATTCCTCGTCGATCGATTGGCGTGCACGCGCCCGGTGATCGATCGGACAGGAATCGGGTGGAAAATCTGCTCGTGTGGGCCAATCCTACTGGAGCTCCAGTTTGACTTTGCTAATTTATTTTATTACAATCTAATATATAAACTAAGCTAAAATGGGCAAAAATAGCATACTAGCCAAAATGTATTCTATATTATGTTGTTACATTTGTATTAAAACGACAACAACAACAAATGCACAACTTTGCAAAAGAAAAGACAAAGTTTTAACTGAGAATTTTTAACTTCGGCATCAGTGAAAGGACTTCAAACTCCAGAAGTTTGTAAATAATGTATCAAAAAGCGAGTACAGAGAATAAGAGTCAGTAAAGTGACACAATGCAGAAGTGACAACCCAGGCGAGCAGCTGAAGATGTAATGCTTTGCACATATAAAGAAAAGAGCAGTAACTTTGAACATGAAAGAAATAAAGACTTCTTTGCAGAATATTATTCCAGGTAAACGCCAAGGTAAAAATAGATGGGGACATTAAATGTTAGCAATGGTGCATGCTTCTTAAAGGTATTATGTGTGGCTATTTATAGAAATGGTAGACTGTCTTTTATTAGGTATATGCTTTTCCTTTGATTCATGGGTCTTTCTAAAAAGAAATATTAAAGAAGGCTGATGAAGAGCTGTGATTTGTAAAGGTGGTATTAGAGCAGTAATCTCATGCAGTCTCATGTAAAGTATTCCCAGTTTTGGCATGTCTAAAGCATGTCTCTCAACTCAAATAATATGATTAGATTCTCTATCCCATCTCTTGTAACATATCGGCAGTCCCTGTTGATATCTTGCTCAATAATTGTAGTCTCTGACCATCTGCTGTAGCATTGCTACAGTCCCCCCAAAAAATCCCATAATCATAGACCAGGTGTGCCCACATTTTTTGATCTACCAACAATAATAATGGTAGACAACTATTTATTTGTTTATATATTGAGTTTACTATATTTTTCAAATATATATTGTTTTCTTGCATAACAGCATGAACATGTATGGCGCAATAGAATTCTGTTTTTGGACATCTTGTCCTTGTCATAGTGATCAACTCCGTTTTGGATCTAACAGCAGATCCCTATCCACCTTCTGGGTACCTCTATCTTAGTACATAGATTTTGATGTTGTTTTTGTAAGAATGACATTGACATTTTTTAGGAAATGCCCAGTTGGGGAACTGCTACTGTAATGACAATTTACACTGGTGTTGCCTGATACAGGTTTATAAACCCATTCGCACACCTTTTTTCCACTTGTTAAGCAAC
Source organism: Ptychadena robeensis (assembly GCA_036250615.1). Lineage (NCBI taxonomy): Eukaryota > Metazoa > Chordata > Amphibia > Anura > Ptychadenidae > Ptychadena > Ptychadena robeensis. Next base: position 194,299,179 of record CM070032.1, read on the forward strand.
TATATATCAATCAACATTCAATAGATAAAGATTTGGGCCACATCTTTTAAGATATTAGTTTGCTTTTGGGAGAACTTTGCTATTTTCCCCCTCATTGGGCTACAGACCAGCATTTTTGAAAATATTTTTTTTCTGTTGCAAAGTTCCCTAACCAGAGATTTTGCCCTACATAAGTTTGCTGCTTGGTGGCTTGTATGCTTAGTGCATGCCCGCTGCTTACCTCGTAAGCAGCCCAACTAACAGAGTGTCAGAAGGGCAATGATAATGGTAATTAAGAGTAGCAGTGTTGTCAGTCTGCGAATAATGTGATGTTACTGGCAAAATCTCCATCTAAGAAATAAAATTGGTCGCAACATTTTGGTATTAAAAAGCTGGTTTAGTTCATTTCAAAGCCTCTAAAATGGTCCTATCCCCAAAATTGTTGAAGATGTAGAGAAGGGTTGTGGGCATATGTAGTTTTGAATAAATTTTAAGCTGCAACTTTGACTTAAGTTTGAACTTGATTTATGCAGAAACTCCATGCTCTAGAGCAATATATTTATATTTTTTGTAATATTCCCTCAACCTTTTCCACACCTCCAACAGTTTTTGTAATGATACCTTGTTTGTTCATGGGGTTTGCAAATTTTGCTGGGTGGACACTAAAACAGCAGGTAGCGTTATGGACAAGTCAGCGTGAAGTCTCCATGGTGACCACCTGCGGTTTTCCCACTATTCGCTGTTTTGGCGAGTTTAGGGTAAGTATTCACCATGTTGCCAATACTGTGGCCTATAAATTTTAATAAACAAACTCAAGTCTCATAGCACAGCCCTTGTTTATCAATGGGCACATCACGTGACTGTTGTGGGTCTGTCTGATGGTGATGGACACACCACGCCTGGCCAGGCTAGCTGACATTTCCTTTCCCATAGGGGTAAGCTGGGGCTTCTGCGCTGCACAGTTTTAGTTAAAAAATGTAGTTTGTAGACCCAGCCTTACTCCCATGTAAATGTTGACATTTCTTGACAATCTTTAGTACATATTGTTTACACAGATTCTTGAATTTAATTTCTGAAAATTGTCACAATGCTAAACATTCTGTAAAAAAAATGTTTAAGGTTTATATACACTTTACAAGTAACAATACAACAACAAAAAAGCTCAGCTGCAGATTTATATGGGGGAACCAGGGTATTTTATTACAGGGAACCCCAGAAAAGTTAAAGGTTTAACCATATTCTTTATGGTTTCTGTTATGTAAATTAGTTGATCACCTTCCATTAGTTAAGAAAGTTAGGCCTTTCACATCTGCACAGCAGTGTATCATCATAATACAAAAAAGAAATTCTCAATAGATACTATTTACTGCTCTATTTGTATTTAGTGCAGTGCGCTTGTTTTTTTTTTTCTACTGAGGTAAGTAAAATCTAAGACCTTTACATTATGTGCTGATGCCATAAAAGCTTTATAAAGGTCTTCTTTCACTAAAAAGAAAAAGATGACTTTGTCACTTAAGTGAAGAAATTGTTTTCTCATCTTTTTCTTACTGAGTAAATCAGGAATAGGAAACCAATGTCTATTAAGGCAGACAACAAAGAGCAACCGTTTTATACGCTGTAATGGCAATAGTGTCTGGAGTACAATTATAGAAAAAGATGGAGTCATTGTTTTGGACCTAAGCACTTGACTGGTAAGGAAGTTAATAATGTCTGAACTAAGGATTGATGTGGATTCAATACATAACATTGCTCAGTTTTACACACCTTTTCCCCCTTGAAATCAGAGGGAAAATATCTGTGTGTCTTACTGAGCAAATATAACTTTTTTGTTTGACAATCCACAATCAACATCTGATACAATCATTATTGGATTTAAGTTATCATATTTTATTAAATACATAAAAACCCAACACATCAAAAATCACATTGTTGTACATAATTATAAAAAGTATCCCATATTGAATCAATCCATAATTTGTTTATACACCTGTGCCTCTTTCAATGCATTTCACCCAACCAAAGCCTCCTCAGGAGATTGTGAACAGGTGGAAACAACAGTAATAAAACATACAGCAACAGAAAATTATTCAGATTTACTTGGCTTTTGTCATACAGCTTAATATTTTAAGATTTTCCTATATTCTTATGAGGTTAAGACTCCCCTACAGGGCCCCATGAGGCAGAGGCAGGGGGCACTCTCGTCCAGGGCCTGACCATCTAGGGGGCCGGAGGTCTGACCTGTGCTCCCGGCACTGTGATACAGCCTCCTCCCCCATGTGAGTGTGAAAGTAAAAGATTCTGTGCTGCTATTCTGACGGCAAGTGCTCACTAGGGACATTTTGGCAGAAATTGGTATTGCAGGCAGATTGAGATTAAAGCTGGAACTGTAAAAATTTTATTTTTTAGATTGCCAATTTTTTTCAGTTTTTATTGTTAAATGTATATAATTTATGTCACTTGAATAACTGCAGTGAAACATTTATAAAAGGTTGCAGAAAGTGGTGTCAAATTGGGAATGTAAATTACTAATCCAAAAAAAAGCCTGGACTTCTAAGGGTGTTGGAGATCTGGGAGTTGAAAGTCAGGAAGTAGGCATATGTAAAGCCCTAGCTCCATATCCACTTAAATTCCTGCATTGAACGCATAGATTTTGTTGCAATGCTCAACCCACCCATTGACGGCGATGTGGCAATGACAGGGCTGCCTCCTCAGCCTGTCAGAGCCCCGCATCCGCTCGTCCAGAGCCTGGTGAAGGCTTGACGGAAACCCACAGATTCCAAAAGCGGATGTGGAGTTAGGGCCTAAGAGTAAAATCTGACAAGAGAAAAGCAGAGTTTGACTACTGAGGTATGAGATCTGGGGGTTCAAACAGATTGTTTGTTGTACTGTGAGATTTACATTTGATCCAAAGCCAGCTGGTGACTGGTGGATGGATACAGCTATTCGGAGGCTCAATCAGGAACAGGGTGGTCTATCTGCAGCAGAATCTACCATGCAGGAGGACAGTGAGGGAGACCACCCTACATTTGGGGTGTGTACTAAACACCATCTCCAAGTACTCATCACAGCAGCTCACTAAAAGTTATGTGCACCCTTAGGTAGCCATGTTCTGGAGCCCTCTGGCCGGGGGGGGGGGGGGGGGGGGGGGGGGGGAGTGCTAGCAGCAGGGGGCAGCAGAAGATCAGCATTGCATTACCTAGCATCAAACCATAATACAATTACCATATTACCTCTGGCTGCAACTGCAACAAAACATCCTTATAATGTTACCCTTATTATACTCAGATTGTAGTATCATCATTGGATAATCTCCTATCTAGTTCTACATCATGTCCTATCAAGAAGAAGATGAGGAACCTATACAATAGAATGACATCATTTAGGTTTGCCTAGGGGAGCATATGTCCATGAAGGTTCTTATTCTTATAGCTAGTAGTCATCTGAGCTGAAGACTAGTGTTGATCTCGAATATTGGAATCACAAATTTTTACAGCAAATATCTAAAATTCACAATATGACCATGTACAAGTGCTGATTTGCGCAAGGAAGATAATAAATGATTGCTTTTCATGTGATAGTGTTGATCGTGAAAATATGTGAATATCTGCACTTTTATTTTGAAAATCTTTTGCACAATGAAGGTAACAATGACTGGTTTGAGAATTATAGGTGAAAAAACTTGCTATTTAGCGAATACAAATCATGCCTGTGCTGCTTATCACTACTGTAGATATGGTTTGGATTGGTTAGGAAACATCTGCAATATCACTTATCAAGTCTAGTTGAATATAATGACTACTGCTATCTAGGGGAGCACAATGTCCAAATGCTGATGATGCACAAGTAACCTGCCCATTCGAGTTGAGTCTGACTTGCAACACAAAATTTCACAAATAAATTAAATGTGTGTCTGTTTATTCTATCCCAGATAAAAAGATTTAAAGCGCACCTAAACCCACAAACTTTTTCCCCTAGCTAGCCAATCTACCATTACTGGAGAAATACGTAAATAAACTAAAAAACCCTTACCTGTGAGGAGAAGTATGTGTATTTCCCCTCTCACTCCATCCTATTTGTGGATTGAGTGTGAGGGGCTCCTCACAATTATTCTGCAGCTGTTCACAATTTTTTTTTGCCTGCTTTCACTTTGTGTCCATTGACAGACAGTGTATCTGGTGGCCCCTGGTGGCTGCCGGCGTTATTGCAGCCTTAATCCATTCAGGACTGGAAGCTAACACTCAATCTAAAATGGCGACTCCCACAGATGTCAGCAGGATAGGTAAATATATGTGTGTTAGGTTTTTGAGCAACTTTGAGCTATTGGGACAGTTTAGAGGTAAGTAAAAGTGTAATTAAATTTTTTTGTGTTTTTTTTTTTGAGTTTAGGTGCGCTTTAAGTTCTTTCTGGAAGAACATCTGGCAAAAAAAGAAAAAGTCTTTATTTGAGAGGTCAGATCTCAAAACACATTGCAGTTGTTATTTTAATGATGAACCAATGTATATTTCACAAGATCTATAAAGCAAGTACATAGAGAACATCCTTCTAAGCAGTATTCGTAGTACAAATCAATAATACTTTCAGGCCGACCAAGTTACATTCATATTTCTCATAAGGGTTAGAACCTTGCAGCTCAAAGTCCAGCGAATACAGAGAACATTAACTTTCCATGGCTTGTTTCCCTCCTGCGATCATCAGTAAGCTTATTGAACAACTAAGTTTAGTGTCAAGGGAAACATTCTTTCACTAGTACTCTACATTTGTGTGTGGTTTTATATACAGAAATATATTTGGATATAAGCATACTACCTGTTACCCCCCTGCTTCAGGTATGGGTCGGTCTGCTGGGCATTGTAGTCCTCCACG
>CM070032.1:194304121-194315222 GCA_036250615.1 Ptychadena robeensis
TTAGACTCCCTGCTCTCTGATAGTTGTCAGTTCCCATACCAGGGGCCAGCCCTAACACTACCTTTAAGATTTTGAAAGAGCCCCCTTGGTAAAGAATGTTTCTCTAGGTAAACTTACAAGTTGATTCATATATAAAATGTAAAGGCAGGGACAATCCACAAATGTTTGACATACTATATTTGTGATGTGCTGTGAAAAAAAATTCACTGTAGGGATGCTTTATTGTGCTACATTTTATATATAACAAAGTTTTTCCTTACACCTAACACTTACGACTATGCTGATAGACTCATACCCAAAATGTGCCATGCTGATATACTCATACCCAAAATGTGCCATGCTGATATACTCATACCCAAAATGTGCCATGCTGATAGACTCATACCCAAAATGTGCCATGCTGATAGACTCATACCCAAAATATACCATGCTGATAGACTCATCCCCAAAATGTGCCATGCTGATATACTCATACCCAAAATGTGCCATGCTGATAGACTCATACCCAAAATGTGCCATGCTGATAGACTCATCCCCAAAATGTGCCATGCTGATAGACTCATACCCAAAATGTGCCATGCTGATAAACTCATACCCAAAATGTGCCATGCTGATAGACTCATCCCCAAAATGTGTCATGCTGATAGACTCATCCCCAAAATGTGCCATGCTAATAGACTCATATCCAAAATGTACCATGCTGATAGACTCATCCCCAAAATGTGCCATTCAGATAGACTCAGATAGACAAAAATACTGAGTGCTGTAATAAAATCAAAAGGTGCTTCAACAAAGTATAAGTTTAAGGATGGGCACTCTTATGCAACCACAATATTTTATTTTTATATTTTTTCTTCCCTCCACCTAAAAGATTTCAGTTTGTTTTTCAGTTGAGTGATACAGTTTATAGGTCACATTAGGTGGAAAAAACTTTGAAATGATTTATCTTTGTCTCATTTTTGTACAGCTCAGGAATCTGACATTTTGTAGACTTCATAACCACTGTACGTTGTGTGTGCAACATTAAAGTCAGCATTTAAACACAGAAATGCCCTCTGATAAAAAAATTGCATTTACTCATGTAAGAATTTTATATTCTCTCAAGTGCCAGTCTTCTGCTGGAATCTTGACTGGCAGTATAGAAAAGGGTATTGAAATATGGTTCTTTGTTGTTTATAGTAAACTATGTACAATACTCCCATCACCCTTATTCCTCAGCAAAGCACAGCAACCCAATTATTACTAAATAGTTTGCCCAAAGTATTTGGACAACCCTTTAGGTTTTCCAGTGACTTCCCTGATGTATAAAACCAAGCACCTAGACATGCAGACTGCTCCTATAGACATTTGTAAAAACATTTGTTGATTTTAGAAGCTCAGCTGATTCCAGATAGGATGTCACATGTGGCATAAATACATTTGTGATATTTCCTGGCTTCTGAGTATTCCAAGGTCAACTGTTGGTGATATTATTATGAAGTTAAGGTATTTGGAAACACTAGCAACTCGGCCATGCACTGGTAGGCCACATAAAAACAGAGATTGGTAAGCACATACTAAAGCACAGAACACTAAACGTCATATGGCCTCCAGACTGACTTAGTAACAATGCTTAGAGAGCCTATTGGTATGGGGTTCCCTGGCTGAGCAACTGCAACCAAGCCTGGCATAAGCAAGTTCAATGCAAAGCACCAGATGCAGTGCACCATCACTGCATTATAGAACAGTAGAGCTGTGTTCTCTGGAATGATGAATTAGGATTCTTTGTCTGGCAATCAGATGAAATACAACAGGGACTTGTTTGACAGCATTTTTGTTGGGCTTGGCATTTTACTTCCAGTGAAAATAAACTGCACATGGTTCATAATAACAAGAAATTGTAACGTCATAGTATAATATTTTGGTTTAGTGGTGATTCCTTCCTGTTTGAACATGGCTGTTCATCTGTGGTTTTGATGTGAAGAAACTAGCATGGCTGGGAGAGAGCCCTGAACTCAACCTTTAGGATGAATTTAGTGGATAATGCAAGCCAGGCCTTTTTCAAAGTTGTGCCCTAGAATAATGGTCATGCCCATAAACACACCCGAAACCTTGTGGAAAGCATTTTCAGACAAGTTGGGGCAACTCCATGTTATGAAATCCTTTGGATTGAAAATAATATATAATTAAACATAGTGTGTGTATATGTTTAAATACAGAGATACCAATACTTTTGGCAATATAGTATTACAATGAAGCTTGTTCTTTTAAACAGAAGCCATTAACAACCTCTTGTAAAGCTGTTTCCTTACAAGTTAGCTTTAGCAGACATTTTAACACAGAGGATTTGAACATTTGCCCAGTTTTCAGTTTAGTGAAAATTGAAGAAGACCCTTTGAATGAATACTACACAAATGTTCGATCAGCATTTCATATTTTACCATATTTACCAAATTATTTCAAACTTTCCTGTTGAACAGGGGATACACATTCAATACACAGGTTTATTCATTGAAAAAGTTGATAGATAATACAACTATAATCTTTACCACCATTTCTAACCGAATTAAAGGAAGTTTCACTACTAAGGTTTGTATTGGATCAGATACAAAGGTAGTTACATTTAGTTTTTTGTAAACAGTAGCTTGTTAAGGATTTCCTACCAGTGTCATCAATCGCTGTGTCAGATCCTAGTTAGACTATACTTCCTCTATTAGATATTGATCTACCCATCTACCCCCTTTGTATATCTTTATGTTTGTTTATTCTCTGAAATGTCCTTCATACACTGTCTATGCTATGTAAGCATTTAAAGAACTTGCTGTAAATTAGTTTGAAGGTCTTCTCTGAAGCTTTGTGCTTCATGTTTCAATGGAACTTCATCTGAAAAAAAGAGTGAAGAATACTGTTTATGTGATATAGCTTGTCCTTACAGGGAGCTGAATATTTTCAATGATAATCTATTATGATAAATTAAACTGTTGTGAATTTTTTTTCATTCAAACAGTTCAAGCAGGCCATTGCTATCTGATAATTATTTTTTTTCTCCAACCTCTTCCTGGTTATTTAAGGTTTTCCATGGTTATCTCTTATGTAAATAATTAAAAATGTTCTGTTATGTAAGTTAATGAAATAATTGAATGCTTAAACTAATCATGTTTTTGTTTAACATCAGTGGAAATGCCATGATATAGTGCAGTAACCCATGGCAAAGTAGGGTACATTTGATTTGCGTATTATCTTTACAATTTGCACTACTTTAAACCTAACCTAACTAGCTTTTCACTTTTTGACAAAAAAATCTTGCCAAAGCACCTGTTCAATTTGTACACAAAAATATTTCGGCTAATTATAATGACTAAAAAGTTTTCCTTCTAAAATTCCGAATTTATTAGGGATTAAGGGACAAGTGTTTGCTTAAAGCTAGATCCCATCTCTGGAGCCTGTAAGTATTTAATCCTTGAAGCCCAAAGATAAAGAAGCATCTACACCAGCGGTGGGCAAACTTTTTGGCTCGTGGGCCACATTGGCTTCTTCAATTTGATAAAAGGGCCGAACCAAGAGCCAATGTGAAAGGCAACATGTATCAGGGACGTTGTTATCTTTTTTTTCCCCTGTACTTAAAAAATGCTCATTCACTGCAATGAGCAGAGATCATTTCTAAAGCCTGCTGATGTTGTCATGAGGATGCACCCACAGTGTTATGATCACAACACTGCATTGTCCCGAAGGCAATGTTTGGACACTTCTACTCATTATGTGCACTCATTTCAGAGAACAAGCGGAGGGAAGAATCTTTTCCTCCAGGTAACAAAGGGCCAGAAAAAAAGCTAAAGTTAAATTTCAATGTGGGTAGGATAAAGTTGACCTTATATATAAAGTATTGTTTTAATGTTGACATACTTAAATGAGTAAATACATAGTCCAAGATATATATAGAAAAAAATGCATTCAGATAATTATATACAAAATATAAATATGGATAGTACATACAGTATACACTCGAATATAAGCTGACCCGAACATAAGCCGAGGTACCCAATTTTAGAAAGAAAATCTGGAAAAACTGAATGACTCAAGTATGAGCCTAAGGGTGAATTGCAGCAGCTAAGGCTCAGAAACACACAGCAAATGTGCTTTTGTTAGGAGATGTTATTATTTAATTTTGTAAACTTTTAATTACAAAGCCCCTGAACATGATATAATCACTAGAAGTGCTGGACATGTGGAGAAGGGATGTGGGAACATTGAAAATAAAATTTATATATAAGATTTTTGAACCTAATTTGAACCTAATTTATGCAACAACTGCATATGCTAGAGCAATAATTTTTTTTCAAATTTTCCCACAACCCTTCTCTACATCTCCAGCAAATTTGGTGATGATAGCATGTTTGGGGGCTTTGCAATTCACTCATAAAGTCCACCTACAAAATGCTGCAATTTAATTTTTTTGACCTGAATATAAGCCAAATTTCATTTTTTTTTGCTGAACATTTTGGCTTCTATTTGGGTATATACGGTAATAAAAGAAAAAAAATATTAAATCTAATATAATTTTCTAACAATAAAATCTATTCTTTTATTACAGAAGCAGCAAAAAATAGTAGGGTAAATACTTTATCACTGTGTATACCACTCGTGAAATTACCATCAGAAAGCTGGCAGATAAATATTGAATCTCATATTCACCATTCTGCTAATTAAAAGCTTAGATTTTAACCTAAACTTAAATTTTGATTTTAAATGTCACTGCCACTGTAGGTGTGACATACTTCCGATCTTCGAACCGCCTTTATTTATTAACATGGAGGCAACGTTTGACCTCCTTGTATTCTGTGTGGCCAATGCAGATTTTCAACAGTTGCGATGGAACTTATCTATACAATTGTGCCATTTTTCTATTTTGTGATATGTGGCCTAATAGTCTATCTATCTATCTATCTATCTATCTATCTATCTATCTATCTATCTATCTATCTATCTATCTATCTATCTATCTATCTATCTATCATATCTTTTTTTATTTTATAATATAGATATCTGCTGTATCTTCCTTGTTCTTTCTTTAAAATTCTGTCCTTTAGATTTAATACTTTGAATACCTGGCCATTCTACGTATACATAAATCTTATTTATGAAAGATGTGCATGCCAAGCTGCAGTTTTTAAGATTTCCAATATTTTACATATCACTCCTGTCGGATGATTAGAAAGTTGCATATTTCACATAAATCTTTCCAAGCTATCACTGTTACATCCATTTTACACTGATGGTAAGCAGAAATAGAAAAAAAGAAGATATTACAGGTGCAAGCAAAGAGGGAAAAAAATATTGAATGTACACTTTGTATTCAAGAGTACATTCCATTGTGCACTGCAGTTCATATCTTATATCCTGCAAAACAATCTCATTTTAAATCTGCATTACTTTTAATGGTACAACTGAGCAGTTACAAACTATTTAGTATCAGCTAGAGATGGTCGAATTTTTCGACTTGCTAACTTTGTGAGCTGATTGCAAAGCCCCTGAACATGGTATCATCACCAAACTTGCTGGAGATGTAGAGAAGGGTTGTGGGAACATTTGAAAAAAAGAAGTGTTGCTTTAGCACACGTACTTTTTGCATAAATTAAGTTCAAAGTTAAAGTCGAAATTCCGATTTTCGAAATTTTTACTTGACTTTGAACTTAATTTGTGCAAAAACTATTTGTGTTAGAGACATACTTTCTTTTTTGGAGTATACCCCCAACCCTTCTCTACATCTCCAGCAAGTTTGGTGATGATACCATATTCAGGGGCTTTGCAATTAACTCGAAATCGGCGAAATGGTCGAATTTTTGAAAAAAAATTCGACCATCTCTAGTATCAGCATATTAAGTGAAATAAAATTAAACCAAATAGGCTCTTATTATTGTTGATTTAGTCCAGGCATGTCCAAAGTCAAAGCTACAGCAGAGTTTTTGGCTCCTCTCCCACTTGTGAATAGTACAGTCACAAGTTTACACAAAGCTCTCCCTGCAGTTATGTGTTGTGCCTGTCTGTGCTGGCTGCTTCCTCATGCAGATTATCCCTACTGTCAGAATGCAGCATTAAAATGAGCAGTGCTGTGGAATCTTGTCACTGATTCCCCATATGCCATAGCTTGGGGAATATCAGGATTTTTGAGGTTAAAGGATTTTGGGGGTTGGCTGGAGAGCTAGGAGAACTACAAGTATCAGCTTGACTAGGGACAGTCCTTATCAGTATTATGGCATTGAATGGCGAATGCCTAACAGCAAAAATGCTAAGTATGTGTTAAGGAAGAGATGCACCCCATAGTATAGTTCATTTGCAATAAATATTAACCCTTTAAAATGGGGGGATTGGGTATGCCTAATATCACTATCCACCACTGAGACATAGAATCACAACATTTGCATCATACAACAGGACAGAAAACCTAAAGTGATCATGTGAATGCATTGACTTATTTTCATGGTCCAGTTACTGCTTTTTGTTATAAAGGAGAAATAAGAAATATGGACCAACCATAACCTATTATACATAAAGAAGAAATTAAAAATATGGAGAATCATATATTTGGCGACATATATGACAGGGGCTAACCCCTGTCATATATATCGCCAAATATATGATTCTCCATATTTCTAGTTTTGTCAAAATCCTCACAGTGTAGTAAGGTGGGGGGATGGTGCTATTTGTCTTGTCCTTCAATATGAAACAACCATAACCTATTATACATAAAGGAGAAATAAGTTTGGCTTGGAATGGCTCAATGAATGTCAGACTGAATAGTGGCCCCCCACACATTGTCACCTCAACAAACCTGGCCCTCTTTGCTAAATGTTTGCAGACTGGTCTAGTCAGTAGAGATACCTAATGTTGTTACACAATGTATTTCTCTCTACCAGGTATAAGATAATGCTTCAGTTATCCTCACATACAATGCAGGACCCTTATTAAGTGGGCAGTGAATGGCTCAAAACTTTCCAGCAGAGGTACTGCAGAGTCAACTTGCGTATGTTTGTCAACTTGCAAAATGCGTATGTGCTAAAAATGTAATCATGGCCTTTATTTATGGAGTAGGTAATGCAATCATTGACTTGTATTCACTTGACAATAAAGACAGATTATGTATTAAAGTTGGATTTTGTTTACTTTTCAGGAAAATTCTATGCTAGGAGATTTTACATGCGCTGAGTAGGTATTAAATAAGTGACAGATTTTAACGTAAACCGCTTATAGGAGTAGATTTCTCTGAAAAATAAACTAAATGTAAACTGTCAACTTGATACTGAGAATTTATGATTTAGAAGGCTACATTTATGATATGGTTAAATTCCCTTCTCGGTATTAGCCGTATCCAGGCAATTTCACAACTAATAACAAGAACTAGCACTGACCTTCCACTCCAGTAAATACCCAAAAGCTCTTTAAGTGTAAAGGAAGCGGAGCTAAAACAATCCATAGCAAGTTTATAACACTGTTAACTTCAACAACTTGAAGAATCTCTATTGGAAAGTGTAATAACAGTCTGTTCTAGAGTTTAGCCTCCCACTTTTTATCTTAGCACAGGCATTTCTTCATTGCTGTCCTATAATACTGCAGATTCGTTGGGTTTTGCTTAGATATGGGCTACATCTATGGCCTCTTCGAGTGCCCATAGCTAATCAATACCGCTCGCAAAAAGGTATATCGAACCTGACTGTACCGCGGTTGATATCTATTGCTTTGCATGGATGACACAGTGATGATGTCATTGCGCTGCTGTCGGCAATCCTGAACTGCCTACATATCGAGCCGTGTGTTCACGGCTTTAGTTTTTCTCCCAGCTTCTGATTGGATCAGTCGGTAGTATTGGGTAATTACATACATAATGCTTGGGAAAAGACATCTTTTAGTCCTAAGGTAATTTCTTGAACTTTAAATGTGTATAGTAACAAAGGTACAGTAATAAAAGTGCTTATCCACAGTGCCTAAATAGTCCATTCCAAGTTTATTAACCTCCCTAGCGCACTGCTGAGGTCCAGATTTCTGTACCAAAAGTGCACCATAGACTTCAATGGTAAATTTTTCTTTATGTTGTAGGCCTGTAACTTCCCAAAATCTGTCCGTACAAGGGTCTAATAGACATCCTGACTATAATATGTTAATAATGTTTGAAACAAACAATTATGTAAAATATATTTTTTTAATACATTTAATGAGAAAACACAAGACTCAGGGCACAAAGCTATGCTCCTATGTACTAAATCTCGCCCAAATAATGTCTCTGGTGCCCCACATGTGCCCATTTGCAGTTAACCCTCTCTAACCTGGTGTGATGGATGTGATGAAATCACACCAGGGAAGAGAGGGTTACTGCAAATGGGTACATCTGGGGCACCAGTGACATTATTTGGGCGATGTTTAGTACATAGGTGTACATTGAAAGCAGTATTCTTCATAGAAAACTACTTTCTTGCAATTTACTTTTCAAATCTCCCCCCCCCCCCCCCCCCCCCCCCCCCCCCGATGTGACATCATCACGTCACTCGGAGCGGGGGGAGGAAAAACAGAGGATCCAAGGAGGCATGTTACATCGGGGACCGGGACCGGTGCAAAACCGTAAGAATGCGCTGCCAGAGCCCCGATGTGTACTGAACACCACCATCTAGTCCAGTGCTATAGTAGCAGTAGCAGCGCTGGAGGAGATGGTGCCGTCCCGACCGCTAGGGCGGTTAATCGAAAAAGTCCTGTCCTGTTTATTTATGAGTAAATAGCAAAAAAAAGCCAGCACTGTTTGGGGCTAAGCAGTCCCCTTCCTCAGTAAATGTCCACTTACCAACAAACAATATATGGCATATTCAGTTATCTTATTAACATTCAGCATCCAGATAGATAGTAGATGGAAACTGATATTACACATTTGAGATAAAAACAGTCAAATTCCCATATAATAAACACAGGTGGGGTACACAGACAAAAAACAAGAAGAACAGGAAGTAGGGTTAAAAGATTGAACAAAATAAAAAGAAAAAAAATCCAAACTTGCATTTTCACTTTTTTTTGTATTATTATTGTGTAACTTTTTAAATAATAATAATAATAAATATATGTGTTTCTGTTTATTTTACAGGCTGTTGAGCTGGAACTGCATCACTGAGTGAAGCTGACACATATCATTAATCTGGTGATACTGGGGATGAACCTGTACATCAATGGTGGTATGTTTTTTTGCTTATTTTTTTAGAAAGAAAAATTGTTTCTTTACTACACAATGCACTATATCTGATATAGGTGAGGTCTTAAAAACCTCTTCCCTGCACTGCTGCAGGATACTTTTGTATCTGGGATCATTTGTGACTGTAATGCTGTTATTTCTCTTTCAAATCTTCTCCCACTCTAATGATGACAATGCTATTAGTTGCTATGCAATTTCCCATATCTTTGCTTGGTAAAAAAGTTGTGTGAAAATGTATAAAAAAATATATATATATATAAAAAACAAATGTAGAAATTGCCGCAATACAAAAAAACCCCTCTGAATTATCACCAGGTATTTCTGCAAATTCAAGCTCCATTTAACATCGAACCTTCTCCTCTTGTGACCACTTTATTTTTTACCCTAAAGACTTTTCTTATAAGATGTGCTTTTTTGCCCTTTATTAAAATGTGATGCCATTGGCAGTAACTGAACCTTCAAATACACCCTTAAGACCTGCTTCTTCAGGCCAGCATATTATCAGGTATAATACATTTTCTTCAACAACTGATCCAGTTCTCTTGGGCTGCATGGATAAAATACTAAATACATCACAGTGTTTAAAATATCCCTAATAAAAGAATTGCTGTTAATGGAGTATGGTGTTATATAGGCAATATGCATGAGCATAATAGGCAATAAGCATAATTCTATATTTTTAACAGTCCTTGCCCATCTTTACCTTTCCAAGAATAAGGCTGTACACTACCATTAATTGACCCTGGCAACGTCAGAGTGTACAGAAATTTTCATCTCATCTAGAACCTAGTAGCTGCCTTAAAGAAGACTTATTACTGAGAGATTATATGAAACACTTCTAACCTGGCCTTACAATTCTGCTTGCATCAGGACACTGGGACAGCAGGAGGGTTACCAACTGAGTCATTAAAATCTACTAATAAAGGCCGATAAGGGTGTTATAGCAGATGTATAATCAATATGTAGAAAATGAACGTTTGACTTGCCACTGAGCTGGTATAATGGTGGCTTAGGGCTCCATGATCCTAACAAAATATACTTACCTGATGTAACTTACCACCCTGGAATTGTATCAGAGATTTAATCTTTATTTACAAGGCATCCAGGGTTTAACTTAGGGTGCAATATCATGAGTGGAGACTGGGGGCATTTATCATGGTTTTCTATGGGGATTTCCATCGGTGTACTTTCAATGCAGAGCCAAGATCCAGGAATTACCTGGCAATCTCAGCGCTCAGAGATTTCGGGTCCTTTTCGGTTTGCTGTGGCCTGTATCATAAAAACCAGGTAGAGAGGAGGGGCTGTGAGGGATCTTATTACATTACTCCTTGTATTTATTTTTTCATGCTTTCCTCCTATTATCGGCACTTCTAGTGCCATTTATGTGTAGATGAATTTTTGGTGGTAGGTCCGCTTTAAAATACCTATAGTTATCATGGGCCAATGACACCAATAATGTCAAACCCAGACTTTGAACCAGGATGCCGAGCCGAAGTGTTCTTGTGCTGGACAGCGCAACGCCCCTCCCCCCTAATTTCAGCTCTTTCGACTGGTGAACTTAAACCACTAGCCCAACTCCAATCTAATGTACTGCCCCTAACTGGGGGCTGGCTATCTTATTTCCAGCTACGGGACTTCTTCATCTCCACAACTAAACATCCTGACTACTGCGACGACCAACTGAATTTGAATCTCTGTGTCTCCTCTCGCAGAAGCCGCCACATGCTCTGTCATTACTCTATACTCTGCTCACTGAGGCCACCCCTACCTCCCGGCCCCACTACTTAGTGCAATGGCAACGAGACCTACACCGGGCCTTTACCGATGCCAAAGTCTGAACTATTCTCCTCAATACCCATTCTATTACTGTCGCCTCCACAGCACAGGAACAGAGCT
>CM070032.1:194329431-194351114 GCA_036250615.1 Ptychadena robeensis
CGAACATGCGATGTTCACCGCGAATAGTTCTCCGGCGAACAGTTCGGGCCATCACTACTGTCTATGTACCCTTAGTTCTTAATCTATGCATTGGCTGTTGTAAAGAAGCTTAAACCAATCACTTATATAAGGTATTGAAATGCAAATTATGCATGTCAAGGTTTCATAGCTTTCTTGATATGAATTTAACTGGAATCACAGAAAGTTGTTAGCTAACAAGTCCCGAAAAGTAATTACCAAGCAATTCTTTAAGACCTTAGATTCTTTAGATCCTTGGTAAAATATTTATTTCATTTTAAGCACCGTTATCTCAATCCAGCCATGTCCCACTTTCAAAACTGAGAAATCCCTTCACTTTTTGAGCCTGTGCTAGTTTAAACCTTAGGCTTCATTATCAAACTAGAATGAGGTAACATAAAAATGGTAATTGTAGACTGGTATAAGTGCCTCTATACAGTCTACAATCTAGCACCAGAAAGAGACAATGGAAAGGAAGACTCCAGTCAGAAGACCTTTAGTGCATTGTATAATGCAACAGAGTATGGCAAAGGATGTCATAAAAATGTCATTGTCATTAAATGGATGTCATTAAAGGCACTTAAGGGACTACCCAGCCTGAAGTTGAAAACATTTTTATTCCAGATAGGGCAGAGCATAACTAACAAATCTGCAATTTGATTAAGGATTTGTGTCACTGTGCAGATTTCATGCTATATAATTTAGTATGCAGACAAAGATCTGCAAACAACATGTATATGCAAATCACAAGTGGCTGTAGCACAGAAATAAGAGTCAAATCCAACAAGTGAGACACAGGGCAACACATAGTGGTGGCCGAACTTCAGCCAGGTCGGTTCAGATTCAATTTCCCCACCTGTTACTGGTTCCGATTGCTGTATATGACGTCAATGACAACACTTCTGGTTTTCGGAGCTGATTTTTCACTGGAAGACCGGGTTCTTAACCCAGTCTTTAGTGAAAAGATTCTTCTTCTGGCAGGATCTTACTGCTCCTGATCCTGCCGGTGAAAGAATAGTAAGCTCCTTCTCGCTGGCAAACATGGCAGGTCGAACACCCGTACTGCTAGAAGGAGGTGCGAACATCCCTGCGGACAGTTCGGCCATCTCTATCAACAAATAATACAGTCCTTCCAAAGCTCTAACAAAACTAAAGCCATAGCCATGACCATCTAGATCTGAAAAATTTTCATTTTCTTTAGTTCTCAAATATGAGAATGGTAGCATTGAAGAAAAAAGAAGAACCACTCAAACCATAACATTTCAAAAGAAATCTATAAAAAGTGACAGTGAATATACTTCATGAAAATTCTCAAATGTCTTTCTATTTCTTGGAAATGTATACCACCTTTTAAAAGGCACAATTTGAGTTGAATTGTTTTTGGTGCTTGTCTTGTGCTGCTGATGTTTTGAAGAGAAAACTTAAAGGAAGGCACAGCTAAGCATATATAAAGGAGAATGGAAGCAAATTGAGTCTCGAAGCGATTCAGAAATGAGTCACCATAAAAAAGGAAGACAAAGTGTAGATAAGGTGGCCATGATCAAGAAAGATGGCGTAAAAGCCTTTGTAGGGGAAATGGTGAAAGATAAATGTGATGCAGGTCAGGCACAGAAGTGAGGCGGAAATTGTATTGATTATAGATAAGGGTGGAAACTAAGTTCCTTTTAAATATTCTTTACTGGTTATGTATAATGCTGCTGTAGTGACAAGGAATTGCAGGGCAGGGTAGCACCCCCTTTACGAAACCGGACCAAGATGCCCCGGGGCCTAGAGCCGATATAAAGGAGGGGACGGCCTCAGGGGCAGTGCTCAGTGGTCAAGGTCCAGACGGAGACAGAGTAACTAGGCAAGCTAGGCACAATTGCACGCAGCTACCCTGTCAGCCCCAGTTACATAGAGGTGCAGCTGCTCCAGAATTGCACCAGTGCCAGCGTTCTGGTGGGGTGAATGCCTGTGTTGAGGCCACGCCTGCTGTCTGCAGGCATTCCTGGGACACGCAAGTACCGGTCACTTCTGCCCTGCTACCCTTGGACTCGGGTCAGAGCAGTTAGTTTCAGCCTGCTGGTTCTGTGTAATAGGCAGTACCGCTGTTGTCTTGGACTTGTGGACTAACTATTAGTTTAACGTTTGCATTTCATACTTTGGCAAGACCCTGTTGGGCCTTGACATTGAAATAAAGTTTATTAGCAGTACAGAAGCTGCCTCTTGTTGTTGGTTGATTCCTGAAACCTACACTGCTAAAGACAATGCTAAAGGTGGGGATGTAGACATTAATAGGAGACGTCTCCAAATAGAGAATCTCCTCCAAAATTTAAGAGACATTAAAATCTTTAAAGAAGATGAACATTTGGTCACAGAAAAACATTTAGATCATGGCTCATGGCCGATTTGCTGTTGAAATTTCTTTTGTCTCTGAAACACGTGGTGACAATGAAGTGGAATCATCATTTTCAAAAAGCACATTAAACACTAATTTATACTTATACATTATATTTGAGGTTTGAGGCTAGAACCTTTATTTCTTTTGTTTTAATTGAATCTGCATACTTAAAGTTTTTCTGATAATTTAGGTTGGTATGATAGTAATAAGCCTCACAACACTTTGTTACATATTTTAATCTGTTATAAATATTTAATCCATTACATACAAACCTTACTGCATGATTATTTTACCTATGCACTGTTTATCTATTTACTGACATTTTTAGTCATCTTACAGATGAAGAAACAAAATAAGCATAGCAGACCATAATTCTTTCCTTAAATTCGCTGGCAATAACTAAGTCTGTTTCCATTTCCTTGAATAGAAAAAGAAAAACAAACTATTTTTTTTTCATGCGCTTTACATCACTAAAGCTGGGCACACATGATTCGACATTGCTCCTGATCGAGGAAGCTGACTGAGGTGCAATGCCATCATTGCACTGTGGATGAGCTGGCCCGATATTGAGCCACATCACTTCTGTGGCTGGCAGCACATCCAATAGTTTGAATGGGGACCCGCAGTCATCCTTCCAAAGTAATGGAAATTGAACATGTTGGAAACCTGTTCGACTGAGATTGATTGATCCTGCTCAGAGATGGTCACACACGACTTAAGGTTTTTGACAGATGCAAGCACAAACTAGTGACGTGAATGCACATGGCCCTCGATTGTGCTTGGCCAGTTTCACTTGCCAGCTACCTGGCACCATTAAACAATAGCCTTCTCATTAGAGAAATAGTAGGCAGTAGCTGTGCCAAATTGGCAGTAGAGATGGTCGAATTTTATTTCAAAAATTCGACCATTTCGACGGTTTCGACTTAATTGCAAAGCCCCTGAGCATGGTATCATCACCAAACTTGCTGCGGATGTAGAGAAGGGTTGGGGTATACAGCAAAAAAGAAAGTATGTCTCTAACACAAATAGTTTTTTCACAAATTAAGTTCAAAATCAAGTAAAAATTTCGAAAATCGGAATTTCGACTTTAACTTTGAACTTAATTTATGCAAAAACTACATGTGCTAGAGCAAAACTTTCTTTTTTCCAATGTTCCTCTAACCCTTCTCTATTTTGGTGATAATACCATTTTCAGGGGCTTTGCAATAAGCTCACAAAGTTAGGAAGTCGAAAAATTCTACCATCTCTAATTGGCAGTAGGGTCAACGACTATCTACTCCAGCTCCTATCTACACCAGATCCTTATGGAATCTGTAGGGACTATAGCTAACCATAACTAGTGACTGAGGTTCCATTTATACCATTTATAGCCCATTTGATATAATGTCTACTCGTTGGATATGCCTTGTCCATAGATCATTAAAATGAATACCATTACCATTGTTTTCTGAGGTTAATCAAATGTTACTTTCACCAGGCAGCTTGGCATACGATTGTTAATTTTATATTGTTGATTTAATATAATGAACATTTCTTTGTAGATGACTTTGCTGTTTATGTCATTGACTGAAATCATATCCTCACCATGGCATTAATTCTATATAAATTATATTTTATATTAACTAATAATACATCTTGACATTTTAGTTTTATGTTTAAAAAACGTATAATTTGCCCTTTAATGTAAAACATAGAATATAAAACCTGGACATATACATAACATCTTTTTTGTTTATTTATTTGAAACTTTGACAGTGTGTGTTGAAAATGAGAGCTGCATGTAAAATGTGAAAAATCTCTGAAGTTTTCTTTATAACCTGAAGCAATGTCAAGTTAAGGTAGAAAACAAAGGAATGGGAGAAATTCATTAAACTTAATAGAGATGTTGTTCTGTTATTCAGAGCACATCACCCTCAGAGTTTATTTTTAGTGATATGTTGAAGTTATGATCGATGCTGTCAAAAACATAACATTTTATATCTATATATATATATATATTCATTATGTGAATTATGCAATATCCTTGGGTTGAGTATTGATTTCTAGATAATTACCCTTTACATGTATACATTTTTTGACCTCAGTTTCTAGATTTGCAAGAGTTTTCAGGAAAATTAGTTCTCATTTATTAAATTCAACCAGGTTTCAGAAATACCAATATGTAGTTATGTGTTTTTGGTACATGTCTAGATTATTGAATAGTTACTGCTTTTTGATAGATATAAAGACTGTTGTGCCCGTACCAAAATGACGTCACCTGCTATGATGTGTTGATTGTCTTTTATATTTATAGATTTACTTATTAACCAGTAATGAAACTCTGATAGTGAGTCATTACTGGACAGTTATGTTAAAACAACAGTAGTGTGTTCAGAGCTGTCCAATGTAGGGTCAGCCAATTATGATCATATACTCACATATGCTCCTGTGTGCATAAATAGCATGTAGGAATAAGAAGGTTACTCAAAAGCATCTGTGGGCAGATAAGAGAAACCTGAAGAGCAAAGAGTTGCCTGGGGACTTGAGAAAGCTGGTTCCAGTATCTACTGATTATTAAAAAAGAATATTCCATACTAGCCAGAAAAAGTGTACAAGCAAAACAAATAATTAGCATATTCTAAGTTTGCAGGAATACTTAAAAAATATTTGAAAGGCAAGCTAATAGAATACTAGATCCTTATTTCCGACATAATGAACAAAGTCATTGTATGCAAATCAAGCAAACCAAGCCCCAGTGGTTGAACACCTCCCCAAACCAGCAGGGACATTATGGTATTTGAGGGACACAAAGCGAAAATTAATGCTGTAAAGATCCAAGCAGAAAGATGTCCCTCTAAATTATTTTGAAGGTGATCAGAGAAGAACTTCCTATTGGCACATGGCCAGCCATTCACCACTTACAGTACTACAATGGAGATAATTACCGTAGATAACTTTATTATTGTAGCCTGTCAATAATATATATACACATTTGCAAAGCTGGGAATCTACAGCACAATTCATTATGAATATGAAAGTTCTCTGTATTACCATTGCATTGTAGATGTGCCATGGCTTCCCATAAAAAGGTGTTTTGTCAACTTTATATAACTTGTTCTTTACATACTGGATGTGTTTCTATTGTTTTTGTGCTTTATTAACTTGAGTTTAAGTTTGAGTTTGAGTTTTTTTTTATTATAGGAGCATGTGTGGCATGTAAATGAAAGCTAATTAATTAACAAGTGGCTTCACAAAGCCCTTTCCTACAAGTATGGAGGTTTGGAGCCTTTGTCTGTTGCAATGGATTACTGCTATAGTGATCTGTTGCTATATTTTTTAAGCAAGATATAGATCTCCATTTCAAGTTATCTTCTGTTGCAAATAGCAAATCTCCATCATGCTACGTCTGAGGCCTCATCGTGCCTTTATTAATCTGACTTCATCTCAACTTGATGGTACACCACCAGTTTCTACAAATGTTTTTTCCCTTGTGTGCGCCAAAATGTAGAGTGGAAAAGTAAATAAATCTCTGCCACAATAACACTACAATAACTGTAGTGTGTTGGTAAGACATAAAAGGAAATGCATGTTTCTTTTTTTTCCTTAAAAATATTTTTCTGAACTCAATATTCAAACCATGTTAAAGCAAAATACCCGCTTCTGGGTATTCTTTTTAGAGTGAATGTTCAGCCCATTTACTATTCTAAAGGAAGAATCTCTTATTCAAAGCAGAAATTTCCATGCAAAGTGAACACCCTCTGTCTACATCATTTGGTACATCACCCCCATTGGGGTTCTTTCTGTATGCATACCTTTTACTTTAGTCATACTAAATACTGACATGTATGAAATGTTGTATTTACATAAAATAAAGTAATTTTTTTCAGCCCTATATAGACAACTATTGTGAACAAAAACATCATTGATGAAGATTTACAGTAAAAGACCAGTAGAATGACACAAAGGGGCTTAGATCCACTTTCTGAAAAACTATTTTCAGATTGTAGGTCAATAAATTATACATGCCTTTTGTAGCATTGTGACAAATGGTCTTTAAATTTTTAGATTTGGTACTAAAACAGACAACAATTATTATCCCATTCCTTCAGCTGGTTCGAAATTATATTTTCCTTTTTGGCCAACCAGTTAAATTGGATAGTTTGAAAATTGATGTATTTTTCGGAATTGGACTCATAAAATTGAAATAGGTTGGAGTTGTAGATTGTAAAATTATCTTAAGGGGTATTTTTAGCTGTTTTGATCAATTTGTATTTTGGAGCATGTGCACACCTATATCTTCAAAATGAAAGGAACCCATTTTGCAATCGATTGATAGTCCATATTTAAACTGCACAAATCAATAGAATGTAAAATTGATCTAACAAAAGTTGATGTGTGCATAGTCAGCTTTATGCTCTGCATCACCTACTTACACTAACCTAATCTAACACAGATCTATGTTTAAAAAGACACAGCCTCCACTGATCCAATTAAGCTTGTGTAAAAAAAACACCTCCTTAAAATCATGTACTATGACTTAAGACACAGATTTGTGTTTCTTTATGTATAGTTCTAAAGCTTTAGCGCCTTAATGGGGCACACACACATTGCGGATACATGCCAAATGAAAATAATGGGACACATACCAAAGACGCAGCGGCTATAATTTTGCTACCTTTCAGTAAAACATGGCAGAGTTTTTGCCTTAAACTACAACTTTTGCCTTTCGACTCCACTGTTTTCATCCTTGGTAACACACAGAGGGGTAAATCTACATTATTAGTCAATAAGAGAAAATTTTCCCTCACCCACAAAAAACCCCCATAACTTTTGTCCAGAGATGCAATTTAACTAAACTAAATTATTACAGTGAGTAGTCTAGTTTTGAAATATAGGATTGCAATGTCAATAGTAGTTATTGCAGGTTTCATATCGTTGGGGTTCTCCTTCTATTTATTTTTCTCCTAACATAGGAGGAAATGTTTGCTTTCCTTCATTTCTGTAACCTTTCTTAGAAATGTCAGATGGCTGAAAAAAACATATAATTGCAGAATTCAGGTATTTTTCATCACAGTGTAAGTAAACAAATTTTCATCATTCTTTAAATGGTGGCTTTATTACAAAGCAGCATACATCATTCAGTTATAATTGCAGTCAGTCCCGAGTAACATGACAAGCTCATCAAAAGTGACGTTAAATTTTAATGCATTTTGATAGTGGTAACGAGTTTATAAGAATTTTATTAATATGAAAATTGTCAATCTGACAAGTTATTTACTGTTAATTTACCATGTCTGAAACATTCAGTATCTTACCAATGTAATACCTCGAGGAAGAAAGTATGCTGGGCCGAACTACACTGAAAAACACAGCTTTGTGTATGTTTTCAGAAGATGATTACAAATATGTTTTTTTCAATGTACTTTATTCATATTTAATCCTGTTTATGTAATTCTAACTCTACAGATTGCATTGTTATCTCTTTGCATGCAGCATACTCATACATACTTGGGTACACCCATGCATACATAAATACATACATACATACATACATACATACATACATACATACATACTGTGACAGGAAGCCTGTCAAATCCTCTGGTTGCATCCAGTATGGGAGATATGTGTGTCCCAGATACCGGCAATATTGCGAGTACTTTGCTATCTGACCAGCAGAGGGACCTGGAGTTGCTGGGACTGGTTCAGGGTAGTTACAGCTGTGTGCTGTTTTCTCATTCGAGCTTGTTACAGCTCTATATAATCTCCTCACCTGCTCTGTCAGAGGCTCCACCCTGCAACCAGTACTGTGTGTGACTGGGGAGCAGCGTGTACCTGTGTGGACTCTCTGTGTTGAGCTACAAAACCTATGTTTCTGTGGACTGTTTCCTTTGGATGTTATTGCATTACGTGTACATATTGTATATAGGACTTTGCACAATAAATCACCTGTGTGTTTCACCTGAAAATCTTGTTGCTGTGCCTCCTTGCCTGCTGAGGACCCATCCAGGGGGTCCTGTGCCTTGCCACTCTACAGCTAATCCCTCACAATACATATATACATACATTGTATATAAAAAGTCTAAACACCCCTGGTAAAATGTCAGGTTCCTGTGCTGTACAAAAATGAGACAAAGATAAATCATTTCAGAACTTTTTCCACCTTTAATGTGACCTATAAACTGAACCACTCAACTCACTCACTAAAACCACTCAAAAAACCATACTGAAATCTTTTAGGTGGAGGAAAGAAAAAAATATATAAATATAAAAATATAGTTGCAAAACGGCACACCCTTAAACTAATACTTTGTTAAAGCACCTATTGATTGTACTACAGCACTCAGTCTTTATGGGTATGAGTCTATCAGCATGGCACATTTTGACAAGATTTGCTTACTCTTCTCCTGTGCACAGCCCTCTTCAAATCACCCCACAGATTTTCAATCGGATTCAGGTCTGGGCTCTGGCTGGCTCATTCCAAAACTTTAATCTTCTGGTCCTTCTGTTGGTCCAAATCAACAAAGGAAGCCATTCCTTTGTTGATTTGGATGTATGCTTTGGGTCATTGTCCTGCTGAAAAATGTTCAGCTTTCTAGCAGAAACCTGAAGGTGTTGTGCCAATATTGACTGGTATTTAGAACTGTTCATAATTCCCTCTATCTTAACTAAGGCCCCAGTTCCAGCTGAAGAAAAACAGCCACAAAGCATGATACTGCCATCACCATTTACTGTGGGTATGGTGTTCTAGTACTTCACTGCTTTTACTCATGTTTTACTTAACCTCCCTAGCGCACTGCTGAGGTCCAGATTTCTGTACCAGAACCGCACCATAGACTCTAATATAATTTTTTTTGTGTTGTAGGCTTGTAACTTCCAAAAATCTGTCCGTACTCGGGTCTAATAGACATCCTGATTATAATAATGTTTGAAACACACAATTATTGTAAAAAAAGTACATAAAAAAATTATGAAATGTATCATTTAAATGCTTAAATCTCTTGAATACTTATTTGGTATGAAAGATTTCAAAACATTATTTATTGATTTCAAAACAGTATTTATGTTTGTCTATAATAACATTTTTATTTTGTTTTTGTTTTGAATTGTATTGGATACAGTTATCACTGTACCCAATACAATGGCATTCTCTGAAAGGGTTAACATCAAAGATCACATCTGGAATGACAATGGGGGTGATATTCCAGGTGTGCTCTTTGAAGATATCACAATTTGCATATGAATATCCCAATTTGCACATGAATGTCCTGCGGGCACACGCCCCGATTGACACCTAAAACCCTTCAATACTAAATGGGGCATTCCTAAAGGGAGCCTATAATGCTCCTAAATGCTTTTAACCAATATAAACACTTTTATGGTACTCTTTTTCTTTAAGAGGCATTCAGAGACTGTGACAAGTTATAGTAGCTCAGCAGCATTAGAGAGCTGAGGGCCATAGGTAGAGAGTATATTGCTAACTTAACAGAAATCAAGGGGTTAACAGTAAAACAATCAAGAACAGTTAAATGTACATAATACAAAAGAGAATATGCTTGCGCAACTGTTTTGACCCCCCTCAGAGGCATAGCTAGAAATGGCTGGGCCCATAGCAAAAATGTTTATGCCACCCAAACCCAACCTGTCACTCTAATCCCTGCCCTTCCAGGAAAGGTGGGCCCCCTTGTGAATATGGGCCCCATACCACTGATATGGCTGCTTTAGTGGTTCCTTCACCACTGTCTACCCCCTCCCCAGAAAAATCAATTAGGAATAAAGAGAGATGGGGGGGGGGGGGGAGTGTTCCATATCTCCTGTAATATATTTTTCACTAACTTTATTGTAATGTTGTGTTTTTACACCTGTTTAATTGATAATAAGCCTTTCTGGTTTTACCTAATATTAATTATAGGATTATAAGTCATTTAATAAATCAGCTAATCCATTTTATTATTCAATAAAATAAATAATTACTTATTTATCTCTATAGCAACTTCCTCTAAGCCCCCAATAATGTACATGGGGGCTCAAGTTTTAGTAGCCAGAGAGTATGTACTCAGAGAGTACCTGCCAACAGCAATAGACAGGTGTTGACAAGAGTATGCTCCTTCATAGTCCAATCAGTAGCTTTTATGTGTTGGCCATGGCTGTGGTCTTTGGTGAATTGTCTGGATTTTGTAACATGTAGCAGTTTACCTAAACTTTAACTATAAGTACCAAAAGTTAAACAGTTCTGCATTCTATCTGTTACAGATAGGAAAGTTGACTGTTTGTTTTGTATTTACAACAAGTTCTTTAATATCTGCATTACTAAGCATGAGTTATCCTGCGTATGCTCTAAAAATTCTGCTTCCTTGAGCTAGCTGATGAATTTTCTATAGTAAGCGAAATATCAATAACTTATACTGTGTTATAAGAGTGATGCACTTCATCATGGTTTAGTAAAAGGACACTGTTGAGAAAGTTTGACTATCAAATATATTACCTTGTGGATTTAAGCCTCTAAAAACGACGATATATTTCACTGAAACTCATGAGTTTGTGTAAATCTCATAAAGCTTAGAGGAATAATTATACCCCAGAGATAAGAATGTTTCTATTAATTCTACATATGTACACCAAGTGAGCTCTTATTTCCTAGATGCTGTGTAATAAAAATCTTGGAATTGCTTTGTCCTTTATCCTCTTTTATCTACGAAAGCTTCATCACAAGTATGTTTGATTTCACTCTTGCTATATGACATATGAATTAATGATTTGATGTCAATTAAAATGTTGTATCATTGCTCAAAGACACTTTGAGAAATGTAATTTTTGCCATCATATTAGGCTGTTGAATTCTATTCCTTGTCAAATGTGCTTTATTAGTCCAAATGTTAGGTAAAATGAGACCTTATTAGAAACATTCTTACACTGATGCAGGTTAGTCCAAGTTTTCCTCTTACAGTTCCTCTTGGTAAATGATTTCTTATTGCTGCATTCGATGAAACATGCACACCAGAAAATTCAGTTTTTCATGATTTAATAGAGACATCCGGATCCCTTGTGATTAGGAGCTGTTAAGCATAAAACTCATAAGATAATATTGTTTCTAAACTCTCTTTGTCGTATTGGCAGTAAAGATGTTTTGTAAATGCTTTTGCTGGTATTTGTTGTTATATGTGGTACCAAAAAAAGCAAAGATTTAAAAATATACTCTGGGTTTTCACATATTTTAATTGAAGTTGTCCTGAACCAATCACCAGCCTAAATTTAATAATATTAAATATTCTAGTTTAAACAAATTTGACAGTTAAAAAAGACAGATTTTCTTCTTAAAATGATCGGTACTAGAAGGGCAGAATGTTAAAAAAACCCGAAACCTACATGTAATAAAAAAATTAGGGATGTCCCTTGCAGCCCCTCATCTATCCCTATCTCGGATGATGCAGTTAGTGTTGACCAAACTGTCGGCTAGTGATGATCGTGAATATTCGGATTCCGAATATTAATTGCGGATATCGGCAATTCGGAAATTCGCGAAGATGTTGAATATTTTGCAGAATATTCGCCATTCCGCATATTCTGTATTTTTTTCCCATTACACATGCCTCTCAATGCAAGTGGATGAATGGGAAGGCTGCAACAAGAGCTTACAACACTCCCTGCGACCATCAACAGCTTTTAAATCGAATATTGGGGTGATGCGAATATTCGGAATATTGCGAAAATCTGCACTTTTGAAAATTCGCACGCAAATTCGCGCCATGTTAAACAGATATTGCAAAAAAAAAAAACTGCTGATATTCGCAATTAAAAAAACCTGGAATATTGCCAAATGCAAATATTTTCCGAATGTTGTCCGAAAAATTCGGGCATGCTGTGAATACGAATGTTGCCTATGCCGCTCATCACTACTGTCCGCAAGGATGTTCGCACTCCTTCTAGCTGGCAAGCAGTACGGGTGTTTGACCCGCCACGTTCACCGGCGAGAAGGAGCTCACTATTCTTCCTCCGGCAGGATCAGGAGCAGTGACATCCCACCGGAGGAAGAATCTTTTCATTAGAAGACCGGTAGAGAACCCGGTCTTCTAGTGAAAAGCCGGCTCTGAAAACCATAAGTGAGGTCAGTGACGTCACATCCGGCAATCGAAACCAGAAATGGCTGTCCAGGTACCGGATTTGATGTCACCGATGTCAAGAGGCGGGGAATTTGAATCTGCACGCGAACAGATGGACGTCAGACTTCTTTAAAGCTTGGCCATCACTAGATGAAGTACCATGGTAGAGTGGAAGAGCCAACATCTCGGAGAGTAGTGACAGCCAGGAAAGTACCTGATCATGACTCAAATACACGTAGAGGATTTTTCCTATAGAAAACCATTATAAGGCGTCCCCAGTAACCGCTTACAATATTGGGATAAATTAACATCTAGATGTCTGCCACATAAGTATTGAATATCTCTTATGATTCCACGGAATGTGTAGTCTTTTTTCAGATTGATTAAAATTATATAAATAAGTGATATACTTTTGACAGTAGAATGACAGCTTGACCCACATATGTTTAGGGTGCTGTAGTTTTTAGCAGTATGGATTGCTTGTAACGTTGGGAAAGTGCCAGAAAGTTTATCATTTGCCAAGATGGCTGGTAGCATCCAGCCAATTTGTAAAGAATAATTTGTTAATTTGATTTTTTTATGCCTCCTTGGCCCTTAGAAAAGAAAAAAAAGATAGTTGGGTTCATTTTGTTCAGACCGAGCATTCCAGAAATTTGACTTGAGAAATGTGGCTGGGTGGTTTTTGTGTGCTCACCTCTTACATTAACTGTATCTTATTTTTACTCAGGAAATGCAGTACAACATTAAACATGAAAGGGGGATCATGTTTAGTTTTCAGTGCCCAATCTTATTTTAAACTATCAAGTCAGTTCAGTCAGAATCAGTAATGCCATATACTCCAGTTTACACATAAATGTTAAGAACAACACCCTGAAAATTCTGATTTAACTGATGAGGCTGGTGGTGAGAACTGTTGGATGTTTGCTATGTCCATGAGTTTTATTGACTATTGACTATTAAGTCTACTACATTAGTAAATAATAAGGATGACACTGTAAAGACTATGAGAAAAGGTACTGACCTCCAATGCGTGTATGAACACATTTACGCTGTATTGCTTGATTTTGCAGGCTGTTCTTCTCATCCTGTGCCAACGTCTTTTATTGTTTGTATGCCATTATTTGCATATAAAACACAGTGCAATGCACTACTAAGATATTACTATAACCAAAAGCAGCCAATAGAAATTTGACAAATAAGAAAAAGGACAGAGGCGCACAACCTAGTACAACAGATGGTTAAAAAATGTGGAAAAGGATAAGGTAAAACAAATGGAACAAAATGAGACAAAACAACAGACAAGATACTCACATTGAGAGAGGTTTACAAGGCTGGCTCTCTCAGGGCCATGTGCTATCCAGGAGGACCTCACTTCCTGGTGGGGGAGAAGAGATCACTTCCTGCTTACAGATACTGGGGGGCTCAATAGGAACAATGGGACGCGTTTCGAGAAGAACTCTTTTTCAACCTGAAAATGTGACTTTAATAAATAGCAAGGTCATCCAGCTGCACACCCAACGTGCCAAATTCCCCTGATCCATTGGCTGTCAATAAGTGTGGCTTGCATTTTGTAAACAAGACCATTGATTATACATTCTGTATTATAGGTTCCAGTCATTTCAGTCATATTTTAATTTAACATATTTAATCTAGCAGAGTGGCTATTCTGAAGATCTATGCTATGATTTTACTGCCAAAGCAACAATTGTATCAGCTTCATTTCCACAATAAAAGAATAATCCAACCCGTACATATTAGAAGAGCAAACGGAGCAAAATCAATTGCCACCCATTATACCACCAGTGATAGTGAAACGCATAATTTACGCCTATATGAGCATCATTGTATTCATTATATTCATCCTAATTTTACATTTATTTGTTCTATTTGAAAGAGATACAATCTGTGAATGAACATTTACCAAGCTTTCACATTCCAATAAACACAAATAAGTGAAACTTTATGGACAAAAAACTTTCTTTTTATATTCAGTTAAAAATAGCTTGAAAAAAGTTTTTTCAAATGATTTTAGTGTCATGTGTTTGCCACTTTCTTTCAAAGTGAAGCTCTATATTTGGGGAAATAAAGGTCACAATATCTAAATAACCTGATTTTGCAATTGCTATAAATTCATAATAAAGTTTCTACCCCTTTAGATTACAGACCCTAATTACCGAAAGTTGTATATTACTGTTCTCCAGCACAATTGTGCTGAGGTTATGCTAAATGTACATTGTTATGATGCCACCACCTTAACTTTGGCATAGCTGGTGGCTCAAAATCCTTTTTTCGATGGCTGAAATCCCACTGGAATCCAGCATCCCACCTGGTTCTTATATCAATATTAGGTTAGCTATGCCATGATAATAACAACAATAAGCAAGAAAGTGGAACTGCATTATGAAAGTAGTTTAAGTATCCCTTTGCTACCCTAATTCTTGGATACAATTAGTTTTATCAAGCAAGAAAAATAGAAAAACTATTATGGATGTCAAATATTCAAAGATCAGGTTTCAGGTGTATTATTTATGTATTAATTAACTCTTCTGTGACACAGCAGTTCATATGTGACTATCAATTAAGACGTGACATCATATGTTATATGTATTGATTTCTAGGTCTGCCCTAGAGGTGAGAAACATCTATTTTTGTATTTTGTAACCATATGTAAGAGGCCTTTGTATATAAATATTTCATATTTCTTGGACTATAAGACAGGGGAAAAATGCCTGTGTGTTATGATCCGAATGTGCTACCCATTAGCAACCTCACTCTCCCGGAAAGAAGCTTAGCTGGGGACGTGGAGGAGCTTTCAGATTGGAAATACGCCCACAGCTTTTCCTGCTAAAAACTGGGTGCATCTTAAAGCGGACCTACCACCTGGGAGGTCACTCAGCATGAGCAGCTGCAGCTCAGCCGATATTGCTGACATCTTTAAGTGTAAAAAAAAATATCTTCTTCTAACAGCTGGAGGGGAGCTGGTTACGAGTTCTCCCCTCTCACTGCATTACGTCGCGCCTAGGCAGCCGAAGTGGTGTCTGGGATAGCTCTCCCAGGCAGGAAATCGTCAGCAGCTGATCCCCCCTCTTCACACCCCCCCACTCCCCTACGAGTCTCTGCAGCTCCGATAGAGAAGAGACAGGAGGAGGAGATGGAGTGAAGGGGGGAGGAGAGAGGGGGGCAGTGTGGGTGGAAGTCTGCAGATCTCCAGTATCTAAGATGCAGGCATGAGAACTGCAAGCAAGTGAAGTGAGTATAGTGTAGGTTTTTTTGTGTAGCAGTTTCCCAGCATCTGAACTGATGACAGGTGAGTATTGTGTCTGTTTAATGTATGTCTGTTTTTTTAGTTTAAATCCGCTTTAAGGTCAATTGTGTCTTATAATATGGTATGTTGTGCCATGTTATTTTAGGGAGATACACAGAACACACATACATACATACATACATACATACATACATACATACATGCATATTTACACACAAACCCAATTACTCCCATCAGAAGTTACAATAAACACATCAGTCTTATGAATCCAAGTCTGTTCTTGAATTTCGTAAACACACATATCCTTTATAGTAGTGGCACAATATACAGAGGCATGTAGGAATGAAGCACATCTTAATAATAAAAGCCTTCACCAAAATAGCACAAAATTGACAAGCACCAGTTCCTTTCACATGATCTACATTTTCTTCAAGGTCCAGAGAATGGGGGAGGAGGGCTTCAGGGGAATCTGTTGGCCTCTATGAAAATGTATGAGATTAGTAATGATAACGTTTAAGGTTAATGTAATTTTGTCTTTTTCATCTTCACAAACTAGGTCACTCTGACTGAAGAGCATATGAATTATATTAATAAAATAGAATAAAGTACCATCACAAGTTTCATTACCAATTCAGTGTCACAGATGCAGAAAGGCCTGAACATGTGTGTCAAGCTTCTAATGCAGATAGCCGTTTGTTTAATAATGAGTGAGCTGAAACATCTATTGAGCAGTTGTCCTTTATTTCTTATTGTCCACATTGTTGAATTGTAGAAATAATTTCAGTCTTTTTTTTTTATTATACTAGCTTCAGAAAACTACAGAAATATTCTTGGCCATAGATGTTGAAGGACAACACTAGCTGAATAACATTGAGTTTGCTAAAACATTGTCTATCATGAACAAATGCTTATTGTTAAAGAAAACTGTAGGTTCTCATCCTTTCTCACTTTTTAGTCACTCTTTTTCTATACAATCAATCATTGGCATTCCTGGGCAGGGCTCTTAAAGTCCTCACCAAAAGCCTGTATCCAGGGGTGCACATAACTTTTTAGTGAGCGGCTCGGATGAGTACCAGGGGATGGTGTTTTGTACTCACCCTACATGTATTGTGGTCTTCCTCCCTGACTGATCCTCCGATTGGCTGTCTCCATCCCTAGGTCACCAGCTGACTTTGGGTCAAATGTAACTCTCACAGTTCAACACCATTTGAACCCCCAGATCTCAGTATATATCTCAGTATCATATATCTGTAGTGCAACTTTTCTCTTGTCAGATTGTATACTGCATGTGCCTACTCTGATGTTTCATCCCCCAGATCTCCAACACCCTTAAGTCCAAATTATTTATGAATTAGTAAATTACATTCTTAATTTTTTTTTTTAACAATAAGTTTTTATAAATTTTTCACAATCTCACACAGGGTACAAAAAATACAAAAAAATTGATGAAACATCTCTCGAGCGTCTACTGGTGGCACTACATTCTTAATTTGACACCCCTAACTGCAACCTTTTATAGTTACTAAAGTTTCCCTGCGGTTATCCAAGTATACGTTTAAAAATAAAAACAATAAAAATTATTTGGCAATAAAAAACTTCTTTGATTGCAGTGTTGAACCTCCCTAGCGCACTGCTGAGGTACAGATTTCTGTACCAAAAGCGCACCACCATTTTTTACATTGTAAGCCTGTAACTTCCCAAAGTATGTCCATACAGGAGTCTGGTAGACATCCTAAATATATTATCATATTCAGATGCTTGGCGAAAATAGGATAGTGAATATTGCAATAATTCAATTTATCAGGCAAATTAGCACTGCAACCACTAGATGGCAGTGCAGATGTGCCAGGATACATTGAAGTCAGTGTATTACATTGAGTTCTGTAAACTTTGTGTTCCTGCCCCCACAACAGTCTGTCACATTGGGAGAGAGAGAGCAGCAAGTAGAGGACATGGAAACACCGGATCATTTTTTCAGGTGAGTATTTTACATAGGGAATCATATTCAATTGTATTTTCAATGCAGAAAACACTATTCAATATGATTTTTATTTAATACTCCAGCCTGCGCCCCAACATCATTATATGGGGGGGATGGGGGTAGTGATCCGTTCCCTTGGAGCTGCCTCTTCATTAGATCGGTGAGTTTGCGCTTCTGTGGTTCTGATCTTTGCCTGAAGAACCCAGCTCGTCCAGTGCAGTTCTGGGTCAGAGCTGGACAAGCTGGGACCATCAGGAACGGCAGGGGGGTTAAATGATAGTGAAGTTGTGTGGAGCTGTAATCTTAACTCTATCTGCTTCAGCCACCGGATGTCACTAGAGAGCACTTGCCATCAAAGCACAACACAAGCACGCTCCTTCTCACACAGCAGGGCGGAGGGGGAAGGAAGCTGTGTGTATCTCTTCCCTCTCCGTGTGGTACGTAGATATGCATAAAAAGGTACACAGAGCTAGGTTTTATTTTGTGTACCAGCGTACTGCTTTTGTGCACCCCTGCCTATAGCCATGAAAGTAGCAACCTTCCATTTTGGATGTGAGTAAAAACCAAAGATTGCAAAAATGTGAAAATTTCTAGGATTTTTATTGTAATTATATATATATATATATATATATATATATATACAGATGGGATCAAAGTCAAATGTTACTTAATTTATGCTATGTGTGCTAGAACAATTATAATTTTTTTGTAATGTTCCCACAACCCTTCTGTACATCTCCAAAAAGTTATGATACCATTTTCAGGGGGTTTGCAATTAACTCACAAAGTCAGCTAGTTGAAAGTTAAAATAAGAAATTCAAACTATCATCTGTACTGGATTTCATGTTTCTCGCCAAAGCTTGAATCAGTTCAGAATTGTTAGAATGTTTTGGTTTTCTTCTTTGACCTTTCAAACCAAAATTCAAATTTACATGTTAAGTGTGCTATGCTGCATTTTTCTCCCATTTTATCTATATTCTATTAGTATGTCCACCAAATTCTCATAATTTTAAGTTTTATAAAGAAACCTTTAGAAGCAGTGACACTTTGCACATTAATGGTATTATTTATTGCTAAAGCTGGGCATAGATGGGGTGATTCCTGTCCAATTCGACAGCCGATCCGATGCCGTGCGTGTTACCACATCCGATCGGCGGATGACGGATAATTCAGATCGGATTCCATTAGTTTGGATGGGGACAGCTTTTCCCAGCCGAAGTAATAGCCGGCACACAAAGGGTGCTCGGCCAATTCTCTGCACTAGCGGCCGTGCGTGATGACGTCGTCACGCCCTCTAGGTCGACTCGGCAGTCAGCGGTAAATCGTCTTGTCTATGACCAGCTTTAGAGTAGACCCCAAAAGCCTGGCCTCAATTTTGTTTCTCATATAATGCAGACTGTGACTTCAAAGCATTAGTGTTCCACGAAATCCTCCCTTCATAGCATTTCAAAGTAAACTTTGGAAGCAGTTAAGTGGCTAAATAATGTTTTCTTTTGTCATTTACTAGAGTATATAGATATCACTTAAACAGCTTAAGACCACATTGATTTCCTAAATTGGTGGCCCATATTTTTCTCCTTATAAGACGCACTTTCCCCCCAATGAAAAAAAGTGGTGTGACAGCCCACAGCGAAAAGACTATTTGGCCATGGATGCTATCTATCCACCTTCTGAGCCAGTGGGACAGAAATCTGCTCAGCTGGGACAGTGCTGACATGTTAGATGCTTTGTCAATCAGCCATGAACCTGAGCTGACAAAGAAAGAGATCAGTTCTCTGTCTATGTAGAGCTTGGCTCAGTATGGCAGAGAAGGGGAATGACAGCCTTACCACCTCCTTTAACTCCCTTACTGCCAGACAGACACACGTTATTAATTCAATATAACTGTAGTTTTATGTTGTGGATGCTTGAAAGCAGTAATTGTGTGTGGTTGAAAGCTCACTTAAAAATTTTT
This sequence comes from Ptychadena robeensis, assembly GCA_036250615.1. Taxonomy (NCBI): domain Eukaryota; kingdom Metazoa; phylum Chordata; class Amphibia; order Anura; family Ptychadenidae; genus Ptychadena; species Ptychadena robeensis. The sequence goes on from CM070032.1 coordinate 194,349,109, forward strand.
TTATTGCAAATGGATGGTCAAAGTTTATAGTATATTGGCTGTCTTTTCATTTGACTTCTTTATAATTTCAAACTCTTTCCTTTTGGGTGCCAATATGGCAAACCTTTACATGAAAGCAAGTCACATGTTTGTAGAGGAAGCTACTTCTTCTTCCACTACTAGTTTCTTCAATGTTAGTCAGAATTCCTTATATTTATTTGTGTGAAAACATTTTTGTTATCATGCAAGTATAAAGAAAAATCCTTAGAAAGACTAAAAGTTTTGTCACCTTCACCAAGCAAAGTCTCTTTTTGTGCCACTGGGAACCGTGTCCCAGTTCAAACTAACGGCTGGCACACAAAGGGTGCCCACCAATAATACTCTGACCAATGGAGTGCAGCGTGACATCACCATGCTGCACTCAGTCACTGATCTGTCCGCCCCCACTCGATACATTTGTGGGGGCCTTAAGACAATAATAAATTGTACTATGTATTATATAGATACCACATATTGGCATTTATATTTAATACATTTTAAAAAGGACATGTACTGTTACTGTATATGTCACTCAAACGGCCAATGGCAATTTGCCCACATTTCTCTTGAAATTTTATGAAGCATTTTCTGTGGTTAAATTGCTAAGCTTGCAATAAAATACACCATTATTTTTGAAACTCCTTTGTTTCATTTTATACTCTTGAATTATTTAGTAGGGTTGTGATCTATTCTCCTGGTAATATTCCCTCTTGAAAAGGATAATATCTTATAAAATTTGACAACCCACTTGATAGAGTGACAGAGCTTTTTTATCTCAAGCTTGGTCTGTTGCCAAGACAGTACAGCAGCATTACTTTTGAAAAAGCCATGTCTTTCATCGCTTACAGGAAAAGTCATCAATTTTCAGATTTAATATAGGTTTAGCCCCATGTACTGAATGAATATATACATTGTTATGTATGATATAAAAGTAGAGTCAATAGTTAAATGGCCACATGAGTTTGGCAACCACAGGGGTTTTACCGACTAAGGATTCTTATCTTATTCTGCTGTACGAATAAAGCAGAAATAGTAGAACGTTGATGGTTCACAAATTGACTAGGTGTACTTGGACATTACAATCAGATATGCATATTAAACTGCAACTCGAGACATTTTTGTAGAGATTTTGAAAAATGTTTTGCACCAAAATCAGGGGAAAAAAATATGTGTGCATTATAGTGCGAAGGTGTACCAACCGCGGCCGAATAGTCTTTCATGCTTTCACTAGACATGGTTGAGTTTTTAGAATTGCTGACTTTGTGAGCTAATTGCAAGCCTCTAAAAATGGTATAATGACCAAAATTGCTGAGGATGTAGACAAGGGCCGTGGAAACATTGGAATAAAAAGTTTTTCTCTAGATTATGTAGTTTTGGCATAAATTAAGTTAAAAATTTCAACTTTTGAAATTTTTACTTGACTTTGAACTTCAGTTATGCAAACGTTTGGTGATAATATCAGGCACAGGGGCTATGCAATTAACTTAAAATCGTCAAAATGGTTGAATTTGTTTAAAAAAATTTGACCATCTCTAGCTTTCACTCTCTGCCCCCTACCCCCTGCACTGGGCTTAGATGGAGTGCCCAGCTCACATACACACTGCAGTAGAAATGGCTCTGCTTCTCTTGTATGTATGAGCCAGGCAGCTTGAGCCCATCTGTCATACAAACAGCAGAAGCAGTGCTGGGAGGCAGCCTCGAACAGCTTCCCCACCTCCCTATTTAATTCCCAATCTGCCGTTTAAAGTATGAAAGCCCGACTGGCAGAGATCGGCCAATTCACATGTGTTTTTCAGGGTTTATATGCTCCAAAGTCTAATGGTCCAAAAAACATGGTATATAACAGATTTTAATACAGACATTTATAGAAAACAGAATCTTTATTTCATTTTCAAAAATATATATTATAGATGCTTTTTATAATAATAATAATAAAGAGAAGTACCAGTGAAGGTTATGGTGAGAAGGGATGAAAGGAATCAAAAAGC
>CM070032.1:194351941-194365098 GCA_036250615.1 Ptychadena robeensis
GGGGGGGGGGGGTGGCCAGGCCCGCACAGTTGGGACAGCGTGCCCGCGCGATTTGGACTGTCTACCGATGTGGCCATCTGTCGGGGCCATGGGTATGCCCCCCTGATTGGCCGCTCGTAACATCTGTCATTAATCCTTCTTTATAAGTTTTGTTGTTCTTGTAGAAACTATTGCAGCATAGTCAAGGCATTTATAAATATATATAACTTTCTACTTTCTAACCTACATAAGATATGCATTGCAAAATAAACAAACAATTTCCTCTGAAACATTTGAAACTGTAAAACATTTAAAATGACTGATGTATTTAGAATGAAAATTACATCGCAATACATCTGATCTGTTTATAGTCAATTTTTTTTAGAAAAAGTAGCAAAAGAGAGAGAAATTTACTCTTTGTATCTTTCAAACAATGGTAAAGAGACAAGCTTTGTTTTCCACAATTTGCTGACTCTTTACGCTTGAGTATTCTTGAATCTGGAGTGTATTTTACTGGTGTGGTACAACAATCAAAATGCCCGAAGCGATGTTATATTAATAGAAAAACCGCGCCCAATCTGGATCCATTGCGATCAATGTGTTTGTGCATGTATGTGAGTCACAGATAAGGATTAGGAAAAAAAACCTGAAAACTGTATTTTTTTCCGCCACCGCACTGCGCGTTGTGCAATCCATGTAATGGATGCTCGAACCGGTAATGGGAACGGTTCGAGCATGGATGAAAAAACGCTCCCAAGTGGAGCCTTACTCTTTAGGTGCAACCTAATATTTTATGCTTCACGTTTTTACTAGCTCTGAGCACACAGTTTTTACACAGCTCTGAGTCCCCTTTAAGTCTCAGTACCGCACAATCTATTTGTGAATTGATTGGTTCAGGTTTAGTCGGAATACAATTTGCATGCATTCTCATGCTAATGTCAAAGTTTTAGCACCCCTTGACCATCTCTGCTACTCACCATTACCTGTTCAGAAACTCAGATGTTCCTTTTGTTTTAGGGCAAATCATAGTCCAGTTGCGTTGAAGAATTGATAACAGAGAGGTTCTGGACCTGCGGTAGCTAAATAGAACTACTAATCCTTTGGTAGCTAAAATAGCTTCTAGTCATTTATATAAACTTTGTGTTTAGCAGATGATGTTTCACTTTAAATACAACTTCCACATGCCACATTTTAGTGCAGAACACATAAAAAATATGTTTTCTATCAGTTGGATTCATTCTATAATTTTTCTAATCTGAGAAGCTAAGTTGCTGAAACAGGAAAATAATATCCATTAGAAGAACAGAACAATTCTTTAGTAATTGTGGATGGCACTAGGAAATGCTTGTCTCCATTCACATGTATCACTGTGACAGAAGTTTATAGTATCAGTAAATCATGTGGTCACATTTCACCTATTTACATAAATGTGCTCTTGTACAGAATAACTAGCCATCATGTTGTCTGTCTCATATGAGTAGTTACTGATGCCTGTGAGCTATAAAACATTAACAAACAGAATCCATGATGGAAGTCAGGAGAAGATTAATGTCCTGGATGTTTAATATTAATGTTAATAATATACCAGAATGGATATTATCTATTAAGAGGTTGGCAGATTTTAAAATTGCATATAGTATTTCTATTACTACATGTTCATCATTACAAGACAGAACGGTAGGTCAGACTTATGCTAATTCTAAGTCAAGTCATAAATCTTGTTATGATATATGCATGCATTTAAAATAACTTATTTAAAAAGATTTTACTTCTGTGTTTCAGCACTGTGTGAATAATTTATGCAAAAATATGCAAGTGTGGTAGAAAATTCAATGTTTTTCTATCCTGTCCTCCTCAGTCACAGCATTATGTTTATTATTAACATTCTTGATGAATGTCATCCTTTCCTTTTCCAGTTTTCTTACACTTATGCTGACTATTTAAAATATGTTTACACAATGCATAGTATAGTTTGTAAGGGAGCGGTGGCTCAGGGGGTTAGATATGTGGGTTTCCTCCGGGTACTTTGGTTTCCTCCCACACTCCAAAGACATGCTGATTAAGTTAATTGGCTTTTCCCAAAAATAATCTCCTATGTTAGTTATATATGACCTAGACCAGTGGTGGGCAACTGAGTTGATATGAAGGGCCAGAAGTGCCGCAGATTTGGCTAGCGGCCAAAATGTGGGTGTCTGCGACCATGGGTAGCCGTGCAAGTGGGGATAGCCAGCCCCATTGAAAACAATGGAAGTGGCCGCTCACGGCTCAGAACTCAACTGTGGGGACAAGCCCTAAGGTCGTGGCTACAGAACTATGAAGGAATGTATCTGTAGACACTCTGTATTCATTGAATCTATTCCCTCAGCTAGATTACCTTGCCCCTACAGTGTCATGGGGTTTATGCAAAAGCAATGGGTTCAGTCCTTTAGGTGTAGAATATATAATCGCATGCCAGCATATCTTGGCGTCGTGCCACGGCAAAAATGGGAGGAACGGAGGGACACTACAGGCGTATCCTTTCCCGAGGTAGGTGTGCGTAGTGCAGTAAGCGGTTTGGCATTTTAAGAAGCCGTGTGCTTGTGGTAAGTAGGTTTCCTCCTCATGTTCCCTTAACAGGTCATGTGGCCATAGAAAATTTATTCCCCAACTCAAAGCTTGGGACTGACTACTGGAACTATGAGGAGAGGGAAATATGTGGATAATCTTTATTACATATAGCAGGCTGGTGGGAACTTGCAACATGCTATGTATGTAATTGACTACGCAGAAGTATTTTTGTTTCACCATATCAAAACTCCCTGAATGGTTAAAATTGGTATTAAAACTATGCATTGAATTTCATAGTTTGCATTTACAAAAAATCTAATTTTAGTTTGTTAGTGACAGATAGTTAAAAAAATTAACTTGTCTATTGAGGAATAAAAAAAGGACTTCTCCAATGGCCATTGTGGTATTTCCAAAAATGTCATGTGGCTTGTGGTGTTCTGACTTGCATTTAATGACCTAATGCAAAGGGAATTATCTGGCCTGTATTGTAAACCTTACATTTAAATCAGTCTTTAACCTACTAAGCCAGTTTGATCTTGGATCAAACACAATCCGGAAACACTGGTTCTCTGTGAGTCTGCAGCATTTCTGCTTAACTGCAGGCTCATGGAGTTCATGGGAAGGGCGACACCATAGACCTCCATGTTAATATAGGGGACGACGCTTTTACCTGCACATATGGGTTGTGACTGACAGTGTGTCGAGAGCTGGAGGGAGAATGGGGAATCATGGTGGAGGGATTGCCCAGGCAGCGGCTTTTCGCACCATAAAAAATGCCACAAAAAGCCTCTAACGCCAGGGAGTTTAAAATGTACGTAACATAGTAAAAGAGATTGTATTGGCCACAATGGTAAAGAGTTCCACAGTCTTTAAAATGTACCCTCAAACAGACCACAAGACCAAACATATCAATTGAGCTTTACCTTCTCTCTATTCTTTTATGTAATTTATTTCCTACTCCATATATTTATAATTACCTTTGAAGCTCAATCAAGTAACTAGGATATAAAATTATATAGACATTGATGTTTATTGAGAAAGACTGGTATGAGCTAAACTAAAATATGAAGGTTTCTGTCTAAGGACTAGATGTACTTATTATAACTTAAACAAAATTGCGCTGTGAAAGTGCAGTATTAAATATGCAAATGTAGATTTCAGTTTAATGTTTAGCAGGGATGTTTAAAATGCAACTCCAATCAGAAGTTGGAGAGAAATAGCAGTTGAACTGGCAGCAGTTATAATGTTGGCTTATCATTTTGTGGAATAAAATATAATAGTTTTCCTTTTTGTTTTGCAAAAGTTTGGCTTTTTGAGTTTCATAAATAAATTATTTAATCTCACTTAACAACTGCACCCATCTAATTACAAACCTAATATAGGATTGCATAGCTAACATATATGTCACAAAATAATTCCCATTAAGTGATTCTCATTGAATAAATTTGATCGAGGGAACTTTTGATTATCTGATTTATGCCAAAAGGCAAATTTATATTTTTAGCAAACTTGCCAAAATTAGTCTTTGAGAAAAATCCATGAAATATATTCTAAATTGTACAATAGCTGAAGGCCTACATCTAGATTATGCTGTCTTGTTAAAGTAAGTATCCATAGCAACAGATAATTAGCATTCTTCGTTGGATAAATCAGAGATTTTTGTTCAACTTGGTCAGTATTCTGGTTTAAAGATTAAAATATCTCAATGCTATATATTGAATAGAAATGTATAAAAATTAATTTGTCAAACAACGAATGTGACTGTAGCTGAACTTTTACTGGTGAATTATTTATTGATATTAACATAAAACACATAAATCATCATTGTTAAATTATTATTGTTTTTAATTAATATTGTTGACTATTATTGCAGTGAGATTTATACAAACTAAAAATGGAAAGGAAAGTTGTAATTGGAAAACCAATGGTGGTCAATTTTAGTGTTGATGTCTCTACTTGGGGACACACATTGGCAGCAATAGAAATAGTTTGTCTGTATAGTAATTATGAGTAAGGGTTAAAAATTCTGTCAGGTTTTAGGTCAGATTCAAAAGATAAACAAAACAGGAAGTTAGGGGAATGGAAACAGAGAACATGACAGCGAATTCTCAGCCCTTTTAACCCTCCTATACTTACATATGAATACTTACGATACATAGAAAGAACACAAAGTAGTGGTCATTTCTATTAGTGGCGTAGTGGTGGTGGCTAAACAGTTCGCCCGGCAGTTAGTTCACCGAGAACTTCACATGCTCAATGACCTCTGGCCATGCAAACACTTCCTCTGTTCAACCCGGCTCCCATGCTTATCATGGAAGAAATGTTTGGCCCCTTCACCCCCACAGTACAGCCAAATATGTATTTTTTCCACCCAGGCCAATACCCCCCTCATCCAATAAATAAACACTGCAGGCTTGGAGCACTTATATTGGCCAAGTAACTTTGTATGTTTAAATGAGATGCCAATCAGCCACCACTAAAGAAACCTATAGCAACCTCTCCTAAAACCTTAGGGTTTCACAGGATCCTGGTTCATACTGACTGTTTCCCTTACACACTTTTTGGGTTTCACAATCTTCTCCTGGTGCCTTTGCAATTGACTGCATGGACCCTGCTTTAAACTATATAAAACTAAAAAGACTTTTAGGTATGCATTAACTACTGTAAGTATTTGAATGATCACTTGAGACAATCACAGGTGTATTTATGAATGATTTGAATTTGATGAATTTGAAATTGTGATTTTTCAACCTGTGGGTCTTTGCAACAGTACTGACTTTTTTTCTCATAAGCACAAATAATAACTAGCTGTATCAGTAAACTGTACCAACGTCTCAGCAGTAAACAGTTTGTTTGAGCATAGTCTTAAGCTGGGTATACACGGCTCGATTTTGTAACAGATTTGCGCACAATCGAGTGCTGTGTTCATGTCACTTGAATGTGCTTGCATCTGTCAAAACATTGTGACGGGTGTGCCCTTCTTCGAGTAGGTTTAATCAATCCTGCTTGGTCAAACAGGTTTCCAACATGTTGGAAAACCTTGTTCGATTTCAATGACCGCGGGTCCCCATCTAAAGTATCAGATGAGCTGGCAGCCACAGAAGTGCTGTGGCTCGATATCAGGGCAGCTCATCTGCAGCGCGATGATGTTACAAAATTGAGCCATGTGTGCCCAGCTTTACTGTTTTTAAGGGGACATAAAGCTACTTTGAATTGTAATTGCATATATAACATAGAAATGAAGGTTCCGATCTTTGTGAACACTTGCGATCCAATATGCGCAATGCATGCAAGTCAATGGAGCTCGGATATTCGACTGGGAGAATATCCGTAATTTCCGTTTTAAAAAATCGCATTGCGATTATATAATCGCGATCCCATTCATTGCAATGGATCGCGATTATAAAAGCACAATAAATCGCAAAAAATCGCGATCGCGTCGGATATCCGATGATATATTCGCGAATATTCGCAAAATGGCGAAATATCGATATTCGAGCTAAATATTCGAAAATCGAATATTCAAGCTCAACACTATAAAGCAAATGTATGCATTTGAGACAAGGAAGGGTGGTGTACTTTAGGCCAAGATTATATGATACAATTATATTAGAATGCAATAGTCCTTTTAACTGATAATTTAACTGCCAATAGGAAATCCAAAAATACCTCTAGAGCCCTACAACATGCAGTACCAGTTCTATTACCCCATTTTATTGGTAACTAATATAAACTCTAAAGCCCCCCATACACCTTCAGATTCCTCCATACAACTTCCATGAGACCTACCAACAACTATGTGGTATAGTGACCTCCCTGATAGAATACATAGTGATTGGAAGGTGTAGAAAGGTCCTCATATTACATGGTTTTGGTAGAAGAAAAGTTGGTTGTACAGAAATTGCATGGTAATTTCCACAACGTTTTTCAATCCGTCAAGGTCCCTCCATCAACGGAAGGGTGCATCCATCAGTGCATCCTTCGTGCATCCGTCAGAACATACAGAAAATGTTTTCCTTCAGTGCATCCGTCAGTGACAGATTACACCCCTACGTTGCTTCAAAATAGACGTAGTGATCTATGTAAATTTTAACGCAACGGAGACCAACGGATTGCACTGACGGATTTTGGGGCAGGCTCATTTGATATAATGGGCTACGTCAAAATCCCTCTGTTTGACGTAAGGGTTAGTTTCCACTGTGTCAAAATCCCTCCGTTTGACGTAGCCCATTTTATCAAATGAGCCTGTCCCAACATCCGTCAGTGCAATCCGTTGGTCTCCGTTAAAATTTACGTAGATCACTACGCAACATAGGGGTGTAACCTGTCACTGACGGATGCACTGAAGGAAAACATTTTCTGTATGTCCTGACGGATACACAGACGGATGCACTGATGGATGCACCCTTCCGTTGACAGAGGGACCTTGACGGATTGAAAAACACAGTGGAAACAAGCCCTAAATCAGACGGAGGGATTTTGACGCAGTGGAAACTAACCCTAAGATTACATATAAAAATGTAAATGAGATTAGCCATGATCACCAACTATTTAAGGGAGACCTTTACCATACTGGTAATAAATATATTACAGAAGATCTCATTATTGTTAATAGTTTAAAAACATGTTAGTATACTCATAATATTGTTTTTCTACAGCAAACTATTGTCTAACATGTTGACGTTTCAGTAAGAAATATGCCATAATAATAATGCATTTTTCATTATGTCTATAAATCAATTAATACCTATTCCTGTAACTGTAGTTTTCACATTCCTTCAAAAATACGCTGACACCAATAAACTGCTTCATTTCAAGGTTTACTGATTCCAACAAAAGAAATGAATAGTTAGACAGAAATGCAGGTCAATCAGGCATTAGATTTCTGTATTTCCATTTATGTCTCTGTCTGTTATCATATTTGTCTGGAATTTGCTGCTTTCTCGATTGCTTTCATTAAGAAACATTATCATGCTGTACAGCGATTTATTTTCTTTAATTTATAATCCGTAAAATCAGTGGTTTGTAAGATATTTTGATGTGGAAACAAAACGTTTGCATACACAGTGATATTACTTTATGAAACAGATGTCATTCAACTCTTCTGAAAACACATTCGTTTGCAAAACATAACGAGAGAGAAGATTGGTTGAGTTCACTGGTTTCCTGGAGAGAAGATGACAGTCAATGATTTTGAAGTATTTTATTGATAAATTTCAACACAAATATATGCTTAATTGTGTATCATCGTTGGGGCCTGGTTCATTATCTCTGAACCCTCCAGGCTAGTACTAGTACTAGTACTAGTCTAGTAGTAGTACAATATTTGTTTGCCCTTTGCAAATCCTTTTGCTAGGCCTGGCCCCTTGAGGACAGCCATTCTAACACTTTGACTCTAAAGTAGAGTCATTCACTATTCCCTTAAGTGGCAACATGTCAGGCCCTTGTAAAAACCTTTACATCTCCTGAGTAGAGATGGTCACATTTTTTTTAAAGAAACTTTAACTAGTTCAAATTTGTGAGTTAATGGCAAAGTCTTTGAGCATGGTATCATCATCAACATTGCTGGAGATGTAGTGAGATGCCCAGTATTGTGATCTAACACATCTGTGATTTCCAATAGTTTTTGCATAAACTAAGCCAAGTTAAAATTGCTTGTTAACATTTCGACTTCAACTTTGAACGTAATTTTTACAAATTTTTACCCTTCACTACATATCTAACAGTTTTGTCGATGATTGCATGTTCAGGGGCTTTACAATCACCTCACAAAATCAGCTAGTCCAAAAAATGTGACTATCTCTACTCCAAAGGAATGACTGTCCCTCTTGTCTGGGCCAGCACCACATAGTCTCTCTAGATTCATACTAACTCAGATGACTCAACAAGTTCCTTCCATCAGACAGCCACTTTCTTTCAGGAAGACAATTCCCAACATACTATTAGGCTCAGGGTAGTATTTTGGCTTGACCCAGCAGTTTTTTTCACAAAAATAGCAGTCCATATGTACAAAAGAACACTGCCAAAAGTAGTTCCAAAATAGTTATTACCATTTCATCCTTTATGTCAAGGTAACACGGGCTCTTTTCTATAGGCATACACGTCAACAACTACTACATGGCAAGTTTTCTGTTAGAAGAAACATTATTAGAAGAGCATATCACAGGGTGGTGACAACCCAGTAGAGAAAATGTGAGACAGAGGTGGGGCATTGGATTACCAGATGTTATTTATAAGAAAGTTGCAGATATAATACTATTGAAAATTATTATTCGCATTAACCTGTTATAGTGACTTTGTTTTAATTAAAATACCAGTACCTCAGTCCTTTTTAGCATTCCTGCACTTTTCTAAATATAGTTTTTCTTAAATAAAGAATGTGTCCTTTGGTACAAACGTATGGCCAAGCACTGAGCATAGCGGGGGGAGGCCGGGAAGCCGCAGGTCTCTGCCTCTACTTTGTTTATGTCAGCAGGCAGATGAAGCCCTGCTGACATAAACAGCAGTAGCAGAGCAGCCCAGCTCATACAATGCAGACGGCTGGAAGAAAGATCCCCCTGTAGGTGGATCTTTCCTTTTCTTCCTGCAGTGTTTATGACAGCCCATGTGCGGATCTCTCCTTTGTGCACGTCTCTACTTTGTGTATGTGAGCTGCCCACTGCTGTGTGTATTTGAGCCAAGCTCAAGCTGCCCAGCTGACATACAAAGCTTTACCAGACTGCAACTAGAGTAGAGGAAGCTGTCACAGGCAGCCTCTGATAGCTTCCTCACCTCTTTTAGCACCCGCTCTGCTAATATGAGCACAAAGCTCCAACTGGCAGAGCAGCAGAAACCTTATATATATTTTAGGGATCAGACACTCTTCTGTATAGGGTATGTCCATAATGGAGTGTCTACTGGTCCAAAAAATACAATAAATCAAAATGTTAGCTATCTAGTCCTGAAGTCCAGTGAAAAACCTGTGCTTTAGGTAGACCAATGAGACTGACACTCCCAGAATTATAGTTCTCCATCAAACAAGTATAGCAAGTACCAGGACTTTTCCTTTTTTTAAAGCCTTTGTATACAATGATGCAAAAAACTCCAAAACATTTTCACAATGGGAGGCCAGCAATAACAATCTTTATTTCCTTAACATCTTTAAAAGTATTTGGCTGCAGACCTAGTAGAACTCTGAAGAATATATGAACTGCAGGCATGAACTGGCCTAGTAGATCTAAAACATCCTTTTTGGCCATTCATCTTACTGTATATTGATTTTACTATTATTAGTGTAATACTGTATTATCCATCATTGGAAGCAGATACATTTTTGGAGTTGTTTACTATGATTTCACAATGTACAATGGCTCTGAATAGAGGATGGAAAGTTGAAATAAATGCATGCTACGTTTTAATCATTTAAACTGTGTAAACTGATAGGGGATGGATTGTTATTAGTTCTATTTTGATCACTGTTACTAAAATCAAATAATTCCATACTAGGTAATGCCTTCCCCAGATTAGGTGTTCAGATTCAGACTCTTTGTCATGGGTACCTAATAGGCACCATACTTGAACTTATAGTTGCAAAGTAAAGCTAGCCATAAACTGTCCGTTTCTTCCTTGATAGATGAGGGACACACTGCAGCGTTATGATGTAATCAGAGGGGCCGGCACCCCACTACTATCCCCCTCCAGCTGGACTCGGGGCGCAGGAGTGCTGCGTTATTGAGTGCCAATGCTTTGCATGGGGACCCACGGTCTACATCCAATGCAATGGACATCAACAGTGATTCACTGTCATGTCCAATAACCCTGTCTTCGAGCAGGATTGATTGATCCCACTTGAAGACAGGGGTGGCCGTCGTATATATGCAGTAGATAGAAGGCCATGAATGCGCACAATGCTTAAAGCGGCCATCGATCTAGCGCATATCTATGCATGTATGCTCACCTTAAGTGTTCATTGGGACTGCAGCAGAAACAACAACCACCTCTGCTCAACAACTAGCAGCCAACTGAAGAACTTATCACTGATTGCATAGCCTTCATGTTGTTGGTTTTTTTTTTCTTTTGGTCATCTTTGTTAACACAAGGATTTATGAATAAAGTTAACTCAATATGTTTTATATATAACTGAATAATTGAATTGACCAAATGCATCTTTTTTTGGTCATCTGTATTAACCAAAATGACAAATTTACCGTATGGACCTTATTTTTTCCCTGGCTTTGTTCATCCGTATTTACCGAAGTTCCCTATTTCCATTTACTGTTGGTAGAGCATTTCGACCTTTTAAAATAGCTCTAACATCAAAAGAAGACTAACCGCCCTAGCTATATAATCTATTTCCAATAGGTTCACATTAGATTTGATGTTTTTTTTTTAATCTGATCTTTTATCTCCAGATTTCAGATATCTAATAGTGTATTGGCAGCCTCTTTTGTCTAAAGCTGATTAAAACTCTCTTTACAAAGCTTAAAGCATCACCTCTTTATCTGCTTTCTATTATCAGCACCAGAATTGCTGTTTGTAGGGCAGATCAGGGGTAAGAAAAAAACATACCTAGGTGAAAAGTCTCTATAGCGCAGTGACTCTGGAGGGGTGGAGCATTATCAGCTAGTGATGAGCAGCATAGGCAAAATTCGTATTCACAAAATATCAGAAATGTTTCACCTAATATTGGCAACAAATGTAAGAATTCGTAATTTCCAGTCACTAGTACCTTTATTGCAAAAAAGATTTTTGCGATCAACACTACTGAAGTTAAAATCTCAAATATTCACAATAAAGAAGATATCAGTAGATAGCAGTATATTCAAGATCTTTGCTAATTCTTCAATATTTAAAATATAAATCAGTGATTCAAACATTCACAATCAACACTAATCACCTGTAGATCTGGATTGGTGGAAAGAGGACTGGACCCTGAAAGTATGGTGGTATGGGAGCAAGGAAGAGGGGAAGTAAATATGTTTTTTATCTTTAGTTTGCCCAGATGAAGACTACATAAAGTTAAGTAATGTATATGATAAGATTATTGGACTGCACGTCTGAAGCTCATAGTTTTGTCTTCAGTGACCACCAGTGAGATTCATTACCAGCACATCTGTCTTTGGCAAGGCAGGGCCAAAGTCTGACCTTTCTCTAATGCAGTTTCACTAACCATCACCCTAATTGGACATGATAGTAAGTAGAGAAGCAAATCATTAATGATCTTATCAAAAGTAATCCCCCCAAAAGACACCCAGGCAGCAAAGTAACAAACATTCATTGTCCAAAACGTAAAAAAATTATATGGATTCACCATAAATGTCTTCTACTACAAATATAATTATTTCACATTATGCTTACCATTTAAATTGTTGCTTAAATTATATCTTTTTTTTCAGGGTGGTGGCTGAAGCATAATTTAAAGACAAATTACATTGGGGGGAGATCCGAGCTATCACCAATGTACTGAGGTAGGAGCATATCTGTTTAATAACAGATATCAAGTTTTTCTTGTGTTTTGTAGTGTGGAAAACTAATTGTAAAATTGTTCCCTTCTCCTATATACATAATTACTTTAAGTACGTTAAGTGAGTTTTCAGATTGAGCTGTATTAGAAATACATCATACTGGGGGCATGGCAAAACTGTATTGCTTTTTATTTCTGACATACTTTGTAAACTCATTTGGCTTGCCATACGCAAACTTGTTTACAATAAATGATCATGAACTGCATATGGATATTTAAAGATACTTTGCTGGAATCAGTTTTTGCTCTGTTTTAAGAAATACATTTTTTTCATAAATCTGATGGGAATGTTATCATGAAGGAACAGATCTTCTAAATGCAAACCAGACATCCATTTTTTTATTCATCTAAAGCTAGATTATATTTTAATATGTGTGATAAAACTTCAACGTTATTGTATTTGTGTGTAAGTCAGGAAATTCCATTAGAGAATTCTTACAAATGTTTAAACATTGGCATTGTTGTACTTTGACTACCGAGATTCCAATAACCTTGTGAAATCACAGCATAGCCTACATTTACACATCCACCCCTAGAGGAAGCCCCGTCATCGGTGAAATGGTGTCATTATCTTCCCTGTTCTAAAGTTGAACAGGAAAAGATTTCCAACTGATATTTTTTTGTTTGTTTGAAACTGTTATACTTTTTATCTCTTATGCAAAGTATAAAGTAGCCCTGTTATTTACAGATAATGATAATACTTATGGCAAAGTCATCCCCATGAAATACCTCTGTGTTCATCTGCTGCGGTCTTATCTCTGTTTACCGTACGTGTGGTTTAATATGCTATAGTTATTGTATTTTGTATTTGGTCTCACATCTCTTAGGACTCATGTATATGAGCTTTTCTTGTTCCTGAGAAGGTAAACTGAAAGGTGAAAATATTTTTAGAATAACAGACAATAGACCCGATTCACAAAAGGCATAAATTTTTCCTTTGCATTTACTAATTTAACTCTAAGTTTTTAACAATTAATTAAATGCTTATTTATTCATATAGATTCAGAAATGGCCACTTGAGTGTTACTAATATTTTATGTAAGTAATTTCACAAATGCTAATGCTCTTATGAGATGTCCCGAACTGTTCGCCGCCGAACTGTTCGCGGCGAATATCGCATGTTCGCGTT
>CM070032.1:194372632-194390594 GCA_036250615.1 Ptychadena robeensis
TCATTGGACAAACTTACAAAATCAGTGAGGGCTCAAATAATTATTTCCTCCACTGTATATATATATATATATAGACACAGAAAACCTTTTGAAAAATATCTTTGCCATTAACTAGAAAGGTTTTAAATGTGCTTCATGTACAGCTAATGCAGTTTCATATTCAATTGTAACCTTCCAAAAAGACATTAACCTCCCAAGTGTTAACCCAGAGTGTAGTTCGGGGTCAGTTTATTTACAAGCATTGTTTACCCTGACATACACTCAAGTTCGCTTACCTGTCCTAGATGAGCCTGTGGCATCCCTCTATGTCTGCAGCCTTGCCGATCCTTCCAGATTCTGTCTCTTCCAGTGATAAAGCCGAGGAGATGGGGAAGGGGGTTGGGTGGCCCGTCTGTGGAAAAGTGTTGTTTTCACTGATCACGTGAATAAGCCTTAAGTACATTAACACAATGGTGTTAATTTGCACATGGTACACTTCAAAAAAGTTTTAAAACATTTAGAAAGTACCTTAAAAAAACAAACAAACTGTCAGATAGAGAAATATGAAGTCCATTGCTGACCTCCTTTTCTGAAAAAACATGTTGCATCACACTATTCCTCAGATTTAATAATTTCTCAGTCACTAGCTTGGTACATAGATCAAAAGTTCTGACATTCCTCTGATTTTACTTGCTGCATACTGGTTCCATGTCATTGAATGAGAAAGTACTGACACCATAGACATCCAGTAACAGCATCCTTGTCATGCTTTTTTTTATTACTATCTGTTTACTTTAGAATTAGGAACAAGTTAAAAAAATAAGACCAAAAGTTCTTCAATTGGCCCACAGCAAAGATAATCAGTGAGGACAGAGGAGGTGATGATTCAAAGCATCTTTACCAGAACTCTCCCACTAATACAACTGCCAGGAGAGCATTAGTAACTCATCTGAGGATTGTATTGTATCTGCCATTATTAATTGTCTGTCCATATTATTATCTATTAAATTGGCTTCTTAAATCTAAACCTCACTTATCAAATACATTATTATAATATTTCCCTATTGAGCTAAGATAGGTAGAGAAATGAAGGCTGTTATCATCAATCATTCAAGATTCAATATGTGTAGAGAGTCTTTTGTGACTAGTGAAAGGTTAGGACCCAATTTTAATTTGACCATTGCATGTAATGCTAGTTAGAGGGACCACTCGCAAGGTCCATTTACCTGTAGTCAATAAATCTGCTTTATTGTCATTTAGATTTTCTTTTCTACTTAATGATTATAACAAGAGAAAAGCATGTCCATGTTTTATATTTTTGTTCTGCACAATTTAATAATGTTAAAGTGAATTTATTTTATGTAACCCCTTAAGTTCAGTCTAGCTATTTTGGGAAATCTTGACTAGCTGACTTTGTGAGTTACTATATTTCACACACAATACGATGGACGAGAACATAAAAGGCACCCATGGTTTTGGTACGGAAATTGAGAACGAAGATAGAACGAATATAGCAGAACGAAGATAGAACGAATATAGCATATTCCAGAAAAGTGCACAAGGCTAGACCATGAAGAACATTTCTGTGTTAGAAATCCTGAAATTCCTCAATAGATAGCCTTCTGACAGAAGAGCTAAAGCCTGTTCCAGCAGTGTGAGCATTGCTAAACAAATTGTATATTGATATTCACCCAGAGTAGAGTCACTGCTAACCCAGAGACTAACTAATAGTAATAAACTTTTACACTGGCGGCTCACCCTGGAAATGCAATTTTCAAATTTACTCAGGGCGCATGGTGAGTCTCTCACAAGGTTTCACAGCAGGTAATATATTCACTTAATTTTTTTTTTAACAGTGGTTCATTGCCAAATTCTAAAAGACTATTGTCTAATGTCCACAGATGCTGTGTGTTTCATTTATTACATAATCTTAAATAGGACCTTGGGAGTGTTAATCTGATGCATAGGTAAGTTTCCCCGCAGTTATCTCAGGTTGAGATTTATGATCGATAGAACAAAACCTGAGATTACATGGGGAGAATGCCCAGGAGGATAAGCAAAACAGCTATAGCATGAGAGCAGTGATTCTAGCCTGTTATATACTGTAAGGTAAGCTCGTAACAGACATGTTGTAAAGGCATTAAAGCATTAGGTATCATATTTTTCACCATCAACAATGTTATGGATTGATATGTTTGGTATCTACACATCTAATCTCTGCTATTGGATTTTTTTTATGATTGTGTATTAGAATAACTCAGAGTTTTTACAGAAAATTTTGATAAAAATAACATTACACAAATATTTCTGCACATTAGGTTCCCTTATATGTGCATCTTATGAAAAATCTGCAGTGAAATTGTTGAATATGTCACACTTTATTTAAGTTAGCATTTCATATTAAAGCTTTACATACCAATATACCTGCAGCATTTTCTAGCAGACATTCCTATCTGCCTATATTAAAAAGAAGACAATACAGCTTCCAATAGTCTCAGAACAAAATGATTTTGGCTCATGGGCAATGTGCTCCTTTTGCTCAAAGGTTGTCATGAATAATTATTACTAACTCAGCAGTGTTTAAATCCAAACTATGGTGGATTAATTTTCATTTTACATGCTCACATGAAGCAAGAGTCAATCCTGGATCTGTTCTTATGTAAACAGAACAATACGTTTGATACTATAGTGTCTAGAAACCTGAACATGTGCAACACATTGTAAGACTATAAATCCCTTAATCCATACAACACTGGAAGTAGAGTCTAAATAAAAAAGGGATTAACATGCAATGTTCTAATCCATCAGGTGCAGAATTTGAATTATTCACAAGTTAAGGTTGCAGATACCCTTGCAGATTTTAATGTACATTTCCCAGCAACAAGCAGCAAGCTCACATCTTTAGTAGATAGAACAAATTCACCTTGTGATCATTTTACATTATAATAAAAAATTCCACTGATTACAAGCCAAAATAAATCTGCTAATATCCGGCCCTCCCCAGTTTTTTTCTTGCATCAATTGGCTAATAAAATTTTTTAATAAAATGTTCCAAACATTTTTCTTTGCACCTCAAACCCAAAAAGGGAGTTCACGTTTTATTGTGATATTACACCCAAAAATTCCAGTTTTGCAAGGTGTTTGTCTTGACCCATTTCGCGGTGACTAGGCCGCTTCCTCAGGAGATTGTGCAAGGTAAAAGACTGTATAGGGAAAAAGAATCATAACATATACATCCAAGGTAAACAAGGTCATTACAATGTGTAAATCGGTATCCAAATAGCTTTAACGGTACTGGTTTGCATTTGCCATGGCTTTTGTCGGGACTGTCGTGCACTAGGGGAACGGGGAGCAAAAGAGCGAGAGCCCAACAATGGGCCAGTATTATGACTCTTTCTCCCTATACGGTGTTTTACATTGCACATTCTCCTGAGTAAGCGGTCTAGTTGCCGTGAAACATGAGATAAATGCAAGGACACCCTGTAAAATTGTAATTTTTGTGTGTAATATCACAATGAAACATATTTAAACATTGTCTGTGAACTCCCTTTTAGGGTTTGAGGTGCAACCCTCTCCTCTGTTTTTGTTGACTAATTGGGATGTAGGTAATATTACTACTATATATCAAGAGGTTTTATGTATCTTGGTTAAATATTTTTTTTTATATTTAATTTCATGATTGTATGTCGGTGATTCAGAAGGGTCATTGTTGGTGGGAGGATCCTGTACAGTGCTGTACGTAGCTTAATTTACTGGTAACATCCACATATTCATAATTAAGACCACCAAAGAAAACCCAATGAAGGAAAATAATTGGTTCTGTAATCATGACTGTGAAGGAAAGGGCCAGATGACTCTGTTTATCTCTCGGGAAAATCCATTTGTCTACCAGAAAATTAGGTGGATATGATGAAAAAAAGTGGTTGGAGTCACTATTACAGGGGTCTGCAACCCACTGCTCCGGAGCCACATGTGGCTCTTGAGCCTTTTTTTTGTTGTGACTAGAGATGGTCAAAATGAATAAAATTCGATTCTACTTAAATTTCGAGTTTCCCAATCGAATTTCGATTCGACTGCGAAATTTCTATTTTCTAGTCAAAGTCGAAAATTTGCATAACGCCAAAAATTCGCATAAAACACTAAAAAATTTGCATAAAGCCTAAAATTCGCAACCCTTCTCTACAACTCCAGCAATTTTTGTGAGGATACCATTTTCAGGGGCTTTGCAATAAGCTGACAAAGTTAGCTAGCACCATGCGAATTTACGCCAATGCGAATTTCCCAATCAATCCCGCATGCGAAAATTTTAAATAAAATGGCGATATTCACACGTGAAATAGCGGCACGGCAAATCAAAAGCAAAGTTATTTTTTCAGTCGAAATATCAGGCTGATTTTCGACTTTTTCGGCGAAAAGTCGAAATTACCCCATCAAAATTCGCACTGCTAATTTTTCGACCATCCCTAGTTGTGACTTCCAGGCTGCCAGCATTACACCTTTCTCCCACTAGCTCATACACTCTATAAAGAAGAGAAAGCATGCCAGCAGTCAAGATTACTGCAAAAGCAGCTGTGGCTCCTTTCTCTCTCTGCATAATATAAATTTTGCACTGGCAATGCACATGTATGGGAAATTCTTGCATTTCGTGTATAAAATGGGTGCAACATGTGTTATGCAGTGATGACACAAGTCTCAATATGTCATGTTTTGTGGTTTCAGACTATTTTTCTGTAGTGAAAGAAGGAGACAAAATGTATTTTTTGATAGTAAAGGTTGATGACCCTTGCACTATTATTGTGCTCCAAAAAATACATTTATGTGATGTTAACCTGTTTAAATATATCTGTCTATGATTATCTAAAAACATTAACTTTAAAAAAGACAATCTTATTAAGAACTCTAACAGCAGAATTTTATTTCCATATTAGGTTTGATATTCCAAACAAGTCATGGCAAAACTAGCTTGAATTAAATCAAAACCAGGTTGAATTTTCACTAACCTAACCTTACCTTGTGGCTATGTTCTCACTGTTAAGGTAGCCATACACAAGGCAATTCTCCCTTGATAGATGAGGGATCGACTGCAGCTGCCAGACATTACTTTGAGACACTACTTCAAAGTATTGGGATCAGCCGGTAATTGACTGGCATGTCAGATCACATGTGGGAGATTAATGGTTAATCTAACCAGGTGGGCCCACCCGATTTTTGTCCGAGCTTCCATTGCCCAAAAAATCTGGTGAAAATTGGGCCATGTATGGCTACCTTAAGACTTAAGCAAGACATTTTTAAACATAATACATTCCCCCCATCAGCCTATGAATTGTAATCTCCATTTATCTGTATTTATAGTCATATTTAATCCTTCTAGAAAGTCTCTCATATTACATGGTTTTGGTTAAACAAAAGGAGAACATCGGTATCCCAGTTGGATGGAGCAGGGGTAGGACGGATAGGTGGGAATCGGCAGGTCTTCAACAGATTGGAGACATAATAGACCAATGAGGGGAGATAGAAACTTTTGAGAATTTTAAACAAAAAACCAACCTACCAGAGAGTGAGAGATATACCTACCTCCAGATCGCTCACTACATCCGCCGGGGGACCGGTTCAGAAAAAATCCAGGAATGTACTATGTTTGAAAAGATGTGTGGATCAAATGAGACACAGAAAGGCCATATTTCTCTGATATACAAACTGTTAGAAGAGGAAAAGGGGTGGAAGCCTCAATATATGGACAGATGGGAGAGAGTGGTGGAAGGGGGGATCTCAGACAATGAATGGATAGAAATATGGGAAAATGTAAGAAAAATCTCAACATGTATGTCACACCGGGAAAATCTTTATAAAATTATTTTCCAGTGGTACTATACCCCGGATAGATTGCACAGGATATATCCGCAGGCCACGGATATATGCTGGAGGTGTACGAGGTATAGAGGCTCAATAGACCATATATTTTGGTCATGCCCGGACCTAGAGACATACTGGGTAAATGTGAACGAGATTTTAAAGGGATAAATGGACGTGGATATACATATGGAGTTGAAAACACACATTCTAGGATCCCCGATAAAAACTTTAGATAAAAATCAGAGACGACTGGCCCAATACATACTCACGGCAGCCAGATGTACAATTGCCCTTAGATGGAAATCCCGAATCCCCCCCACAATCAAAGAACTGTATGATAAAATAACAGAAATTAGAACTATGGAATACCTCACGGCATGTTTAAAAGATAAAATAGAAAATTTCTATAAAATCTGGAACTACTGGGACAAGTATATAGGAAAAGATTGATAACAAAAACGGTATAATAAAGTTAACAACGTAACAAAGGGCAGTATGAATGGGAAGGAGTGATAGGAGGAAGAGTGGTTAGAATGAGTGATAGATTGATGGAAAAAGGTTTATTAAGTATAGTATATGCTATTTAAAATAACTATGTGTTACCAAGTAATTTGAAGATGTATAAATGATTATGATTACTTGTGATTGTTAAAAACTAATAAAGAAATTAAATAAAAAAAAAACAAAAGGAGATCTAAAGGAAATCTGACAAAGAAATCTAAAGGTGTATGGGGACCCTAAAGCTAGGTACACATGTGTAGATATGCGCCAGATCGATGGCCACTTTGAGCACTGTGCGCGCTCACGCCCATCTATCTGGCCCATATCAAATGCGGCCATCCCTGTTTTTAAAGGGGGACCAATCAATTCCGCTTGAAAACAGGGATATCATACATGACCATAAACCATGGTCGATGTCTGTTGCTTTGCATGGAGACCACGGGGTCACCATGCAAAGCATCGGCTGAGCTGGAGACACAGGAGAGCTGTGTCTCCATCTCCTCCGATACCTGACGATATCTGATGACATCATCACACCGCTAAAAACATCTAACGGCTTCAATATCAAGCTGTGTGTTCCCTGCTTAAGTCTCATAGTTAAGTATTGCTTTAACAGCAAGTCTCTAGTTTTTCTTACTTTTTACCTGAGCATACTAGCAAAATGTAACCATGATCAAATGATACATATAATATTACAATATATAGTAAGTGAAAGACACAAAGTACTAGCATCCATTGCACAATAATGCATTTCTTGCACATCCTCATTAACACCTATTATAACATAAAGAGGTGTTACATTCTCATAGTTGAATCATTGCCAATGTTACTGTGACACTGTTACCAAAAGGACAATGATAGGGGCAATTTTTTTGTAATATGGAAGTTATGAATTTGCTTTAAGGCTACATCACTGACAGTCAATTATCTTCACAAAATAGAAATTACATTTACAAAGATGAATCTCAGTAACTACATACTTCAAAGATGTTTTAGAGAAAGATTAAATTAAATTCATTAAAACTTAGCTTTGCTTTGGGATTAAAAAAAAGAATGTTAATGTTATCTTTGAATATATGTAACAATGCCTATTGGTGCAATAGCCGTTTATAGAAAACCAACTTATAGCTGTATGGTGATAGATCTTTAATGGATGCGTAATGCCCTTTATGTTTAGTGTGTATTTGATCCTGCTCATTAAAGAGATTTATGAAGCTTGAAGGCTTTGAATGTGATAAACATAGTGAGCTGTTAAAGCTGAAATAGTTTTTTGTTCATCTTTAAAAATAGTTTAAAAATGTATATGTTTGAAATTGTAAATTGTAATGGTATAATTTACATTTATAGTGTATTTTTTCACAAATATAGAACATAATCCTTTATTTAATCCATTCATGCTTGAGTTGACCATTAGGAAAATCCTGCACTGGGTCTGCACCTGTTTACTGCTCAGTAACTTTGTCTTACTTGTTAAGAGGAATGCATTTCGTGTATCTCCTCTTATCTAGCTTTAACCTCCTGAGCGTTTCGCCGAGGTCCAGATTTCTGTACCAAAAGCGTTACGCTGTTTATCATTGAAAAAGACGTGTTGCAGACCTGGAACTGACCAAAATCTGTCCAAAAACAGGTCTAGTAGACATCCTGAATATCTAAAGTTTCAAACGCTTAAGTATTTTTTAAAAATCACATTCAATGATCAAATTCAATAGAAAACACAAAAATCTGCTCAAACTCGAATTCATTTTTTTAATAAACCAAGACTGACAAGCGGTCTGATATACAGCGCCAGGAACAATGTCGCACGCTGGCACATTTGCCGGCGGATTACCTAAAGCTTGCCCATGGCTTAAGGCTGCCATACAGAGCACGGATTCGTGCCGGATTCCGGCGCGATGGATTCCGGGCGCGTGCACGCGGATCCATCGTGCCGGAATCCTCTGCAGCCCACCTTGCCCGTCCGACCGCATCCGATGGATCGGGGGCACAGAATCGGATCCGAGGAAGAACCAACCTGTTGGTCTTTTCGGGTCCGATTCTGCTCTGATCAGGGGGCGTTGCGGTCAGGGAGCCGATCCATCGGACACGGATCCGGCCGTGCAAGGTGGGCTGCCACGATCGGATTCCCTAATTGGCTGATCGTTCTCACCTGTGGATGCCGGCGGAATCGCCGGAATCCATCGGTGCTGAATCGATCAGCCAGGGAATCCGTGCAGTGTATGGCTAGCTTTAGGGCTCGCTCCAGCTGCATTGGGAGGAGTGCACCCTGTTGAACGCGGACGCACCACTCAAATTGACACGATGTCTAATCTGCACTATCATTTGAATGGGAAGTGTACTCTCTGCATCTTTTTCCCCGCTGCAGACATACGCCCACCGCAGGGAAAAAAACGCTGTGGACGCGCGCCCGTACAAAGTATTTACTTTGTATGCCTTTTCCTTTATTTTGAACTTGATTGGATACAGAAAAATCAATCCAATCAAATCCAACTCATAATAAGCAAATCCATGTTTTTAATTTTTTATGTGTGTTTTTTCATTTTTAATTGAATTGGAGCGAAAAGAATTGCTCCAATCAATGTCAGAATGAAAGGAGAACCATACAGGACAAAAAAAAATAAAAAATTTTTTTTTCACATTTTTAACTTCCCGCCCCTCCCCCTCCCGATGACGTCATCGCGCTCCCGCCGGCGGGATTACGGACACCGGGATCTGATGTTCAGACATCGGGGCACACGGGGAGAGAAGCAGCATGTCTCCTGGGCTGCCTGCAAGCCATCTCAATGCAGGTAACAGCAGCCCGAGTTAATTCGGGCTAAACCATTTAAGCAACTTTATTTAGCCCAAATTAACTCGGGCTAAACACCCAGAAGGTTAAAGGGATTTAAAAATCCTGCACTGCCATGCCTGGAGTGTCTGGTCCTCCAGGCTTCAAGATGGAGGAGCGAGTCCACCTACCTGCGTCCAGAAGAGTCCTCCTATCCGCATCTGAATCGCTCCACCCCTTCACTTCCTCTCATCCAGATGCTGCTAACTGCGTGCGCATGAGAAAGGAGACATCAGAAATTACATCAAATTTCCCATGTTCCCTTGGAGCCGCCGCAGTGCAAGTAACTGAGGAGGAGTTTCTCAGGATTTTTAAAGATTTTCTGGGTAAGTACTTTTTTCACATTTCACACCTCTGGTGCCGATAATAGATGGCAGAATCAGAGGTGGTAGGTCCATTTTTACTGTGGGCCAAATTGAATTATCGGATGTTCCTACATTTCTGTCTCCAAAAGAATTTTTATCCGGACAGAATACATTTCCTTTTCCCATTTTGTGTTATTTTCCTGTCTTTTCTTGAAGTCATAGTCGGCAAATTATCGACTCTAACAAGACCATTATAATCATTTAATTTTCTGTAATGCTTTGTCTGCTGTAGACATTTTAAATGACCAGTTGATGGTAGATCATTGTATCTCAATGCGCTTCATATTAAATAAAAAATTTAGTTGGCTATTAAAATTCTTAAAGTTGTACAAATGTGTGTAAGCACACAAACCTAATTATGTATGGTATGCTCTATATCTAACTCAACAGAGTGTGTGTTATCAATCAACAGCCAATAATGAATGAATAAAAAAAAATGAAATGTATCTTATATGGACATTGTGATGTGTGATTTCTTGTCACTGACAATATTAAAAGTTTATGCAAGGTATATTACTGATAAAGGTATGCCTCTGTATCATTTATAACAGTTTATTACCAATATATTTTGTAGGCAACAGTGCCAAAATATGCCTAAGAGACAATGAATATTCAAATTATTGAATATTAGCTATCTTTAGGTGATACAACTGTAAAGGTAGCCATACACGGGTCGATTTCGCACACGATTCCTGGCCAATCGATCACCGGGCGCGTGCACGCCGATCGATCGGCTAAGAATTGAGTGCAGCCCACCTTGCCCGATCGACATGGCCCCCTGAATCGGATCAGCCAGAGAACCAACCTGTTGGTCTTTTCTGATCGATTCAGCACACATCAAGGGGCGTTGCCATTTGGGAAGCGATCGATCGGGCACGGAATCGTCCAGGAATCGTTGGCCTAAGGTGGTAGGCACAGACGTAATTGGGCGATCGATCGCCCATCCGATCCCCTGTGGCATCGCCGGAATTGATGGGATGGGTGATCGATCGTTCATGGAATCGACACATGTATGGCTAGCTTAACCCAAGAAAAAAAAGAAAACAACGGTCATTAGGGCAGTAAGATAAACTGAACCAAAGATGTAACATTTCCCCAAAAGATTGTGTTATTGTTGCTATCAGAAAGAGGCCTTTATTGTTTAATATTCTGCCATTATGCCCATGTCTTTCTGCTCTGTTAAATTAAAATGCAAAAGTGGTTTACCTAAGCATTACATGGTTAGGTTGTGCTGTTGCCGTGTGAATTAGAAATGGATGAAGTTTTACATTTTTTTAAGTTTCCCTCTTGTGGGACTTTAAATGGAAAGCTTGAGGCAAAGATAGACTAGAGATCACCAATGTAGATAATTGGACTTATTATATTACCACACAATTGTAAAATCTCATAGACATAGAGACAAAAACATCCATTAGAGGATATTTCCAATCTTGATCTTGTACAAATTTATCACATAACAGGTAGTATGTGTACACATCGAAACATGTTTTGCCAATATTGGCTTCTTCAGGCAGTACACATATAGTTGAATCTGTAGGGCCAAATATAAAATCATCAAAGTATGAGACTAACCACATAGACAGAAATAGGTGCTATGCGTTAAAGCCATCTGGATAAGATTTTAGGTAACAAGATCAAATTTAAAAATATCTATATATGATAAGGGTATATCTATAAAGAAATGAATTACTGGTGTAAATAAGGTAAGGTAATATACATGTGGTGATTATATGTCAATCGTATGAGGCAGTGAATATGTCCTTACCTCACAAAGACAGCACCTATGGCCATCCAGGGACGGATCCTAAAATTAGCTTGCAAAGAACTGATGTGGTAGAGAGAAGAGGTATGCTGGTGTCTGTCATCCAAATGCGGGTGTGACTAGGACTAGGACTTCCCTGGTTCCGGCGCTTCAGCGTACCAAGAACCGGAAGAAGCATGTGTGGCATCTCTCAGGAAACCATGTGCGGCTGAATGTGAGTCCGATATGGATCTGCTCCAAGGGTGCATGCATATGTCGGGATTTGTCGTCAGATGGCAGACTTCGGGGGATGCATCCAGTAGAGGGAAAAGGGGAGACCTGATCAAACTGGGAAGGCAAATCAGAAGGTCCCCCTGTTCCCACATCTAGGGACAACAATGAAACCGTCGCCCCCATATAGAAACAGCAGAAATGTTAGAAAGGGCCTACTAGAGTTTGACAGATTTACAGAAATTTTCATAATCACACATTAAAAGAGTCTTTATTAATTACTATTAAAACCATGTACATAATATATAAATTAATAGTTGTAAAGAACATATACCCACAGCAGCCCAAAAGCTGTCATATCTTGGTGAAATACATGTTCAATGAATCCTCAAATTCTTTTGAAAGGAAATCTACTGAGAAATCTACAAAGAAACCACTGAACCCCTTAGAAATGGTCTCTGATTGAAGCTCTTTGCTAGGGCTTGCTGGTTAACCGCTTGGGTGGTCACCCCTGACTTAACTCTGTGTAAGTTTGCTTACCTTTTAAACTTACAATTGGGGATACTCACCTATCCCACACCTATTTTTTTTTTGAAGTGTGCCATGGGCATGACACTTGGGAGGTACATTTTGGAATTCTCCTAAAAACAGCAGGCAATTTGATTTGAGTCCAACAATCCTAACTTTTTTTTTTTTTTTTTAATCATGAAACTTTTTTTTATTTAAAAAAGCCAGTCTAGGTGTTTTCCTGTTATGATATGGTAATCTAAAGATGAATTTTAGAAAATAATATCCCAAGCACAGTTTACAAATCTTTTTTTTTTATAATACATATTATAAATATAGTAAAAAGTATGTTAAATAATATTTTAAGGTTGAATTTAACATTAAAAGCTTTATTTAGATCTCTTAAACCCTTTTTTCCCATTCGTATATGTGGATTTAGTGTTTTACCCAAACACTGACCAGAATATAATTACATTAATTTTCTCCTCTAATAAATCTATTCAGGTTAAATATTAGGGATTTTTGATCTGCCTCCACAGGAGTCAAAAAGCTACTTTGCCATTTTATTTGCAATTATATTCTTAATTTGCTCCAACAAATGAAAAATGAGAATGTTGTTATGGGGTTACCAAAGTAATTTATCTTACATGCACAATGACAGTAATGTTATTTTCTATCTGCTATTCAGGCATTTAATCTGTTATTATACAGTGCCCAATAATCAAGAAGTGAAATAGCTCCTAGTCCTATGTAATGTATGTTATCAAATATTGTTTTTTTTAGAAAATATTGTAGGCTTTTCAAAGTCAAAATGAAGATCAATGCTATCCAAAGGCCATACTTTAAAATAACAGCCCATACAGATATGATTTTCCCTGAATAAAGACATACATATTAAAATGTAGTACAGTTTAAATCCTATCCGAATAATACATTTGAAAATAAATTTACATTTAAACTCTGAGCTCGTTTTGATCCAGTTTAACTCACAGCTTTGTTGGCTAAATTGGATAGATTGAAAATCATAAATTCATATTATAACGTTAATTGGTCTAAATCAAAAGCATTAAATGTGGGACTATCATTAACCAATATATTACTGATTTTTCTTATATATTGTTGATCCCAGCACAATTATCTCACAGCTTATTTCACAATTTTCCCCCTTCATTTGAAACATTTAAACAAGCCATGAGATAAGATATGAAAAATGAAATCTTTACCTTGTTTGATAGTATTAGTAATATAGAATTAATATTAAAGTGTTAATTTTTCAATTATTAAGAAAGTTGAACTGTCATTTCTCCCCATAAAACCTAGTTCACATGAAGTCATTTGGATGCTAAAAATGAAATGCAAATAAACCATACTTCACCCTAACTTCAAATGACTAGAAAACCAGATTACATTTTTTACATAAAAATTTCATGTGGTTTTCAAGAATTTATACAAATTTTGAAATTTCACTATGCAAAGTGTAAACCTTTATATAAATGCCTTATTCTTGTTACCCAAGATGACCAAGAAAGATCCAGCATCTGTACAGCTTTCTGTTTTTGTTGTTTGAAAAATTCACTTTGATAAGAAATCAAGAACAGGTTCCAACACGTCGGTATTTTTCTGGTCCATTGCCATTACTTTGAATAGGGATTGTGATTTTGCAATGGATCAATCAGGGACGTTTCTAGCATTTGGGGGGCCCTATGCAAAATTTATGTCTGGGGCCCCTGTCAAAAGTCGTTGAGCAGGGGGGTGCTAGCAAACATATATATACTTGTATATGTATACTTGCAAATATATATATACTGTATATTCTGGCGTATAAGACAACTTTTTTAACCCAAATCTACAGATAAGTGGGGGGTCGACTTATATGCCGGGTACTGACCTTGCAAGCCAGACTGGAGAATCTGCAGTCACCAGTGGGGTTGAGCAGGGGGCTTAAAATGGCCCCGGGAGCATCCCCACCGTATGCGGGGACTGTATAAAAGCAAGGGCGGTGCTGTACAGAACTCTGTCACTCAGAAGCAGACTCTGCTTGGATTGGTCATCTCTCCCTTTCTCCAAGCTCTCTGTGTCTCTAGCAGAGAGGTCAGTCTTGGAGACACAGAGAGCTGAGTTTTGGAGACACGGAGAGTTAAGTTTTGGAGACTTGGTTGTTGGATACAAAGCCTTCTTGGATTGGTCAGCTCTCCCTGTCGCCAAGACTCAGCTCTCCGTGTCTCCAAGACTCACCTCTCTGCTAGAGACATAGAGAGCTAAGTCTTGCAGAAAGGGAGCGCTGACCAATCCAAGCAGGCTCTGCCTCTGAGTGGCAGAGTTCGGTACAGCAGCTTTCCGTGTCTCTAGCAGGGGGGGTGAGTCTAACTGGAAAAGTTGGGGGTCTTCTTATATGCCCAGTCGTCCTAAAAGCCGGAAAATATATATATATTTACCTTTTTATTGTTGTTCATGATATTGTTGATCATTTTGACCTGAGTCTCTAAAAGGAAAAGTGGTAAAGATGGACAAAAAAAGACCAATATGTGTGCTCTTATTATACTCTTTGGGTAGAACGTATGTGTTCTTATAATATTTTTAATTATTGTTTTTAACTCACTAATTGCCAGCAAATGGTATCTACACAGATAGTTGTGTTTAAATCATGCTTTTACCAATTTTTCAAAATGTCCAATCACTGGTATTTCTATTGCTGTTAGGAAATTGATGCTGATAAATGTCCTATTTATGAAAAGGTCAAATAGATTGTTTAAGTGAACGAAATGTCATTAGTTGAAATGTTGTACATCACCATCTTTATGATTAAAACATATTGTCGCAATGATTTTCCAGAATCTATCTCAGTCACCTGCTCCTCAGATCAGAAGGTGATTGTGGCTTTGGTAGATAGTAAGCAGCCACAGCACTGCCTGGTCGGAAAGAGCAAGTGTACTCGCCTTTTGTCTCACCGAGAATCATACTTCATAATCTAAGAAAATGAATATGTCCAAGTGGTATCACATCTAAAAGTCTAAGATATTTGTTTATTGTGGTTTTATACTGTACAGAGTGCATACGTATATATGAATATCCAAAGTTCTATGTTTATTATTGCTACATATTCACACTATTAGTGGATTAAAAAAGACTGGATTCAAAGCGAAATTTAAATACTCAATGCATCTGTGACATAAAAAAATGGAATGAAAACAGTGTGGGGCTTTTCATCACAATAATCAAACAAAACTAAATAACTCATCACATAACTTGCTAATTATTAAAGTTTTTAGAATGCTTTTAAAGTAATTTCTCAAATGTTTTCCTTTGTGTGACTGCATTAAATATATACATTTAAACATTCCTGACACAGTTTTTGTGATATATTTAAAATAATTTATCCTCTAATATGGTGAAAAGTGATTCTGAAATAAATCAAACATGAGAGAGTTTTCTTTTATTATGAGAACAGTGAAGATGAATACCTCATTAATATACAGTTTTGTATTTAGTAGAAATTCAGTATAGAATAGAGGATTTATATGATTTAGCCAGTTTTTGATTTGTATTCTTACTTCACTTAGCTATAAAACCTTACAAAAAATATTTTATGCTTCTTGTGCCCCAAGTGTCTGGAGTGACATTTATGTAATATAAAGGTTAAGGATCAAGTAATGGATCCGGTCTTTCTGAACAAGATGTCAAAACACTGGCTTATTTGATATTATTTTGTAGTTTTTTTTAAGTCTTTATGTATTTGTCATTTGAGGCTGGTATTTTCCACTGAGAAATCAATTACAATACACACAATCCAGTTACTGTTGCCAATAATTTAGTACTGTGAAAGTGTTGGATTAGAAACTGATCATGCAATGGAAACTTTTCCAGTCCACATATAAAGTGACTTGCAAAAGTATTGAACTTTTCCACATTTTGTCACATTACAGCCGCAAACATGAATCAATTTTATTGGAATTCCACGTGAAAGAACAATACAATGTGGTGTACAAGTGAGAAATGGATTTTTTTTTTATTTCAAGGCTAATCAGCTAGGGGGGGCCCAAATAAGGATCACCCCAGTGATTGGGTTTCCCCCTGAGAGAATGTCACAGGGGCGAGGGGACTTTAAAGTCCTGCGTATCAAAGTATATCAATGGCTCATTTCATAAATAAAGCATACGTTTAATGGAAACACAAATAACAAGCAAAAAACACACAATTAGACCTTACAGGACTGGTCAGTGTTGTGTTAATGTTCCACACATATTTTTACAGCATGATTATTGGTACATTCAAGCATTCATATAAATGCATCATAACGTCAGGATAATGTCCTGCCTGAAGCAGGAGCCGCGCCCCCCCACTGAAAGGCGGCCCGCC
This sequence comes from Ptychadena robeensis, assembly GCA_036250615.1. Classification (NCBI taxonomy): domain Eukaryota; kingdom Metazoa; phylum Chordata; class Amphibia; order Anura; family Ptychadenidae; genus Ptychadena; species Ptychadena robeensis. The sequence goes on from CM070032.1 coordinate 194,388,990, forward strand.
CCCGGCAGGTTGCCAGGGTACTGGAGACGCTTCTGGTGTCCACACATTGCCGCACCGGGTGTGACCCGGACCGTGCGCCACGTGAGGGCGGCGCAGCGATGCGAGGAGGCCATTTAAGCACTGACATTTGGCCGGACCCTACACAAGCACAATGAGTCCATGACTGCTGACCACCTGACCAGCCAACTCTTCTATACGCCGATACTCCTACAAGTAAGAATTTTACTTTGATACCGCAGACTGATTGATATCTTCATCAGATATTGGATACTGAGATATACTCATACCAGTTTATGTACTGACGTTACATACTTTCATCAGGTTATCAGACTGTCTACACTCTAATCTACGTGTGATTCATCCACTTGTGATATACTCCAGGTACATAATACTTATTCCCCTCATCTCTCTACCTCTACAACTTTTTTGGTGTCAGCTTTTGAACCTATCTGTTTGGACCCGGCTGCTTTATCACACCACATTCACATCCCAGGCTGTTCCACTACACCTACTTCCACATTTAGTTCCATCCTCATATTTGGTTATCACTAATCACATTCACATTCATATATTCCCAGCTCCATCCCCACATATCTAAACATCATATCCTCACATGCACAAACATCCCCATTACACCCATACCCACACACTCACAGCTCCATCTACCCACACACAGACATCACCATTCACATGTACACCACATATTACACCCATCCCATTGTCCTCCGACACACACAGATATCCCTACATCACACTCACGCCCCACCACTTCCCCCCCCCTTCCCTCACTCCGCCCCTTCCTCACCCCTCTGCACACTACACGTTTGACTTGAGGAACTTTGTTTACTTCACTGTATGATATTTTTTCAAATCACTCACCAATAATTCACCTCCCTCTGTACAATCTTCACGGTGCATTTGAGGTCCAACTATAATATATGCACACTGGTTTATGCTTTTACCATGGCAGGCGAAGCTCACTAACATGCCAAACTCATGCCATTATACCTACGTTTATTATACATGTATTATCCCCTGTGCATAGGTCAATATGGTCTGGGCCTTCTGTTAGGTGGCTTTATCTGTGGCCTCCCGTTCTCTGCTCATTGTCGCCTCCGCCGGTGCTTGTCTTTATGGTGCTGATACTGTGAGTACAGGTTTACCTAATTCAATTACCTTTTATTTAACATGCGACAAATGAGATGCTAATTGATACCTTTTCGATGTTTTGTGTTGGTCTGTGCTGGTCCTGTATATTGTTGTTGTAGATTTCGTGATCTTGTTTACCTGGATAAAGCTTACCCCCTGAGGAAGTCATTGAACGAAACACGCGTTGGGGCACGCTCCTGCTTCAGGCAGGACATTATCCTGACGTTATGATGCATTTATATGAATGCTTGAATATATATGTACCGATAATCATGCTGTAAAAATATGTGTGCAACATTAACACAACACTGACCAGTTCTGTAAGGTCTAATTGTGTGGTTTTTACCTGTTATTTGTGTTTCCATTAAACGTATGCTTTATTTATGAAATGAGCCGATATACTGATATACTTTGATACTCAGGCCTTTAAAGTCCCCTCGCCCCTGTGACATTCTC
>CM070032.1:194390619-194423351 GCA_036250615.1 Ptychadena robeensis
GAAACCCAATCCTTATTTGGGGCCCCCCCTAGCTGATTAGACTTGAAATATAATATTTTTGGGATGTTGGCCTAATCCGCCTGATTATGCAACTTTATGTCCTGAAGTGGAAGAAATCATACATGATGCCCAAAACTTTTTTACAAATACACAACTGCAAAGTTGTGTGTGCGTAATTATTCGAGCCCCCTTTGGAGTCTAATGCAGTCAGTTGCCATGACATTGCCTATGATGCTAATGTCACTAAATAGAGTTGCACATTTGATGTCAATAATATCCGTACACATAACAGCTGCTCTGTGACAAGGCCTCTGCAGTTTGTCTAAGGTAATTTGGAGCCACAACAACCATTAAGCGAAGAACACACCAGACATTACCTTGATAAAGGTTAACTGAGAATGTAAAGCAGCTTAGCCGAAATCGATTTCCAAAGCCGTGAACTCCCACTTTAGCACTGTTTCAAGATCATTTAGAATGTAGAGTATGGCACAACTATAACCTACCAATACAGAAGGCCGCCACCTTAAACGCACAGGCCAAACAAGGAAGCCTAATAGAAATGCAGAGGCCCATGGTGACTCTGGACGACTGGCAGACATCCTACAGCTCGGGTGTGGGAATCTGTCCATAGGACACCTATTTAGTCATGCCCTGGCACAAATTTGACCTTTATGGAAGAGTGGCAAGAAAAAAAGCTTGGTTAAATGAAAAGCATAAGAAGTCCCGTTTGCAGTTTTGGCCAACAACCATGTGGGGACACGCAAACATGTGGAAGAAGTGCTCGGGGCAGATGAACCAAATTGAACTTTGTTGGGGCAATTGGCACCCAGCCTTTGATAGCCTGTCGATCAACTTATAAAGGGTGTAGAATTGGAAAAGAGGCGCCGTGAGGGAATACGGGGTTACGCTGGTTGCAGATGTGGACAAGAGTATCCTATGACTAGGGAAGGATAAAAGACGCTGGATAAGGGAAAATAACGGCAAAACACAAAAGCGGATGGATTTGTCGGGTACGAGATGCAAGGTGATTGGAAAAGGAAACTGAATGCAAACGGATAGTCTAAAAGTGGGAAAATGTAGAAGGGTTAGGACGGGCCGGTTAAAGGAAAGCACATAAAAGTAAGGCGAAGGAGGGGGAGAGATCGGAGGAAGGAAGTGAAGAAGTTTTTGGGAATGGGTGGGGGGGGAGGCTAGTGGATAGCGAAGGAAGTGGGTGGTTAGGTGTGGGAGGGACATAAGCAAAGAGTTTGAAGCACTAGAGGCATAAAAGATGTCGTGGTCAGAGGAAGGGAGAGGAGGGGGGGGGTTGGTGAGCAGGGAGTGGGCCAGGGAAGAGTTGGGATGGTGGAGCGAAGACGGGACAAGGGATGGAGGAGCTACGAAGTGAAGATAAGGGGAATATTTGGAGGGTGAGCAAGACGAACACATAGATCGGGGAGGAGCTAGGGGGGGGGGATGAAGGGACAGGCCGAGAGAAGGGGAATGTTGAGCGGGATCGAGAGGAAGGAAGGGGGGAGTAAATCCACAAATTGGCTGAGAGAGTCGTGGGTAATGAAGCTTGATAGGGTATAGGGGATGGGGAGGATGAGTGTCTAAGGGGAAGGAAAAAAAAAAGAAGTTGGTGATCAACAGGTGAGAGGGTGGGCCCAGGATGTAGCGGGGAAAAGGGGGAGGATAGGGTAAGGGCCAGAGGAGGAGAACATCGGGAGTGTGTTGCGACGAGGAGCCACGAAGGAACGCAGGCGGGCTACATAACCCGAAACAGGAGAGGTTGGGGGTAGGGGACGGGGGGATGAATAAACTTGCATGTGAACTCTGTCTAGCGCAGCAGACCGAGGAGGAGGGAATCAGATAAGGACGTTTGAGTAATGGGTATTCGTAGGAAAAGCAACAGCAGTTTGGGTCAAAGGGGGGGTACACACAAGAGAAAGGCGGAATTAGAGAGGAGAGGATCCGAGAAATTGAAAAAGAAACGCGTATTATGAGTCTAAATGTGCAAGGGGAGGCTGAAGACGTATGGGGAGAGGAACGCCTTGCAAATGGGGAAATATGACTTGAGGGGAGAAGCCTAAGGGGGTTGAGCGGTATAGAGAGGTGCCAAGGGGTAGATGTAGGGAGGTAGTAGGGGGGGTTGGGTAACTAACTGATGAGGGGTAGGTGATGAATAAAACAGGAAGGCGGGGAGGGGGGCAGGGAGAGCAGAGGTTTTGAGGTGTGAGGGACAGGAGACTTAGATCTTGACAGGTGAACGATAAGAGAGTAGGGAGTGAACAGTATTAGGGGGTTGCAGGGGAAGGCTGCCTGGGGGAGGATCGAATGAGGGCAAGGGTGGGTGTGTGGAAGACTGAGTGGGTACGTGCCAGGGGCGAGACGGGTAAAGTTGGAGGGCCTCCCGTTAGAAGTAACCAGAAGGGATGGGAAAGACGACGGGGGTGGAAAAGACTGGAATGCAATGGCTACCAGAAGGGGCTAGAAGGGGGGAGGATTAAAAGGTCATACGTAAAGGATGGAAGAGGAGGTAGTGAGGCACTTGGATTGGAGATAAAAGGACGGGGAGAGTGGCTGTCGGGGGGGGTATGTGTTGGGTCACCGGAAGATTTGAGGACATTAGTGAAGGGAAAGGGGTTGTTGGAGCGCCTTCCTCCATAAAGTGAGGTTAAGTTAACCATCGTCTGATTCTGAATTGTTTTTTTATCCAGAAAATGTCACTTTTAAAAAATAAATACGAATTGTGCATCCCTGTTAGTACATATGTTTTGACCTAAATAATTGATTATAAATCAAACGGACTGTCCCAAGCCAGCCTGTATGTTCTGTATTTTTCTTCATGAAATGGGACTCGAGAGAAATGTTTTGGCAGTGCTGGAAGAACATAACAAATTAATTCACAACTATTTATCTTTTTATGAGCAAACTTGAGTGCGGATTAATATTTCAGTTCTACTACTATTCCTGACTACCACTGCACTGCATATTGTGGAGGAGACGATCTGTTTCGTATTTGGATTACATGGTTTGCATTGTTCGAGGCTACTTCTATTATATGATGAAGAATTTAAAAACATTGAAGGTCTTTTAAGTGAAGCCTCATTTGAAAAAATGATATCTTTGGGGAGCAATAAGAATTTGTCCTTAGTATAAGCATGAAATTATCTTATTATTTTAGAGATTTCCTAAAATGTATTGGAATATCTGAGAAGAGTCTCAATTGGCGTGGATTAATCAAGCTCGTAGGGACGCCATGGCCATCACGAACTGGCAGTTTGGACTAGTAAAGGTCATGATGTTCTCTGCAACCGCCAACTCTTCCTTTGGCGCTTCCCTGTGTCTACTGGCCAAAATGCTCTGACCAGGCCAGTGGTCAGGTATTCATTTGCCGGCCAGATCTTTTTTAGCTCCCCCCTGCGCGCTGATCCAGCAGGTGTAAGAATACCCTCACCGCCTCTGTCAGGTCGCTTTTACATCTTGCGCATGCGCAATAGTTGGGGACTGTGCAGGCAGGGAAGCTAACCGATAAACTTGACAGAACTCCAGCGTTGAGGGCATCTTCCTTCTGCCGTACTGATCTTTTTATTAGATCCCGACATGGCTGATCTGGCCGGCAAAAAAAAAATACTTCTTCTCTGCCATAGAACATGTAGTGTCTTGTGCATCACTAAAACGTCAGGCAAGTGGAAATGGCACAGCGATTTAACCAAAAAAATGATTCGTCGTGATAACTTTCCCCTTGATTTCCATGATGCCTTATTTTACTACTCACGACGATCACATGTGTTAAGACTAGTTTAGTTTATTTTATTTGCGCCTTTTGTTTTTTCATTATTTTCTTTATTTGTCCAATTATTTATGAGTCCCCCTGAAATAAAGGGATGTTCTATGCAAGTGCCTGCCTATGTTTAAGTTTATTTCATTATTAAAAAACAAATGTAACTAATGAAACAAAACTTAAGAAAATGTTTCTTAATTTCTTAGACCGGGTCCTCCTCCATGACGTCACTGTCATCTCGTAGACCCAGGAGAAGCTGCGAGGACGTTCGATTGAGCGGCAGATTGGACCAGGCAGGTAAGCTCCCACGCTGTGCCCGACCCCCGTTCATGCATATTGATAGTTGCTGGCGTCCCATTCGCTAAGAGGTTAATAAGGTCAAACTTACTTAAGTGACGCTGTGTTCGTTAAGTTTCCATATTTTTGAATGTGGAAGTGCAATGCGAAGTGTCACTTCCAAACTCCAAAGACCATTGACACCTCCGCGACGTCAATTCAGTAACAACAGGTAATGTATGCATACCGGTCAGTTTGACATTACTATGTAAGGGAAAATACAGGAAGTGGCATCACTAACATCACTTCCGTTTCAGGAGGTTACCGTTCCCTCCAATTTAGTAGTAGGCTAAGGTAGGCTCCAGACAGAGCCATTCACTTATCTGCTTTTATCTGCTCCCTATGGTTGAGCCTTGCTCGTGCAGAAACGCTCAGCCCTGTGAGAACACATCATCCCGCCGAGCAGGTAAGTGAATGGTTTTAGCGGATTGGGACCAAACGGATGTGGAAACACCCCCTAATTAGGTGCAACACGGGCATTTTTTTGCCTTGCCTTACTTCCCACCTTCACAGCATCTGCATAAGTGGGGTGGGAATTAGGAGGAGAGTACACCCCCCTCCCTCCTTATTACCCCTTATTTTAATTAAAAATTGGACTTTCGTTTCCTGACGCCAAACGAGATTCTTGACAGTTCTGGTGTCCCTCCTAGTTTCAAGAGCTTGTTGCAAATGATGTGTCTGGTGGGAAGTAAGTAGATTGAGTGACGCCTGCTATGTATCGTGAAGCCTTTTGACTAATGGACACCTCACCCCCCTGTTTCTCTGTATTTATGTTAAAAAATACATTTAATGGCACTTAGATCTGTACGTGGGGACCAACTGATGAGAATCTATCTGTCATGTTCAATTCATTGAACCTGAGTTTTTATTGTATTGCAAAGCTCCAAAGCATCATTGTATGGGAGGCATAGCAGTTTTTGAAAACCTTAGTATTATAGGCATAAACGTAAGAAAAGCACTAGGGACTTCCTTGGCAGAAGATTGAGCTGAGTTTTCTACACAGCAATTTAACTTCAATAACTACAGAGGAAGACATAGAGATTGTTCGCTTAAAACGTAAACTTTAATTAGAACAGGAAATATTCTCTTAGCTCATGAATGAGATGATTCTTCTATTTCAATTGGCTGATCATGTGTGCACTTTTCTTGGATATATTGGGTTTCTTTGTAAAGTAATTTTTTTCCCGCATGTCCCAGTGAAAGTTCCCATGAAAATGACAGTTCTCTTTGCAATGGTGACCATATGCTTTACTCATTATGAATCCACCTTGATATAACTATAATAAGTTTTTTCTGGTAAATGCTATTTAATGCTAATGAAAAGTGGGCTCCCGCGTGAGAAGTTTTAAAAGAGAGCCACATTAATATGCGAATGACATATCTGTTCATACCACCTCACTTACCCTACTGATGTGAGGCTTGTTTATATTTTCTACTTATCTGTTCCCCATCAAGCATTGCTTTTAACAGCTGACCTTGATGTGCATAATCATATTTTCCTTAATCTTGTATAAAAATAGTTAATGTGAAAGTGAGAGAGAGTTAGTTCGAATGTATTTTTCGGACTTTGTCGGACTATAAGTCCGCTGCTCTTATGGTCCTGTGAATTGGGGGGTCCAGGGGTTCATAGCACCACAAATCGTTTTTTTTCCAAAAGCAAGGCTTTATTGAAGAACCGCAAATACAACATTGCTAAAAGCGAACCTACACCTGTTAGGTCCGCTCTGAGTATGCGCTGCAGCTTAGCTATTATACTGCGAGATGCCTGAACTAAAAAATCAAAAACATATTGGTTTGCTCGCCCAAAATCCGGTGGCCTCCACCTGGTTAGATAGACGCAGAATCTCCTGTAAAAAAATCTCCTGCATGGCGATCGTCACGGTGAAATCCTACACAAACACAGGGTGCCAAAAATGTCCTTGTGGTGGGTGTTCTCCATGGTGGTAGTGGTCCCACCAGGGAGAAACCCACGCACGATGACCTCAACCCCGTGGATATTCCCCAGTAAGATGGGTCTAATTTTTTCGCTTGCTATCTTTGTGAGCTGATGAACAGCCCCTGAACATGGTATCATACTATCTTGCTGGAGATGTAGAGAAGGTTGGGGAACATTTGAAAAAAAGAATGCTGCTCTAGCACATTTACTTTTTTTGCATAAATTAAGTTCACATTAGGAGGTGGTGATACCATGTTCAGGGGCTTGCAATTAACTCGAAATCAATCGGCGAATGGGTCGAATTTTTGAAAAAAAAGTCGACCATCTCTAATCCCCATTGCATAACTTAGCACAGCTAAACCTTTTCGATATGGATAACGATCTTCAAAATACACCTTACAAACCAACCTCGCCTCCCTGGACTTGATATTGGTTGATCCATACCTGCATACCTAACCTTTTTATACAAACCACCAGATGAGAACATTTCCTTTGAGGGTGGCATTTTTTTAGTTTCTCCGTTCTCTGCGTCCCTCCAGTGGCTTTATCATTGATGCGTTCTTGAATTCTACATCGCTATGGGAATCTGTGAGCATTTTATTTGGCCCCCTGATGAAAGGGTTGAAATCTATGTCGGGCGCACCTGTACCATCTGATCCTTCGATCCTGCTCGGCACACACCACAATCCCCACTGGAAGAGGAAAGGACAGGTCCAGCGCATATTTTAATCTGTTTATGGACATTAAACTGAAAACTTTTAAACTGTATTAACCTGTGTGTCTCTATCAATGGGTTTGATAAGAGTTGTACTCCTTTTTTCCTTGATATGTGGTGTACACTTTATATACTTGAATTATCCTTAACATTTGAGGAACCCCTAGAGCTGGCCTTTAAAGTCCCTGGTCCCCATCCCTTTGTATGAGGAAAAATATCTTCTTTTCATGTTTTCACATCCTCCCTCTGAAGTCGATCCCTCATCGAGACAGAATAATCAGCCTTGTGTATGGCTAACCTTACTGTGGAACACAAGGGCACAAAACCTGCCAATCTCTCTCACACTGAAAGCACGTTAGGATCTATAGGTCGTGTTGATCTTCGAATATTCGAATGTCGAATATTTTTCCTCAAATATCGCAATCGAGAAATTCGCCATCTCTCGACTATGTCGGCGATATTCCAATGCGAATATTCGAATATGGCCATGTATTGCGAAAATATATTCGCATTGTGAAAAATAAACATGCATGTACGCATTCGTTATTTTAAAGATTTTCATCACTATGCTAATATTATTTATATGATTTTTCCGCAACATGTCATAACCGTTAATATTTCTAATTTTTCGAATATACAATCGAATATTAGCAAATTATGTGTGAAATATTCACTAATGCCGAATATTACCTATGCCGCTCATCATCTAACTAATAGTATTCCAAATAGGCTAACTGTCGGGAAAAGAATCAGCACTCCACCAGAACACCATTGCTAATACTATCGCGGAATCTCCTATAATTCTTAAGCTAGACATCTATACTATTAAAGATTCCTTAAGCGGCTAATGCCTGCTCCTTAAATTAGCTCTTAATTTTAGTTTTTGTCCTTATGAGTATCTCCTTCTTGTTCTAATCATCACTCTGATTAATAAACATTTAATAACCCAAAATGGTTTTTCAAATTCTGGGAACTTCTTAATAACCCTATGGGATATTGCTGTACTTAAACCAAAGAATTACTTTTAAATATTGTCTCATTTGGGCCAAAAGAGAGAATGATAATTTTCCGTAAGTCAGGAATATTCCCAGTGGCTGATCAGATAATTCATTAGAATCTAGCAGAAACCGTCTTTCTCGCCGATTGTGCCTGATCTTTAATATGTAATAAGAATTCAACAGCTGGCAGCTGCATTTTAATTAACTGGACACTAATGAACTTAAATCAGGCAAATTTGACCATTGGGACTTAAGACATGAGTTTCAAAGACAGACAAGAATTAATCCAACTTCCATCATCTACAATCTACTACTTACACCTGCAGTATCGACAAGAGGCAAGTTTCTTGGGTGAAGATAATTACTTTTTATTATGGCCACTGTAGAATGTTAGCTAAGAAAGACACAATTACAGCGCCACACGGGAGCCATGTGCATATTTTGTTTGATCAGTGGTTTTGAATCATGACATAAAAGCAGGAAACCTGCTAGTGATGTATCCATCAATTAAGGAAATTCACATTGAGTTAAAACCGGAAGTGTATACATTCAATAGATAAAGTTTGAGTAGAGAGAGGAGTCAACTAGTCAATAGAGATGGTCGAATTTTTTGACTTGCTACTTTTGTGAGCTGATTGCAAAGCCCCTGAAAATTGTATCATCACAAAAATTGCTGAAGATGTAGTTAGGGTTGTGGTACATTTGAAAAAAAAGTTTTGCTCTAGCACAGTGGAGCGTGTTTGTCATTAATTAGTTTCAAAACCAAAGTCGAAATGCGATTTTTTGAAATTTTTACTCGGATTTTGGGAACTTATTTATGTCAAAAAACGTTGGTATTATACCATATTCATGGGCTTTGCAATTACTCGAATCGTCGAAATGATCGAATTTAAAAAACAAATTGACTATCTCTACTAGTCACTCTCTAACAGAAGGCGGAGGGTTGTCTTCATACATTATAATGGAGTGCAACCTTAGTCATACCCCTCCCCCAACAGTCAGAATAAAGCCAAATATGGTTTCTTCTTACCAAGCCCGCCCCCCCCCCCCCCATCCGGGAATGGGCGAGATCACCAGCCTGGTTTTGAAGTTGTTTCCAAAGCAGAGTTGACCCATGTCAGCAGGGCTATTTTTTTTTAACACCCTTTTTTTTATTAATTTTTATTTAACAATTGTATTCCCCTCCTGGCATGACACTGTTCATGGAGTTGTCAAACACCTTTTGACATTTTTTTATGTCTTATGCTACAATTATGACCTGAAGGTTTAAGAAATTTTGCCCTTAATTGAAGTCAATGGCATTCTCTGACATGCAAGTTGTTGCTACGTGAATGGCCTTGGCTTTGTTCGTCCATCCTATCCAAATCTTTTTAGCGGCACAAATTTAACAATTACTGTAAACACAACAGGTTTATTTAAAATGCCAGTGGCATGCTTTGTACTCTATCAATATTGATAAAATCCTTCTTTTCATTCAAGGAATGGAAACACATTCTTAATACATCTCACTTCCTATCATCACTTAATAAAAATGCAATATAATACTGATACAATGCTTAATAATGTTCAGAATACCTTCTTTGATGCGTTTCCCCCCCCCACAATATTCACTTCTTCGGCGATCTATTGTAGCATCATTTGGGCAACATCTATTGAAAGGAATATCATAATCCACTTTTTTTTTTTTTACATTTTTAATTACCTTTTGTAATTCAAATTTACATTTATACATATTCACACCCTCCAAGTGTCTATGTTACTAAGTAACCCCGCTAGATAGGATGGAACAGTGGGGGGACCACCGCAGGGCTGAACTTTTCTAGCTATTTTGTGGCCATTTTGATTCACAATCTCCATGACGTGCTCTGAAATGAAGTCTGCGTATCTTATGGCTCAGAGTGCAGTATAAATGCTGTCTCGGACATCCCCTAATTCTGGTTGTAAGTCAGTGCATCTATAAATGCTTCTCGGACATCCCATATTCTGGTTGTAAGTCATGAGACATTGTAGTTAAAACAAAATGTTGGTTGTAGGTCGACTTGCTCTAAGTCAACTCTAGGTCCACTGTATAATACTGATTGTATTTGTATTTTTTATATCCCTTTGTCCAGACAAGCCCCTGGTTTGCCATAGGTCTGACAGGTCTGAAATGGTGGACTGTGAATAAAATTGATGGGCCCCCCCCCCTACAGGTCAACCAGACCCCCTTGGCATAGATTCTGCTTGTCTAGTGGATGAAATACAAGCATGGGCCCTCTTCCATCCCCAGTAAATACGCAGACCTTTACTGCAGACCTGACAGGTGAAAAACTGTGGGCAACAAATGTGGGCCTTTTCAAAGCCAAACCAGTCCGATGGAAAACCTAGGTTAGGGAAGACTCTTATATTGTAGGAGCTCATTCATACAAATTGCCCCAGTGTGGTAGGTTCTGCATATAGGAGTAACATCTTCAAAAATCCCCCAGACAACACCAAAAGGCTGATCCCCAACCATAACATTGCAAATTTCCCTTCATATCAGGAGATGATAGACTTTGGCTGGGCTATAACTGCCAATCTTCACCACATATTGCAAATCCAAAGAAATCCCTTATAATGTATCAATAATAAGCTCCCATCGCAAAACTATAATAGTGTTTTTTAACTTAATACTCAGCATCAGAGATTTCAATTCATAGATGACACATCATGAAGAATTTTGCATATAACCGTTTTCAATTGAATTTTGTAAATGATCCATGTAAACAAAACCAATACAAACAACTGTGCCAACAAGATCCCTTTCATTATGATGATACAGATTTGAGACACATGTGTTTGTTTGGCGGATCCAGATTAATAACACTTTTCATTCATGCCTCTTTTTCTTTTTAAATGAATCGATAGTAAACCGCTATAGAGTGAGGCTCTTTGAAGGTCAAGCGTGATTATATTTCAGTTTCTATTAAATGAGATATTCAATACCGCTAATGGGGAACAAATTACACCGATTTCTCTTAAAAAACGAAATTGATTCTAATGTAAGCACAGAATATTCAGACATTGAATATCCATATAACTGTTTCACATTTCAAATTCACCCCCCATAGAGCTGTACAGCGAAGATGTCACTTATCTGGATCCTCTGTTCTCCTTTACATGCTATGATGTTCAATTAAACCTTCTATTTTTAGGAAATCCCATTACTCGTGTGTTTCAGAGTGATCATATCTGGTGAGGATCTGGCAGGATCTGTCATGAAAACATGTTATAGGTAACACCCATAGGTTCTCATTAATCACTATTAACTAGGGTTATCATGTAATCTACTAATTCTAGGGTTTCATTAACCACGTATTACTATGGTTAATCATCAACCACTATGACAGGGTTATCATATCACTATTACTAGGGTATCATTAATCACTATTAACTAGGGTTATCATTATCACTATTACTAGGTTATCATCTATCACTATTACTAGTGTTATCATACCACTAATTACTAGGGTTATCATTATCATATTACGTAGGGTTAATCATTATAACTATTACTATACTAGGTATCATTACCACTATACAGGTTATCATTACCTACTATTCTAGGGTAATCATATCATCTATACTAGGTTATCATTACATATTACTATGGTTATCATTACACTATTACTAGGGTTATCCATTACCACTTACCTACGAGGTTATCATTATCACTATTACTATGGTTATCATTATCACTATACTATAGGGTTATCACACCACATGACTAGGGTATCATTACACTATTACTAGGGTTATCATTACCACTATTGCAATGGGTAATCATTATCACTTTACTTGGTACTCATTATCACTATTACTAGGGTTATCATTACCACTATTGCTAAGTAATCATTATCAACCTATTACTAAGAGTTATCACACCATGATTAATAGTGTTACATTACCACATATTGCGGATTTATCACTATCACTATACTAGTGGGTTATCATTATCACTATTACTATGGTTATCATTATCACTATTATCTAGGGTTATCATTAACCTACTATTACTAGGGTATCATTATCACTATTACTGGGTTAGCATTATCACTATTACTATGGTTATCATTATCACTATTACTAGGGTATCATTATCACTAATACTAGGGTATCATTCACTATTACTATGGTTATCATTTCACTTTCCTAGGGTTATCATTACACATTACTAGGTTATCATTATCAACTATTACTAGGGTTTCATTATCACTATTACTAGGGTTAGCATTACCACTATTATCTAGGGTTATCATTATCATATTTACTAGGGTTATCATTATCACTATTACTAAGGGTTATCATCCACCAGATGACTAGGGTTATCATTATCACTATTACTAGGGTTATCATTAGCCACGATTGCAAGGGGTAATCAGTATCACTATGTACTTACTAGGGTAATCATTATCACTATTAATAGTGTTATCATTACCACATTGCGAAGGGTAATATTAGCACTATTACTAACTAAGATTATCATCACCACTCTTACTAGTGTTATCATTACCACTATTGCTAGATTTATATCAGCTATCACTATTACTAGGGTTATCATTATCACTATTCCTATGGTTATCATTATCACTATTAACAGGGTTAATCATTACATTGCTATACATGGTTATCATTAATCACTATTCCGGTGGGTTATATTATCACTACCTATTACTATGGTTTCATTATCACTATTACTAGGGTTATCATTATCACTATTCTATGGTTTCATTACACTATTACCTAGAGGTTATCATTATCACTATACTAGGGTAATGATTATAACTATTACGAGGGTATCATTACCACCTAAAAAATAGCTAGTGTTGATCATTACCACTATGCTAGGATGAATCATTATCACTATTACTAGGTATCATTACCATCTATATCTAGGGTTATCATTAGCACATGACTATGGGTTATCCTTTCAATTTCTAGGGTATATCACACGCACTATGACTAGGGTATCATTATCACTATTACTAGGTTATCATTATACCACAGTGCAGGGTAATCATTAAAATCACTATTACTAGGGTAATCATTATCAACTATTACTAGGTTAATCATCAACCACTATTACTCGTGTTATCATTACACTATTGTAGGTAATCATATCACTATTACTAGGATTATCATCACCACTATTAAGTGTTATCATTAACCACTATTGCTCGATTTATCACTATCACTATTACTAGGGGGTTATCATTATCACTATACTATGGTTATCATTATCACTATACTGGGTTCTCATTCCCACTATTACTAGGGTTTATCATGTACCACTATACTAGGGTTCTCATGATCACTATTACTGGGTTTATCATTATCACGACTACTCGGTTATCCATTTAATCCCAAAAGGATTTTTATTTTTAAAAAAACTAGTGTTATCATTATCACTATACTAGGTTATCATTATCACTATTCCTATGGTTATCATTATCACATACTATTACTAGGATTATCATTATCACTATTACTAGGTATCATTACAACTATTACTAGGGTTATAATTACCACGGTTATAGGTTTATCATTACCACTATTACTAGGGTTATCATTTCACTATACTAGGGTTATCATTAATCACTATTACTAGGGTTATCATTACCACTATTACTAGGGTTATATCATTACCACTATGACTAGGGTTATCATTACATCACTATTACTAGGTTATCATTATCACTATTACTAGGGGTTATCATTATCCTATTACTAGGGTTAGCATGACATATTACTAGCTAGTACTAGGGTATAATTACCACTATTACTAGGGTTAATCATTATCACTATTACTGGGTTTATCATTACCACTATTACTGGGTTTCATACCACTATTACTTATTACTACTGGGGTTTATAAATTAACCACTATTACTAGGGTTATCATTATCACTATTCCTAGGGTTATCATTACCACTATTTTTAAAAAAAGTGGAATCATGTATGATTTTCGTTCCACTTCTAGTCATACCAAATTCTATTTTTAGATATATTGTTTTACTTAACCCATTATATCAATTAGATACTGACAACTTCTGACAACAGCCACTGATAGTTTGTTGTCACAGAGTACTGGAAGTTAAGGTAAATGAAATATGGACACTATAGAAACCAAATACTGTCTACTAGATTTTTGATGATACAGTGCTGTACAAAATGATTCACTCCCATTTGTTTTTTTTTTGCATTCCACCCTGGGCTTTAAATGTTTCTTAATTCTATGTAATGCAATGGATCTGGCCAAAGTAGTCTAATACATGTAAAAAAGAATTTGACATGTGCATATGTATTCTCCTTTGACATTTGTAAAATTTGTATTGTGGATATCGGCACTTCGAGAATTTGTGAAGATCTGGAATATAGTGCTATATCTTCATAATCGCAAATATTCAAGATTTACAGAATCAAGATCAGTACCCAGAACTCTCATGCATTGCGTTCCCAATATGTGCATGTTCAAGTGCCGATGTGCGCAAGGAAGGTAAAAAAAATATTCGTTTTCATGTGATAGTGTTGATCACAAAAATATGAGAATTTCACCATTTTTTATTGCGAAAATCTTTTAAGCAATGAAGGTAATAATGACTGGAGATCAAAAATTTTTGAGAATATTTGGCGATATTTTGCATATACGAATACTGCCTGTGTTGCTCATCACTATTTGTGAGATCTCATCTTTTAGGAACATGTTTATTTTATATTTAACATTTTAGCCATTCTTTATAGGTGACTATTATTAAATGTGAATTGATTGTGGAAAAGATGTAAACCTTTTTCTTATCAGACATTTTTTCAGTTTGCATTAGCACATTGAAAAATACTCTAAAGACACAGGCACTTGCCGGTCATTTTATACCTGTCTACTCAGTGTGTTTAGACCTTCAATATCTGGCAAAGAGGTTATTATTTGATATTACATTATTTTATATATGTATATGTTTATACATACATGAACTGTGTTTTTTATATTTTTATCATTTATGACATTTATATATATTTATTTATATGCTTATACATTCATGAACTATGCTTTTATGACATTTATATGTTTATACATATTATTATTAGTGATGGCCGAACTGCCCGCAAGGCGGACAGTTAGGCCGCGAACAAGCATGTTCACCCTTATTCTCACCGGCGGACAGTACGGGTGTTCGACCCGCCCTTTTCACCGGGGAGAAGGAGCCCTCTATTCTTCCTCCGGTGGGACCATTAGCAGCGAGATCCCACCGCAGGAAGAATGTTTTCACTCAAGACCGGGTAGAGAACCCGGTCTTTCAGTGAAAAACCGGCTTGTAAACCCGGATGTGACGTCAGTGACGTCACATCCGGTTAGCACAACCAGGAACTATGCGTTCCAGGTGCCGGATGTGACATCACTGACATCACATCTGGGTTTTCAGATTCTGTCCGCGAACCGGCGGACGGCGGACTTTTTTAAAAGTCCGCTCCGCCCGTTCGCGGATGGACATGGCCGAAGTTCGACCATCACTAATTATTATACATCTATCTTTTATCCTGAAGAAGTGGCCCTGTGAGCCACAAAATGCTCGGTAATAGCGTTGATTATTTGGATCTTAACAACCCCTAATCAATAAAAGATAATTTAAATTGAATCGGGCGCCTCTTTTTTGCAGTGGGTTATCTCTACCCTTGTACCATATCTGGCAAAGGAAACCCTTCCAGAACACACTTCCTTCACACTTCTGGGATGGCCAAATGATGAGAGAAAAGATATATGTCAATTTCAAACACTTACTTTAGCCACCAAAGATCTGTCCTTACCATGAAAGGGCTAATTTATAGTGTTTGTCCACAAACTAAAGATTTCCTGTTCCTCTTCATACTCTGTAAAGGAACAATAAATAGATACTTGTATAATATGTGTGACACCCTAGAAAACATATATGAATGCAACAATATTTTAGGACTTGGAAATCCCTCATCCAACTATGCATATTTCAGAAAATGAAACTTTATAAATAAATGATAATAATATTTTAGTGGGCCGTCACACTCTCTATTAGATAAGTAAGTTCAAAACTTTGTCTACTTGAAATACATTAAAAAGCAACTCTGATTAACTTGACTTGCCAAGTATGCATAACATCTAATATTAATTGGAACTTGATGAAATTGGTTCAGCATAATGTCTTTATCTTCAATGCTAAAAGTACTTCCAATTGTTTTATGCTTAACAGACATGATAGGATTGCTTTGGATACCTTAAGCCTGATTTACTGTAAAATTGCAGTGCGATAAAAAGTTCAACTCTGCAAGGATTAATTCTCTTTGCTAAAACACAATATTGGGATTTGTTTCTGCTAGTTAGTGTTGAGCTCGAATATTAGATTTTCGAATATTTAGCTCGAATATCGCTACTTCGCCATTTCGCGAATATTCGCGAATATATCATCGGATATCCGACGCAATCGCGATTTTTCACGCTTTTTCGCGATCATAGAATCGCAAATATGTAATCGCAATCCATTGCAATGAATGGGATCGCGATTATATAATTGCAATGCGTTTTTTTTTTACGGAAATGACGGATATTCTCCCAGTCGAATATCCGAGCTCCATTGACTTGCATGCATTGCGCATATTGGATCGCAATTGCGATTTTAAGATCACAATTTATGCCATGAGTGCGGATATTCGAGATTACAAATATGGAATCTAATATTATGGCGGATATTCGCGAAATTACACGAATTCGAATATTGCCTAGTCGCTCATCACTACTGCTAGTTATGTGTAAAATTCCAGTGGCAGAAAATAAAGACCTTACATTTTTCCTGTGACATATAGCAGTGGAACAATAACTTAGCTTTAGAAACCTGAAAAGGACTATGTAATAGGATAACATGATTTATAAACCTGTTCTACTGTTTACAGCAGGATAAACTGTAACTACTTACAAGCAAAACTTAAGAAAGTGAATTTTATTACAATTGTCTACACAAATCAATCTTACATGTAAGTGTTTTAACAAGGAAATGCTGCATTTATTTTTCAGACAATTTTAGATTTATTTCACAATAGAAATACGATAGAGTACAACATACCACATTCGGAGTGTGATGAATTTTTCAGAACACTTCGGGTATATAAATATACAAATGAAATGTGACTTATATTCTAGTCTAGAGAAGAAAACCTTCAAACTGCTAGGGCTTTGTGAGTTCATTTGAAGCAAATTTTTGTGCAAAAACTGCATGTGCCAAAAAATCTGATCTCCACCCTCCAATATTGCACAGTTGTTTTTTGAATCCTTTATTTTTATTTATCTTTGTGAATGTTGAACAAGTTAAAAAATATTTAAACATCAAAAGATGATAAGACAGGTATGTGATAATATAACACAGGGCAGGCAAAAGGGAGAAATGCTGCAATCCTCATATGATTAATATTATAGACAACAAGCAGACCCTTAACAGTGGGTAATTGAGGTGGCTAGCCCCTGGGTGGCTCTTCCCTCTTCCTCTGCTGTTTGTATTTAAGCCAGGCTCAAGTTGCCAAGCCATAGACAAAGCAGAGAGCCCATCTGCCCATCCTCTACCGCTGTGTGTATGAAAAGATGTCTGCTTTGTGTATGTGAACTGGGCAGCTTAAGCTGATTTTCCACTTTCACTTCATTTTCCAAAAAGTCATTGAGCTTTTCTACACACCCACTAACTACAAGCAAACAGACCAGGTCAAAATGGTTCCCTTTAATTGCCATTCTAACCATTGCCATCTGTGTGCATGTTATCAGTAAAAAAACGGATTCATTCATGTATGTAACTTACTTTTTACTTTTGGACTATGATTATGTGTTGATTTCACCTTGATTTAACTAAGCGAATACGTACAGGTCTATAGGTATAGGTATAGTATGTGCTTCAAGAATAAGGTCAGCTGACTATCTGTATATACTGAATGACCGGTTATTCCTTTCCTGATGGATTTTTTCTTCCCTGATGGCACATGCATATTCCAAGATGACAATGCGAGGATTTATCGGGCTCAAATTGTGCAAGAGTGGTTCAGGAAGTATGATATATCATTTTGACACATTGATTGGCCACCACAGAGATCAGACCTTAACCCCATGGACAGTCTTTGGGATGTGCTGAAGAAGGCTTTGTGTAGATGGATTTGAATGGAAATAAACCTTGTGATATTGCAAAAGTTTATCGAAACAATGCCACAGCGAATGCCTGCTGTAATCAAAGCTAAAGGCTGACCAACTAAATATTACAGTGTCTGACCTTTTTTTTTTTGGCGACTTTTTCTCTCCCACACAGAAGATAAACAAGATTTATGGTTCACAAAAGAATTTGCACTGTTTGTAAGATTACATTATTCTACATTTTCATTTTCAATAGGAGTGACTATGAAGGAATTGAACAAGTGTTTTATTGTTCTGCCTAAACCTCCTTTGCTTTTGATTCTTGTTTCTTCCATTTTAAATGAAACCCTGTTCACAGTGACTGCAGTATTGATCAAATTCAGTAATGCACTTTGCATTTAAAGATAACATTGTTTCAGCTTAGTAGCTGTATCATAATTTGAAGATAACAAGTGCTGTAAATGTAATTGAAATCAACATTTTTTTTGTGTTAAGAAACTTGCAGTCAGAGAAAAAGAGTAACAAAAAATGAAATCATTTAGCTTATATTGATGTTGCCTATATTGAGGAAGGGTTTGGCTGCATTTGGGATTGCTTGAATTGCTCGTATTGTCACTTTATTAAAGCGTAACTACATTGTAAGAAAACTGTTGTTTTTTTTCTGGAGAGATATAGGTGAATATACAATTTAAATCTAGAATCGGCACAGCTGCCTTCAATGTCGTTTAGAGATTATAACAACTGCTATAGTTTTTTATGTTAGAGGACACATCTGGACAACACTTTCCTAATGTTCTATCCCATTCCATCTCAGTGAAATTATGTGCGTTTTTGCGTCATTTTTCCAAAGATATCCCATTACCATTTGAAAAAAGTGGCTTATTCGGATGGTTTGACAAAAATATTAATCAGATTCCTAAATCATTGTCGTCAGTATTGCTGTGGCCAATCTCAATTGTTATTTAATTCTACTTTATGGTCTCCTCCTGCTTTATGTTTGGTATTATGGGTTTGTAGTTAACAATGTACAGTTCATAATGTATTTATAGATAAGCAGATATATAAAGCTCTACATCTGCTGTAATGTTGGTGGTTTACATGAGTACATTAGTGGGTGGTACATTGTCACCAGTATTGCTGTAGCCAAGCTCAATTGTTAAATCATTCTACTTTATTGTCTCCTCCAGCTTTAGGTGTTTAACAATGTAAAGTTCATAATGTATTTATGGATTCACAGATATGCTAAACTCTATATTTGCTATAATGTTGGTGGTATACTTGAGCAGGTGTTGTAAGTAATAAAAAGGTTGTCTGGGTATTATGGAGGTCTTTGTAGACAATGTCTTACATCTTAACCCCCCTGCCGTTCCTGGCAGTCCCAGCTCGTCCAGCTCTGACCTGTCAGAACTGCAGTGGACGAGCTGGGTTCGTCAGGCAGAGATCCAAACCACAGGAGAGCAAACTCACTGCTCCGTGTGTCTCCTACCTACCTGATAAAGTAAATCTTCATTATCTGATATTGTGAGTTATCCACAAAGCATCTGAACATGTTATTATATTCAATCCATTCAGGAGACTACAAGACCTACAATGTAAAAAACCTTTTTTCCCATTAAAGTCTATGGTGCGCTTTTGGTACATCTGTACCTCAGCAGTGCGCTAGGGAGGTTAAGTATGTAACCAACCACTTTCCTGCACAATAAGGTGGTTTAAATATAAATCAAAACTTAAAGATACACAACATAATTTTATCCACATTTGCCTTTGGTTTTTTTTTGTGTTTTTTTTAAATGTCTGCACCTGTTTCTTTCTTGCCGACATAGATCTGTATTTACTGTATTGCAAAACATTTGGGAACTGCACCAGAATTATAAGGTCCCATTTAGGCATTCAGTTGGGAATCCCCCACCGGGAGCCGTGACCTGTTGCATTGGCGGTAGGGGTTGGTAAGGATAACTGCCCCCCCAACCTCCTGTACAATGTGTCCAATGTCTTCACACAGAGATGTGGTTGCTGTTTTAGGGTGGCTGTGTGAATATAGTCTTAGTGTAGACACATTGACATGCTTACAATGCAGTAGCTCTTAGAAACCACATTATCATTGTGCTGCTCACGAATATTCCAACCGCTGGGTTATAGATTTAGCTACATTTCTTAATGTACTGAAGTTTCCAATGGGGATCCTGGCTCTGGGAACTCTGCATCAGGAGGATGTATAAACAGAATTACAAATACAGATAATTCCAGGTTTAAAGTAATGTCTCATAAGATTTCATGTTTAAAAAAATGTCAGTCAGTTTCAGAAGTCTTACACCTTGGCTTTCATTTTCTGGAATACATAATTTTTCAAAGGATTTTAATAGATTGGTAGCGAAATCTGTTTATAAATATTAATATTCTACTATATAGAAATGTTAAATATTGTATGCCTCTTTCCTACATTCAAGTTGTGTGATAGAAAAAACTAACCAAGTGAAATCGAGCCACTAACTGGTTCATTCTAGATGTATAGAATCACTAACATCTTTTATATTCAGATACATTTACATAAAGATGGGATGCATTAAAACATGGGTAATTGGGATACAGTAAATGCTGACTTGGCACTGCAACATGCTTTTACTTTTTAATGACAAATACCAAAACAGCGAAATGGCTGAATGGTGTGGAATATGTTATGAATACATTAGCATTCTTTGTTGGTGTTATGTATTGCTTTACTTTGGGAGCATAATACAGAGGAGCCTAATTATCTCTGAATTATCAGGGAAGTAAAGACAAAGGGTATTGTATGCAGTGAGAGAGTCTGATGATTCATGATTTTATGTTCACCGAGCCAAAGAAAAGTTTATGTTCTATATCATTGCATGCTTGTGTTTCATCTTGAATAAAATGTTTATATATATTTAGGCAAATGCGTGTCAATTTGTGGAAGCATAAGAGACAAGGTTTTTGCTATTCAATTTTACTTACAAATCCCTGGGATTCATTGGGTTCATGATTTGTTTTGTACAAATGTCAGAGAAAAAAGGAATGCCACCAAAAAAAAGGAATACTCGATGTTCCATTACTTGGTTCCTATCAAACAGAAGTACCCGTGAAGGTTATGGTGAGAAGGGATGAAAGGAATCAAAAAGCCCTCAACTCGAGCAGTGCATAGCACAATCAAGCCTTCTTAAAACAGAAGGTATTCACACGGCCCAATCCAGCACAAATCCCAAAACTTTAGGTGGAAGCCTGTGTTTTGGGACAGTGGGCGGAGCCATGCAAATTATTCTTTTTCGCCCCATCAGCCAAATGCACATCCAGAAACCGCTGGTGTACAGTGCAAATATAGCCTTTTTGGTACAGAGCCATTTATTCCAAACTGCATACAGCTGTTTCAGGCTCCTTGGCCATCATCAGTGCAGTGCATGGAAACAATGGCTCTATGGTGTGGGGCTTCCAAGACATGGTTAAACTGAGCTTGATGGTTTTTCAGATTATTCAATTAAAATTCAAAACAAGGGTGTCATGAACGCTCAGTGCACACACCCTGAGTTGAAAGGTATTTATTATACGTATTTATATTATATGGTATGTTAAACGGGCCCTTTTTACATTTGGGTTACACCGCCTCTATGATAAAAGTAATGCCTATCACCAGTAAAATCTGTTTAATCATCACAACATGTAGTGCATACCTAAAGCCGGCCATACACATTGCGATCTGTGGGCGATTGGTCGATTATTCGGCCTGTCGCCCATGGATTGCAGCTACCCACTTTGAGTGATCGACCTAAAAGGTCTAAATCGTTCAGAGAAACCATCTGCCGGGATGGTAAATCCATGTGTAATCTGCTTACTTTCGATGGGGACTTTTGTTCACCATCCAAAGAATCCAGCGGGAATCACTGTGTTGGTGGCGAGTCCCACGATCCGTGTTTGTTTTGCTGGCGACCGGCAAAATTAACGGGGATCTAAATGTGTATAGGTACCTTAAGTGTTTGAGCTTGTTATTGAGCTAGATGTAATTAAATTTACTAATACTGTATATAATCATGTAAGCCTACCCGAATATAAACCGAGGTACCTCATTTTATCTACAAAATTTTTTAAAAAGTATTGACTCAGAGAGTGGAGTTTTCTAAAATGAATGAATGAATCCAACAGGTGAATTTTAGTGCCACACCCTCAATAAAGTTAACAGAATACAGGTTTATTGTTTTTACAGGATGGGTTTTCAAGGCAATTCTTATGTTCAAACATGAAAATAAGTTTTCATTTAATATGTCTTTTTTATTATTATTATAATTATTATTGGGACCAATACATAGAATGGAAACTCTTTTTCATGTTTGAATCATAAGCAGTCGAGTTTTCTAATTTAATTTCTATTGTAATTTCAAGTAAAAATTAACAAACAGGCCAACAGATGGGGGTGTGGTGCCATTTGCTTACATTTCACCAGCAGACATCGGCAAAATTCAGAATCTGGCCTGCAATCCAGAGAGGAGGCAAACACCCCAGACAGGTGAGTGGACCCTGACTGACCCCGACTCGAATATAAGCCAAGGGGGGCTCAGGCTGAACAACTAGAAATGGTCGCATTTTTCCACTTGCTTGCTTTGTGAGCTGATTGCAAAGCCCCTGAACACAATATCATCACTTAAAGTTCTGGAGACATAGAGAAGGTTTGTGGAAACATTTGAAAAAAAAGTTTTGCTCTAGCACATGTCGTTTTTGCATAAATGATTAGTGATGAGCAGCATAGGCAACATTCGTATTCGCGGCATGCGGCGAATTTTATGGTAAACATTCGGAAAATATTCGCATTTGGCAATATTCAGGTTTTTTTTATTGCGAATATCGGCAGTTTTTATTGCGAATTTCGCATGTTTTACATGGCGTGAATTTTTATTTTTTATTTAAAAGTAACGATTTTCGCAATATTCGCATCACCCCAATATTCAATTAAAAAACTGTTGATGGTGTTGCTAAGCTCTTGTTGCAGCCTTCCCATCCGCCCACTTGCATTGAGAGGCATGTGTAATGGATAAAAAATACCGAATATCCGGAATTGCAAATATTCGGCAATATATTCACCATCTTCGCGAATTTCCGAATTGCCGATATTCGCGATTAATATTCGGAATCAGAATATTCGCGATCATCACTATAAATGATGTTCAAAAATAAAGCAGAAATTCCGATTTTTGAAATTTTGATTAGACTTTGAACTTAATTTGTGCAAAAACTGTTTGTATTAGAGACATACTTTCTTTTTTGTAGTATACCCCTAACCCTTCTCTACATCGACCATCTCCATAAACAACTCGGTTTATACACAAGTTAATATGGTACTTTTTCTCTATAAGAGAATTTTGCAAGCATTGGTTTACAAAGCACATTGAAATTCTCCACCATTGAAAAATAAATAATAATTTTAAATATATAGTTTTTTTTATCTTCCTTGTATAAATGATAACAATAAAACTGAGAATATATCTTACAACATATTATCAGGTATGTAGGTCATGCTATCTAAAATACATTTGCATTTACAGATCATTATTTTGTCCTACTAAATATAAGTAAAATACTTCTAAGTCAATATAGTAAGGGTTTGCTGTAAATGTTGCTTTCATGTATTAGCTACTTTTTCAAATTTTTTAAGTAAATTAAAAATGTATAAATGGAAAGATATATCAAGTTTCATAGAACAGGACTTAGAGGACAGTGAAAGTCATGACTATTTTCCTTTATCACTAAGTGATCATAGTTTACTGTCCTTATACAACACTATATTTATAATCTTGTAGATGCAAACCATAACTAGTGTACTTTAATGTTCTCCAAGCTTCTATATAATCAAAGTAATGGAATTTACTGTGATAATTCAAGGAGATAATGTACTGCTTACCTTCTTGGCTTTGCCACCTACTTTCATATTGATTGATCCAGCATGAATCTCTGTCTATTATTAAAGCAATGTGAAAACAAGGACACAAAAGGAAATAAAAAGTAATGCTACAATTTACAATGTTGCCCTGTGTCACACTGTAGAGCTGAATATAAAATATTACATTATTAGAAATTAGAGATGGGGAATGCTTAAAACGCATTAGCTTTAATATATCTTGGCAAGCATTGCAGTAAACATAGACTTTTTTCATTTTATTTTCGATTGCTCTTAAAATATAGGAACTGTAAGCAGATGTTCAATCTGTTTTCATATTGTATACAGTAAGCCTTTGGGCTATATCTATAGATTAAGGCTATTTACACATATAGTGTGTACCCAACAATTAGAAAACAAAAAAAACTGAAATGGCAGCTAGCATCATTATCAGGATTTTTAAATATAAGCACTGCTCAAAAAACGTGGTTACAGTTCTTAAGAAATGGCAATTTAAATAATGTCTAGGCAGCTACATATGTAAAAAAGTAATATCAATTGGCAATACAATGCAGCAGGACAGACTCATTCCTTACCAAGGAAAGAAAACAAAAACAATTGTACTCAATCTCATGATAATATTTGAATACATGTTAAAAAAAATTAAATTCTTGCTCATGGCAAAAATAAGACCGTCTGTGAATACATGTATATAGGCTGTTTGTAACCAAAGATGAATGTTCATATCATCTAAAATCTAGAATATGTGAAGGTGTCCTTTCCCTTGATTTCACTGGGTTCATTGTATAAAACTGAGCCAATCAGAAAAAACAGATGCTGTTTCCGTCTTCATACAATATATATGCAATTGCATGCCAATGTAGATAAATTGGCATTTTATTCACTATCTCAACTAAATAGGATTCTTACAGTCCTGCAGAGGCACGTTCTCTTCATTTTTCTAACCACATTTTCCATACAACAGAATCAATGGCTCAATGCCAACAACCTGTCTTTAAATCTGTGGTCATAAATAATCACAAACTGTTATTTGAGATAATAACTAAGCTATGTGTATGCTAATTTGTATGCATGACATAAAGTATTTACATACATTATTACATCAGTTGTCTCTGTGGCTCTGTGGTTCTTCTGTAAGCTAAAGTACTCATGGTTAGTGACAGAGCACCATGACACAAGAAATTAGTAGAATGAGGTTATCATTCATCCCGAAAGAGAACTTTGCAGGACACCTGTAGTGTTAGGGCTTGTTCACACTAGCTGTACTACAGTATAGAACCGCAGTGCAGCATGGCTAGGTGGAATGCAAGGCAAATAAGTTTCCACGGCATGCATTTTTGCAGGTACAGCACAAGTGTCTCCGATGCACTTGTATGGGAGATGCAAGCGCACTTCAGGATGAATGGTGTAGATATTTAGTCTTTGTCTGTTGGTGGAACAGGTGAGGTGACTAAAAATCCTGCCATGGCAACGCTAATTTTTTAGCATTGATGCATTTCTTATTTTAAACTATTACCAAATAAAAAGAAAAATACTTTTATGGGAGTGGATACAACAACAAGTGGATACAACTTCACCTATCAAAATGAATGTATAGAGTGCTTCTCTGATCATCACTCCACATACATATAGCAGCATTTGTCCTAGTCATTCTTTTCTGAAATTCTGCAATGGAATGGAGATGGGATTAGTTGATAATGTGTGCAGTCATTTGGAAATACACTATATAACCTATTATGTACTTTTGTAAGGAACCTGCCTGAAAAAACTACAAATGTACAGTACTGTAATTCATGACCCAATTATGTATAGCAAAAAAGCAGCAACAAGAAAACTAACAAGGGGTTCAATGAGGGTCAGCAGTCATTCTCTAATGTTTGAATGCACCTGTTGAGATGGATATTCTGACTTTAAATACATATGATAGAGCAAGATGGATGGTGTAGTTGAGGCAGTGATACTACACAAATAAATCAATATAGGTTATTGTGCAAGAAAATGTATTTCAATGAGAAACCGTTAGCTTAGAGTATATACACTTTTTGTTTTTGTTAATAAGGGTTAAGGTTGTTGACTGTAAAAAGATAAAAGAAAAAAGAGGAAAAAAACCCTCTATTGTTCTACTTTGTTAAAAGCAGACCTACCACCTCACTGGGCACCTTAAGCCTGCCATACACACGCCGATGTGTGTAGCAGACTAGTCCCGATATCTTTCTTTGCATTATGGGGCCCCTTCAAGGGGGACCCTTTGTGTGCCGGCCATAAGCTGCAATGAAGACGCCGCTTCATTGCAGCTTATGGCACCGGCTTTCATCGGCTCCCATCGGCCAGAGAAGATCGGACATGTCCGTTCTCTGGTTGGCCGAGAAGTGGGGCGACAGGGATCTGTCGCCCCATGTGGGCACATGCCGATTAGCGGACGATTTTTAACCTGACCGACGGCGGGAGCACGCGCGCACGCCCGTCGGTCAGATAAAAAATCGCCCGCTTATCGGCATGTGTATGGCAAGCATTACACTATCAGCAGTAGCACTGATGATAATTGGGCAATCACAGCTTAACCTTCCTAGCGCACCGCCCGTATCGCGCCGTTTACAACGGCGCGATACGGGCGATCAAGGCAGTGTACAGAGTACACTGCCTGTCGTTTCCGGCATCTCGCCGGAGCTCTACACGCAGCTGTTGTCATTACTGACAACAGCTGCGTGAGAGAGAAAGCCGGCGCTCCTCCATTAACATGGAGGTCTATGGTCTATTTTGATATTTTGTTAGTATACTTAACAATAAAAATAAAGTGGACTACTATTCAATATTGGTCTGTTCCCTAGGTCTTAGCTTTAAATTAAGTGATGTCTCAGGCTGATAAACCTAAGGAGGCCAGTCAATAATAACATAAATTGTCCAATACTTTCTCAAATTTATATAAACTTTTTTCTTGTGCATATGACAGGGTATTCAAAGTGACAAGGAATTTGTTTTTCAGATAAAATTACAATAAATATTAGGGTAGAATTTTTAAGTTATTTGGAAATCAACCACAATGACTTTTACAGACTCCTAAAGTGGGCATACATGGCAAGATTCTTCCGTTTAAGTTGATCATTTAAAATTTTTAACTGTATTTTAATACTATGGAGCATGTGCACAGAACTAATGAAAGGAAGGTGTGTAAGTTCAGAGGTGAGTTGAGTTTTATTATATTTTTGCTATACATTCAGTGTAAAGAGAAAGGTAACAAAACAAGTCTACGGGCTATTACACCCAAAATGAGTAGTCTGTTATTGATTAGATGTTTAAATGCAATTCGAACATAGTTTCCTAATTCGCTTTACAAACTTTTTTTTTTTATTCAATGGTTTTAAAGCTCTTTTTGGAATTAATTATAGAAAGTCTTGATTGGCTTTGAATTGCCAAACTCTGTGGGAAAGGTTATGAAATGTCAGGGAAAAAGAATATAAAGTTTTACTGCAGATGAATCCCTAAAGAAGAATCCCAGGGTTCAACAAAGAACACAATTTGAAGAACATAAGCCAATTAAATTAGGCAGATGTCTTAGTACCCATTAAAACTGAAAATGTTCAACTAATCTATAGCCATGACTTTTTCTTTACCTTTCTTTTTTATTGAGAAGAGCTATATTCTAGTCTCTGCTGAGTTAAATTTGTGATCAACTTGATTTGGTATCATTGTGATCACATGTTCATGAGCCAACAGCTCGGGACCAGTGCCAACATGTTCCGTGGGAGCTGAATTAGTAGATGTTATAGGACAATAATTTAACAATCGAGATGTGTTTCTGGTAATGAAAACGCTTCTATCATCTTATTTGCTGGGGGAAATATCACAAGTAATGATGGCCGAACATGTTCACTTTTCTTCCCCCAGCGAACAGTACAGGTATTCGACCCGTCCTGTTCACTGGCGGGAAGAAGGTGACTGGCCGCATCAGGAGCAGAAAGATCAGGCCAGTGGAAGAATTTTTTCACGAGAGACCGCAGGGAGAAGCCGCTCTCTTGTCAAAGAAAACCGCCTTAAACTGGACAAGATATAGAAACCAGGAACTGTGTGTACCAGGTACAGGTTTTTTATTTAAAATCCTCGCGAACAAGTGGGGAATTTGAATCTTCCCGCAAACAGGTGGACATCGGACTGATCCTACTGTTCGCGGACATACGTGGCAAAAGTTCGGCCATCACTATTCACAGGATTTCACATTTCATTGCCAATGTAAATATTCTTGAATCTTTTCTCATACAGCCAACACAGCTTCCAGCAATTTCCAGTGCAAGTACTGTATATGTTTTTTTAAGCCATATTTGTGAGTTCAAGTCTGCTTTAGGCTACACAATATGGTTTGTGCTTTAAAACTTCAAAAAAGCTGAAATCAAATGGATGAGAGGAAATGTAGTGTCTACTTTCTGTTGACTCTTTTTGCAGCAGGTGCTTTTTTGGATCTGTATTTCAAATGTTACTTCTGAACACAGCAGGCAAATAGCATTTCCAGATAAAGGGAAGTGTTGACAGCCCATTGACATTCCCACATTTCATTTAATGTTTTTGAGTAACAATAATAATATTTCATGTGGCTTTGTTAGGGCTTCTCAACATTTGTTGAGGAGTGACACAAACTTCGTCAAAGTCTCAGGCCAACTTTGATATTTGTTGAAAAAAAATCACAACTGAGCAAGCTTTTCTGTCTCATCAGATATACTGAAATTTTACTCAACCTCCTGGGGGTTCACCTGTGGATTACAATGAAAACCGTTGCGATTTTGTGCCCTCCTTTAGACCACCTATACATCCCCAGTGTTATTGTTGGCAACGCAGCCTCCATTACAAAGAGGTCTATTGCACCACCACGCCCGCGTCTCTCCGCCGCCATAAATGGTGTAATCGAGGCAGACATGGAAAGATCGTCGGGCCTGCCGATACAGAGGACCGCGGCAGGCTTTCACTGGACAGGTGAGTATGCCCCATGTTAGCTCAGGCAGTGTTTTTAGTAAACCCAGGAGGTTAACCATGCATCGGAGACAAGCAAAGTGTAATACTATGGCACGTGTAAAAGAAAATGACAAAAAAACCACATCTGGGATTTTTTTTTCCTTTTGATTGCACTGGACAAAATTTCCCATGGGTCTGAGTCTGACACTCCTTCCCTAGAACATATCCCAGCTGACACTCTAGAAAGTACTCTTTCAGTATGATGGGTTAATGTGAACATTACCCTGCTATATTTTCAGATATGATCCCAGTATGATTTTATAAACACAGGAACAACAAAATTAGCTTTTTGCTATTTCTGAAGTTCTTTGTTATTGTCAAAAGTTCTAACTTTGCAAAAGAGTAAAAAAAATTAGGTTTACAAGCAGAGACATTTCTGTCTTTTTTTTATAAACATTCTCACTGTAGCATGATCTAATTAGATAGCTAAATAAGTCTGTAGCAGAAGGATAAGAAGCAGTGAACAGTACACTGCGAATTGATTTTGAAAGGCTGAGAAAAAGCACAGAACATTTTAATAACTTTCGTTATGTTGGGTTCAGAGAGTAGATCCTAATTGGATTGGCATTATTTTTACTTGCTGCTTTGTTGTTCGTTACAACTTACTGACTTCATAAATCATAACTTGTACCCTTATCCAGTCCATGGAAGAATTAAAAACTATTTAAAGGAAAACACCTGTTTTATTTTAAAATGACACCAGAACCCAAAATTTTTAATCACCATTCAAGTTGACATTTTTGGCTTTCAGGAAGAGGGGATAAAATCGAAGTTGGCTATTGTTTGGTATGAGACTCCTCTTCCATAAGGACATTAGGAATCAAGCTCTCTGGTGTCCTGTCTCTCCTTGGAAGAGTCTGTATACTTTTGTAGACTGGTGAGATTGTCCATTATTGCATGCTGGACTAGTAAGATTGATTACATGATCACCACTATCATATTTCCTCACAATTTCCTTCTTCCATTTATTCTCCTCAAGACTTGAGACTTATTTATCTTTTTTCCTTCCTCCTGTCTTCAATAGCAATTGTGGGGTAATTCAATAAAAGTCAAGACTTTAGTTGTAAATTAAATCTAAAAATGTTTTTGGGTCCACTATAGGCTCCAAGACATCCCCAGTAATTCTTAAGACGAGTTTTGCTTTTTTTCAAAAATCTGTAGACTTTATTGCAATTAACAGATTTAGATTTTCAGAATACTGAACATTTGAATTTCCTGATCGAATATCGATTTGAATTGAAAATTTCTACTGCATCGTCAAAATTTAGCATGAGAAGATTCACGATTAACATTGAATTATAATGTATAGTAATGATTAGAGATGGTCACATTTTAATTTTTTTTTTAATTCGGCCAGTTCGACTTCTTGCAAAGTCCCTGAGCATGGTATCATCACCGCACTTACTGGAGATGTAGAGAAGTGTAGAGAATATACTACAAAAAAAATAAAGTATTGTTCTACTATATGTAGTTTTTGCATAAATTAAGTTTAAAATCAAGACCACATTTCTAAAGTCCACATTTTTACTTTTAACACAATTTATGTAAAAACTCAATATGCTAGACCAATATTTTTTTTTATATTCCCACATCCCTTCACTACATCTTCAGCTATTTTAGTGATTATATCATGTTTAGGGGCTTTGCAATCAACTCACAAAGTCAGCTAGAACTTTTCAACTTCGACTTTTTCGTCAAAAATTTTTAATCACTAGTTGAATTTCTATGAAAAAGTCATAATTTCGATAAGAAGTAAAAATGTAAACTTTAAAGTTAGATCCAATATTAGGTATGTCATATGACTACATGGCACTGCAACTTATTGTGCTTGTGCTACACATCTGCCTTTGTTTAAGGAGAGGAGAATTGCTTTACATGCCAGGTTGTTATATTTGATTAGAAAACCACTTACGTTCTTTAGTTAGATTCCCTACAGTTAAAACTATTCTTGATGCAAATCTCTTACTAAAACTTATTTTACTTTACTGTTCACAACTACTTTACTAATCTTACAACAGTATGTGTTATGAAAGTAAGAGGAGGGAAAATCACTCCCAGATCTTTAATAAAGCAGCATGCACATGAGTTTAGGACATTTGTGCTCATCATTACACCACCTGATGAAAGAAATGTTAAGAGCCGCATATAAAAGAGAACTGGCCTTTTGCCATAATGCTCGAAGCGTAAAGATTTCCTTTGATTGCTTACATTAGCCGTGTATTTCAAAATGGCTTACTGTTTTTTGTTTTTTTTCCTTAATGCGCGCGTACACATTACAGCTAACTGTATTGCTGCAATAAATACCTTTATTGTGTTACTTGCAAGACATTTTGATGTTATCCTGCGCAAAGGTCATATTTGTCATCGATAAAGGCTACAGTAGACTTCAGAAATTTCAGCAGCATTTCTGAAGATACACAGTACAGTGCAGATTATTGTGTTTGTTTAATGGTCTACTGCATATTACCATAAAACAATGTTCATGATTAATTTTTATGAAATGTAAATTTTCTAAGCCAATTCTAAGCTAAGTTATATGCTTAGCATAATTTAGATCTCAAGAAGGATAACTGAATACACAATTAAAATGTATATATGGGTGCCAAAGGACTCTAAACACTGCTTAGCCAGTCTTGTAATTCAAGCACTCCATCAGACAGTCAAGCTTAATTAGTAGCTTTTGTGTTTTTTTTTTTTTAAACGTCTATATATATATATATTGTGGCTTTTCTAAAAACGAATGCTGTCATTTCAGGGTTAGATTTAGTGCCTTTTGATAGTACAAAAGTAGACAACCTACATCAGTCCAAACACAATAATATCTATTACTCTTCCTGGCAGTTATTGTAGTTTTGTAGGACCACAAATTAGCCTACAGAGAAAGTTTACTACCATGTAAAGACAAGATTCTTGTATGCCCCCCCCCCCCTCCCCAAGGAAAAAAGTTCACACTGATTCCTTGTCACTTGTTACAGTGACATCCTGTCACATGCAGACATAAATGGGTCAAAGGCGTATAGATAAGCTCTCTATGTAGCCATGGACAGCGGTTATAGTACAAATGTAAGATATTGGAGCTTCACATTCCTATATTTTCATTTTCAAACACATCAACACACATCTTGCCTCAAAACAGATACATTTACTCTACTGTATCTTTAAACAAAATATTTAGTCACACTAATAAGACCTGGATTTTCATTTGTTCATTTGTGTTAACCCTTTGACTCTCAATTTTTAAATAATGTAAAATGGCTGGCAACACACAACATAAGTTATGCCATTGTCTGTTTGGCAATCCACTATCACCAAATCACTGTTAAGCTAGCCATACACGGGCATTCCTGTCCGATTTTTCAGCCGATCGACCACTGTGTGCTTTCCCGGCAATTGCCCGACGGTCGCTCGGCCAAAAATCTGATAAGCCCATCTGGCAAAATCAACCAGGAATCTGCTGCATGTCGGATCGCACAGTGATGGGTCATGTTGGTAGATTCCCATTCGATCCCATTACTTTGGACAGGGACGGCAGTCACATGTTACATGAGGTAACAATCTCAATTTGGTTTTATTGGTCTTGTGCGATTTAAATATCAACTGTCAGTCTAACATTGATTGATTTTACCACCACACAGCGTGATCGATTTAAAAACAATTGATTCCTTTACTTAGATTGGTGCACATGCTCCATAGTACAATTGAATACAAATTGATCAAAATACCTAGAAGCGGTACGATCGACTGAAATTTATCAGCTTGTCTTATCACTGCTCCATTGATTTTATGTTTGATATTGATCACTTTTGGTCGATCGTACCAGGTGGGCCGGAATCAATTTCTTACTTGACTTAAAAAGAAACATTTTGGGGTCAATCAAACAAATACAGTGGAGGAAATAATTATTTGACCCCTCACTGATTTTGTAAGTTTGTCC
>CM070032.1:194435639-194451713 GCA_036250615.1 Ptychadena robeensis
CCTTATCACCAACTTGTTGGAAGCCGTTAAAGTCCCCTTGCCCCTATATTTTATAGGGGGGAACCACTCTCTTCCCTTTATTTGGGAATCCTTTCGCATGATTGCTAACTCTACTTATAGGGAGCTGAGTTATACCAAAAATGGGAAGATTTAGTTCTCATTGTATTTGCAGAACAAATAATACATTTAATAACCTTTGATAGAATTGTTTCCTAAATCTGCTTCTGTCATGTCGCATTTTTCTGTATAATTTTTTTTTCTTTTCACATGTAGAACCAGCAAATTTGATACCTTATAAGATACGGTTTTACGTCATTGTATTTGGCAGCTGACCTTTTAAATCATTTGTTTTCAGGCTTGTTTAATTCACTTATAAAGATGTGAATTAGGCAGCTGTAAAGAACTTTGATTATGTTTGAAAAAATTTACCTATCACAGCTTGTGTCAGGGTCATGGGTTTAGCACCACTCACACTCTTATACTAAGTAATAAAATCACCTTCCCTTTTGTATAGACACATAGAGCACAGACACTCACCTCAGGTCCATGCACATCTGACAAATATAAGTGTAGCCAACATGTATGCCAAAGAGGGCTAAACCTCTAGGACCCTTAAGCCCCCCATACACCTTCAGATTCCTCCATACAACTTTCATGAGACCTTACAACAACTATGTAGTATAGTGACCTCCCTGATAGAATACATAGTGATTGGAAGGTGTAGAAAGGTCCTCCTATTACATGGTTTTGGTAGAAGAAAAGTTGGTTGTACAGAAGTTGCATGGTAATTGTATGTGGTGTATGGGGGGCTTTATTAATAGTTATTTATAAATTGATAAACTGTAAAAAAGCATCACCCATAAAAGATGTGCAGTTTTTTTTTACTGCTTTGGGATGGTACACAAGTGATCAACTCTATCAACTCTTAATGTAAATAACTTACATAATATTTACTAGGGCATTCATGATGTTGTCAGCTAGTCAGCAGCATCAGTGGGACAGTGGACAGCTCCTAAAAGGAGCCAACTAGTCATTCTTGTGTGTGCACCCCAGTCAGTGAGCACACAAAGAGAGAAGCAGCGACCTGCACAGTGACCGGCATAATCCCCTGTGCAGCATAATGCCCTGTGCAGTTACAGATTGTGTATCAGTGTGCAGCTCTGGAAATTTTATTGAAAATATTCCACTATGTGACTTTGTGAGTTAATTTACCTATGTAAGTCTTCTGGTACAGAAATCTGGATCTCAGTGGACACAGAAAACCGGACTGAATCTGACTGCCAGAAGCATGCAAGCCAGTTAATTTTGTTATATTTATTTTATAATGTCAATATGCTCTTTTGTGAACCTCAATTGACTCATTCTGTGTGCCTTGGCTGCCGCAGTTTAAGCTGTACCCACTTTCTATTTTGCACTTACATTTACCGGAAATTCAAGGTATTACTCTATCTTTTGTTTTGTGTTATTGTCATGTTGACTGTTACAGAGAACTTAAACAAAAATTGTTTATTGATTGACATTTGTGTTCCTTAACTGTGTCTGTGATCTGTGATGATGTGATTATGATGAGTCAACTCGACTTTTGTGAGTGGTGACTTGACAAAATCTTAAGTTGTTAATGCCCTAATATTTACAGATTGTATTGTGTTTAAATGCACTTAAATTAATTTAGTAAATTTTTTACTGAAAATATTCTATGAATTTTAGAATGCATGTGAAAAATAGGCTGCTGTAGCATAGTAGTTAATGTCCCTACCACACCAGCACTACGGGATATTTTGTATCATATTTTTCCTTTGGGTTGCATACTGTGTTCAGTTTTACTGTGTGTACTTCACTACATCATCCTGAGTATGAATAAAATATGCCCGATCTGTCCATGAAACTACACATAACTGTCATTATTCCTGCATGTAATAATGTTTTATTAATGATTTTACTCTCTCTCAGTGCAATATTATTGTGATCATTTTTGTGACTTCAGTAGACTACAGCATCAGTTTTCCTGAAAGCAGTAACTGACGATTTCCTTTCCCTTACTTTCCTTTCTTTATCGCTAATAAAAGAAGAAATAAACATTTACCTATATAGCATGTTTTAAATTTTAATTTAGGCAAGTCATTGTCCTGTAGACTGGTCTTTCTTTTGACAGATATAGAATTTCAAGGTTGCTTCTTCCATCGTTATATATCAGTGTGCGCTAATAATAATGTTATAATAAGGGTTACAATAGTTTTTATTAAGATTTTAAAAGATGGACACAAGTTACAAATGATCATCAAAATGTCATAAAAAAAAAAAAGGAAAGAAAACTATGATGGAAAACAATAAAATTACATATGGTCTCTGGGTTGCCTGTAATCATATCGCAGAAGATCGCAAACTAAAGCAAAGTAATAATATCAACCTAGGAAATAATAAAAGAGAATTAATGAGAAAGAGGAGACAGAGAAAAGAAGAAAAAGAAGGAAAAAAGTAAGAGAAGATAAACAGAGAAGAAAAAGAAAGGGGAGAAAGAGAGAACCCCCTTCAGTAAGATAACAGGTAGTGGGAGAACCCCTCTGAGTGTAGATAGTCGATCCACGGGGACCAGATCTTTAAGAACTTGCATTGCGTATCAAGCAGGGTAGCGGTCAATCTCTTGTTGATGAAGCAGTCCATCAGGCGCTGCTTTACCTCCGAGAAGTTGAGCGTGGGTTGTCGCCACGACCGGGCTATCACCTGATGAGTGGCCATAAAGACAAAGGAAGCTAACTGGTACTGACATTTAGTCAAAGATGGCACCCTACGGTGTAACAGAGCCTCCCACGGATCACGAGATAGTGGGCATCCCAATAATGAGCGCAAAAAGTTATAAACTCTAATCCATAATCGCTGAACCCGCGGACAGGACCACCAAATATGGAGGAGGGTACCTTTTGCTAGACAGCCTCGAAAGCACCTCGGAGAGATGGTCGGCACAAATCTGGACAGTCGGTCTGGTGTCATATACCACCGTATGAGAACTTTGTAGGAGTTTTCCAATGCGAGAACATTTAGTGAGCATGAAGCTATACGGGATACCAACGCCGCTCATTCTGACTCGTCTAGTGAAGAGCCCAAATCCTCCTCCCATTTCCTCATATACGGAAGCTTGGTCAACGTCTGGGGGGAGGTGAAGGAGCGGTAAAGAAGAGAAATAAGGCCAGGAGACGAAGGAGAGTGAAAACAGTGGTGCTCAAATTTAGATAAAGAGAGAGGCGAAGTAGATGAAGAACGTGATAACAAAGACAAGAGAAAGTGATGAAGCTGCTGATAGTGGAAAAAGGCAGAAGACGGCAGCTGATAGAGGTGCTGAAGGTGAGCAAAGGGGATAACCCCATTAGTGGAATAAAAGTTATGGGTATGCTTCAAGAGGGTCCTAGGCCAGACTCTTAAAGCTTGGGGGTCCATTTGACCCGGGGGAAATAGTGGAGAAAATAAGACGCCAGCAAGAGGGAGGTGTGGCGAAAGCAATCGAAATTTCACCTTGACTGAGTCCCAAAGGCGTAAAGAGTGAGCAAACGTGGGGTCCAAAACCGGGGGGCACAGGGATGCGGGTATCCAGAGCAAATTATATACAGATAAAGGGGCAGCATCCATGATATTACAAAACGCCCATAGCGGTAATTCGGATGAAGCGTGAAGGGCTGCTAGAGGAGCGATCTGAGCAGCTAGGTTATATTTCTGTATGTGAGGGACACCTAGACCCCCAAAGCGTTTATGATGGTAAAGGATAGTCGCTCGAACTCTGGGGCGGGTAGGCCCCCATATGAAGTGCAATAGCTTACGCTGCTCAATCTGAAACACGTGGGCTGGGAAGGGATGGGCAAAGCCCGAAAGAGGTATAGGAGTTTAGGAAGGTTAGACATCTTTAAGGCATTAATACGGCCAAACCAGGATAGTTGGCACCGGGACCAGCTACCCAGCAAGCGGGCAAGCTCCTTGAACAGAGGCGGGTAATTAGCTCCATACAGAGAATCTGGGGACGTCGTCAAACGTATGCCTAGATAAAGTAAAGAAGGGGGCCATAAAAATGTATACGTGGCTTGAAGGTCGACTAAGAGCGGAGGG
Source organism: Ptychadena robeensis (assembly GCA_036250615.1). Taxonomy (NCBI): domain Eukaryota; kingdom Metazoa; phylum Chordata; class Amphibia; order Anura; family Ptychadenidae; genus Ptychadena; species Ptychadena robeensis. The sequence continues at coordinate 194,439,732 of CM070032.1, forward strand.
GAAATGGTGACATTCAAGGCTCTGGATTTTGATTCATTGACACAAAGACCAGAAAATAAGCTAAACCTTGCAAGTAAACTAAACAAATTGGGCAAAGAAATTAAAGGCTTTGAAAGGCAAAGAAGGATGTCATCTGCGAAGAGTAATGCCTTGTGCCAGATCCCCGCCACCTCCAAGCCTGAAATATCTGGATGTTGACGAATGGCTTGGGCTAGCGGCTCCAAAGCTAGGATAAATAATATAGGGGAAGGTGGGCAACCCTGACGGGTGCCCCTTCTGATAGGGAATGGCTCAGAGAGGAAACCACTGTAACCGATTCTCGCTTCTGGGCAGGCATAGTGCAAGTGCCGATATCCATGACAAGAAGCCCTCTTGGAAACCCCACTTGCGAAGAGCAAAGTGTAGGTACTGCCAGGACAGAGTATCGAAAGCTTTACGGATGTCAAGAGACAAAAACATTGCAGGGATCGAGCAAGCTCAAACTAAATGGAGCAACTGAACCGCCCGGCGGATGTTATATTTGGGATCATTGCTATCTGGGCCAGGAGCATGTCACTAGGAAAGCTGCCTCCCTGCTTAAGGCTATTAAACATGGTAGCCATGTAAGGAGCCAGAGAAGAGACAAACTTTTTATAGAATAAGCTAGAAAAGCCATCTGGTCCGGGTCGTTTGCCAGGAGCCATGTCCTTAACCATGGCCACTATTTCCAACGGGTCAACATCCTCATCTAAGGCCAAGAAAAATGATGGGGCCAAACAGGGAAGTGTAAGTGGAGCAAAGAAAGATTCCGCCTCAGCCAGGGGAAAGACCGAAGGGGCCGAATATAGATCTGCCAGATGGTGGCGAAACTCCTTCAAGATTTCCACCGGATTGCTTGTAAGGAGGTGAGACCTTGTCCGAAGAGCGATGGGTTTATGGGTTGACTGTAAAAACCGCAGTCTATTAGCCAGAAGGGTGCCGGGTTTATTGGCCCTCGCATAGAATTTCTGACGAGCCCACCTCAGTTGACGTTCAGCTAAATCAGTGAGGCATAGATCGAGTTCAGCCCTAGCTTTGTCAACTCGCTCTCTAGTGCTCGATGATGGGGAGTCTTTGAAGGCCCTAGTAACCTGTTCTAGCTGGTTCTCCAGCGTCACCCTATGAGACTGACGCTCTTTGTTTTTACGTGCTGCCAATTGAATGAGACGGCCGTCTTATAGGCTCCCCATAGGGTCACAGGGGATGAAACAGCCCTCATTAATAGAGAAGAAATCCTCTGAGGCCCTCTGGATGGTATCAAGCACATCTGGGCTAGACAACAGGGATTTTAACAGAAAGGACATTAGGCAAAAAGTTAGCAGTCACAAAAATGTGATCTATGCGAGTGAAAATATTATGAGAGGGAGAGTAATAAGTATAATCGCGTGCCAAAGGGTGAAACTCCCGCCAGACGTCAACCAGGCCGTGGGAGGAAATCAGGGATCTAAAACCCCCGGAATCAGTGGGCTGGGAAGATAAAACAGAAGATCTGTCCAATAAGGGGCAGAGCAGCAAGTTGGAGTCCCCGCACAGAAAAACTGTACCAGACCAATAGCGTGCAGATCTCAGTAAGAAATGCAAGCTGGGAGGTATTCGGGGCATAGTATGATAGTATGGTGACATCATTACCTTGCAGAGAGCCTTTTAGCAAGAGGTACCGACCTTGGGGGTCCGCAATCTGATTGGTGGAGACAAAATTCAGGCCCTTACGAAAGGCGACCAGGACCCCTCTTTTTTTGACTGGAGCAGAAGCCGTATATACCTGAGGAAAAAAAGAGGAAACCCGAGAAGGAGCAGATGTCTATGAAAAGTGTGTCTCCTGCAAGCACGCAATGTCAACCCTGTGTGAGTGAAAATATTTAAATGCTTTAGTTCGTTTCACAGGGGACTTCAGGCCCCTAACATAAGATAAGATAAGACCCGGAGGGGAGTCATGAAAATCGACAGCAAAGAAAAAGGAAAAAGAAAAACGAAAGAGAAGATTCTCAAAGTTGAAGAAAAAAGAACAAATAAAAAGTCACTAAGAAGAAAGAGATACACTAAGACACAAAAAATAGGAAAAAAAATAACATAAAAATCACGATAAAGAAAACTAACGCCGACCAAGATCGGCCAGAAATCATATACATTTAAATAAAGCCAGCAGGTTCCACCAGAACACCACAGGCAGGACTGGGGAAGTACTGGCGAGTGGGGGAACAAGTGTCACCGCCCGGGAGAGAGGCGAAAAAGTTAATATCATCACACACAGAAAAAACATTAGGGATTAACTATATGACAGACAAGGGGCCTAAAATATTAATATACGCTCACACAGATTAGATCCGATTGAGATAAGCCCAAACAACAAATTAGTCCAATAGATTGAGCCACCAGGTCCAGGGAAAAAAGGGGAAATTAGAAAGTTTGCCCATAGTGTATCTTATCCCTAACACGTAAAACCAGCCGTTTTACCATAGTTCCCTATTACATACATTTTTAGGATAGTCAGGTGGGCGTTAATCGTCAGGTCAGCTTTTACCAGGGGGTTGCGATGTCTGGGGCCCCATGCGTCGCAATGCTTGAACGTGGGGGTCTGCGGCCACTGGCGAGCTTGGTAGGTGCTGGGGTGAAACTGGAAGGTCTCGCGGCCGGGGCGAAGATGCTGTGGAAGATTGGCTGCAATTGGGATCCACTGGAACATGGAGGCCAAGGGTCTTAAAACATGCTCTCACCTCTTGCTGTGTCCGTAGCTGGTAAGTATGGGCCTTGTAGGTAAAAATAAGTCGGAAAGGGTAACCCCATCGATAGCGGATACCATCCGCTTGTAAAACCAGCAAATAGGGGCGAAGGTTTCGGCGTTTGATGAGAGTTGTTGGCGCGAGATTCGAAAACAGTTGGTAGGAGTGACCCTGGAAAGTCAGATGTTTTGCAGCACGAGATGCCTGCATGAGACGCTCCTTAGTGTTAAAAAAAGTGTAATTTAACAACCACATCGCAGGAGGCTCCTTCCGAGATGGGGCGAGCAAGGGCTCTATGGACTATGTGCATTTCCAAGCGTTCAGGTGGAATGTCGGGAGCAAGCTCCTGAAAAAAAGTAGTAACTGAGCTTCGTAAATCAGCAATACTTTCAGGTAGGACACGTATATGTAAGTTTACGCGACGAGCGCGGTTCTCATGATCTTCAGCAATATCTTGTAGAAAGGAAATCACGGACTTCAAGTAACGATCTCTTGTTCATGACCCTCGTACACTGTAGTAGCATCGTCCATCCTTGACTCCAATACAGATTCATGCCTATCTCCTTCTTTCTTTAAGAACTCGCAGCAAGCTGTCGGAGGCTGTTGTATCTCTTCTTTAATGATCGCCCGTATGTCAGCAGCAGGGAAGGGTCAGTCCCTTCTGGGCTGGTGATTGAGGGAACAGTACACGCTGTCCTCCAGTCCCGAGGGAGAGCGAGTCACTCACCTTGTTTGTTTGCCGCGCCGCCGCCGCCATGTTAGGGCAGATGAAGCAGATTTGGCAGACGTACCAGCGTGCCAAAGGTGAAACTCCGCCAGACGTCAACCAGGCCGTGGGGAAATCGGGATCTAAAACCCCGGAATCATGGGCTGGGAAGATAAAACAGAAGATCTGCCAAAAGGGCAGAGCAGCAAGTTGGAGTCCCCTCACAGAAAAAACTGTACCAGACCAATAGCGTGCAGATCTCATAAGAAATGCCAGCTGGAGGTATTCGGGGCATAGTATGATGTATGGTGACATCATTACCTGCAGAGAGCCTTTTAGCAAGAGGTACCGACTGGGGGTCCGCAATCTGATTGGTGGAGACAAAATTCAGGCCCTTACGAAAGGCGACTAGGAGGCTGTTTGTATCTCTTCTTTAATGATCGCCCGTATGTCAGCCAGCAGGGAAGGGTCAGTCCCCTTCTGGGCTGGTGATGAGGGAAACAGTACACTGCTGTCCTCCGAGTCCCCGAGGGAGAGGCGAGTCACCTCACCTTGGTTTGTTTGCCGCGCCGCCGCCGCCATGTTAGGTGCAGATGAAGCAGATTTGGCAGACGTACCAGCGCCGGCGGCGGGCTGTTGCTTCGAGCAACCGGTGGACCCATCGCAGGACAGAGGCACGGGTCCGAGCAAGGTAGGGAAGAAAGGGCTTCTCAAGCTGTGTGGGAGAGCTACTGATAGCCGGCTGTCTCCCGGAGCGCACGGAGCGGAGTCAACAGGCGACCATCCTCCTCCGCCTCGCGCATGCGCCCCCCAATAATGTTATAATAAGACCAACAATATATTCCAGTGGTGGCCAACTGAGTTGATATGGAGGTTATGTGCCTCATAGAAAAAATCAAACCTTTGATGATATCTTTGCAGCACATAACCTTTGATTCAAAGGTTACATGCCCCTATTTTTAGGTTATGTGCCACAATATAATACAATCACCCCTCGTTCATTGGTGGATTGTGGGAGCATAGGCACTCACCAGTCTGCTGATTCCCCACCAACACTAGAAGAGGAGAGGTTAGGGACTTTCTCAGGCGCCATCTGGGTCGCTGATTGGCTTTTGCATATGTCTATCAGGTAAGTTTATCGCCTTTCCTGCTCTTGTCACTCCTATGCAATAACAGTTAGGTATTGGGGGCCTCTGTAGTCCTTAAACCTCAAAACGTAAGTTTGTATCCTGTTCTACTAATTTATACTGTAACATTTTTCTTTAACCTATACTGTAACATAAGTGACAAAATGAGCATTCACAAAATTACACTGCTGTACCCATTGTTTGTGCCACAGAAGGGTGCCTTTGGCACACCTCTCAAGCTAGCCTACTTCTTGGTAGTTTTTTCACATTTCATAGACTTTTCCATGTGTGTTGTCTCCATTTACTCTTGCATAAAACCTGACTTTGTGGAAAGTCTTCATTAAAGTTGTTCCATTTACCTACTTCTCAGCTCTGGTGCTAGTTTCCAAAAGTAGTCAAAATCACTGCATTTTACTTGCCTCAAACACAAGGATTTCAGTGCATGGCAAATCTGTATCCTCAGGTGAGTAAGAGCCACGATGTGCTGTGGTTCTTCTTCTTTACAACCTATTTTGGTGATCTCTTAGCTTTTATGATGCCCTTTTTTATTAGCTGCCAAAATGCAATATAGTCATAGTTGATTTAAAATTTCATCAAATGTGAAAACTTCAAATAGCCTTAAGCACTTGAACAGAATATTTTTTTTCCCAAAGAACAGAATATTTTAACACTAGGAATAATGTATCATTGTTATGTTAATGCTTTATTACAGTATAATGTACACATGTCCCTGAAGTATACAGTGCAGTGAGATATGCAAAGATGCATCTGTACATAGGGAAGACTAAGCAACCTCTTTACAAATGGATGGTCCAACACAGAAAGGCCAATTCTAAGAAGGATAAAGTCAAGACTTTTCTGAGTACCTACATCTTAAGCCTTCAATACACCTACACCTACACTACACCTTCAGATTCCTCCATACAACTTTCATGAGACCTACCAACAACTATGTAGTATAGTGACCTCCCTGATAGAATACATAGTGATTGGAAGGTGTAGAAAGGTCCTCCTATTACATGGTTTTGGTAGAAGAAAAGTTGGTTGTACAGAAGTTGCAGGGTAATTGTATATGGTGTATGGGGGGCTTTAGGTGAAGGGGCATTCTTTTGATAATAATGAAGTAACACTTTGGAAAGAAAAGACATCTGGTTCACAAAATGTATAAAAAAGACTATGTTCATCAAGAACTACAAAAACTACAAACTAAATAATTTCCCACACTCACCACGCCAAGTGGCCACACTTACCATGCTAAGCAATTGTTAGTTAACCTACAAAGGCAGATAAGATACTGTGAAGAGAGGTGGTGGCCTTTGAACATCTGCCATTTTAACATATTTGAATTGACAACAGTTCACACTTTAAAGGCTGCGAGTATACAATAGTTCACACAGGGGCGGTGGTTGTAATGGTAAAAAATTAGCGCTTAAACTTTAATTTCAGAAAAGTTACATAATCTTTATCATTATCTTCTCAGCTATCTCACCTTTTAAATAGATCAGAGAAGTTAAAAGGTTAAAAAAAAAATTGAGCATGGAAACTTTATAAAATTATAAAAGCAGATATTTCCCCCAAAGTATAACTTCTAAGGTTTAATATATCTGAAAATGCTCAAAGGCAAAGTGTGACTTCTCTAATGCGCCCTGTGATATTGATGTATAAATACTTTTTAGCAACAGGCATTTTGAGAATCCAAAATTAAATTTAATCACACAATGGGTGGGAAAAAATCTTCCCACCAACATATATGTATGCTACCTGTAGCAGACTGAAAAGTATTTTGATCACACTCCTATCTTGCTCTTTGCAATAATGGTTAGCAGTTTCTGTGATTTTGTCAGAATTGCCAAGAAGTGTACAATTATACCTTCTTTCTCTTCACATTAGAAGTGTAATTATTTGGCTCCAATTAAAGGATAACTGTATTCTTAAAATAGATAAGGTAACATAGATTACTGCATTTGGTGTACATTACAGTTCATCACATGGAAAAATTCTTCTACAACCTCACATTCTGTAGTACCTTCTTCTGTGTTGGTCCCATGCAGTCTTGCAACCAAATTAGCCTTCCCTTTGTCTATTCATTATTAGTTGCACTGTAGAACATTGTTAAGGGGGTAGAGGTGTCAGAGTTTGCCAAAACATGGGGTGGCTGGAACTAGTTAATAAAGGAAGAATTCTGGGAGTTTTTTTTCTTAGCTTTTCTTTATCAGCTATGTATCAGCTAACCAAAGGGAACCAAGAAAGTGAAAGCAACTCAAAATCACAGAAATGTTTTAGCTATGCACTTAATTGTTTCATTAAAGTGGACCTAAACTCAAGTAGATTATTGATAACATTTACATAGAAAGTCTCAAATTCTACTCACATATTTGCATTGAAATGCCTAATCATTTATCCTACAATATAAATGCTGAAAAATAGTTTCTGGTCTTGCATGACTTCAGCCATGCCTGTAGGAGCCTGTTTCAGAAATTTTCAGGATTTTTAGAAGGTCTTTTGATCAAAGCCAATGGTTCTTGAGTGGCATCCTTTTTCTGCACTTATTCGTTTCTGCCCTCTGCCAGGTTGGAGCTTTGTTCTGGCAATACCTATTGCTTGGCATTGTTTTTGTGTACTGTTGTCTTTGAAAATTTAGAGAAGCAACCTACCCCTCACTGTATCCCTCTACCAGTAAAGAGAGGATTGCACCTTTGTTTTGTTCTCACTCATAACCTTTCTGTTCACCTGTTTTGGTATGGTCAGTATTTATTTTTAAATTCCTAATTACCTGTTACATGCTTCTAGCATTGTTTTTCCACCCAACTACTCATATTGCAAGAGAAGTGTGTTGATTATAGCATAGTTTTTTAATAGGTTTCTTCAATAGATTTAATTGTGGTGATTACCTAATCAGCACATAAAGGAAAGTTAAGTTACCCGTTTGTCGCAGTTTAACAGACACCACCAGTGAAAGGGTGTTAAACCCATAGAGATGCTCATTAAAAAAACACGCAGTGGTCTCTTATTTTCTCTTGTATCTACATCTACTTTATTTGTGAGGCATTTGTATTTGTTTTTAATATACTAAATAATTTTAGTATGTTAATTATATTTTTTTTCTTTATCTTTTTGGAGTGGCAGTCCAAGCCTTAAAATACAATAATTTTAATGCAGTTAAAAGTGAAGGCTGACAGTGAAGGCTCATGTATCCTGAGTTATAAATTATTTAAGTATAGGTTTGAACTCTTGAACTATGTGCAGGTTGGTAGTGAAATAGGTAGCAATATATAAATTTGGAGTAAACAGAGTTATTCTTTCATCAAATAGAATGTGCATATATGTTAATGTGTGTGTATATATATAAATATATATATATTTACCTTTCTTATATTTTTTGTTAACACAAGAAGGCCTGGTCATTGATTGTAGTAATATATTCCTTTTCATAAGCCTAACTAAACTGGGGAAAAGAGTTCTGATTCAACAAATGTTTTTAGAGCTTTGAACATGAGCTGAGAAGCTCTAGGAAGAGGTCACAAGCTAGCATTCTCTTTCATCTATACTATACATCCTAATAGAGTCTGTAGCAGTTTCAGACCTAAAGCACAGTCAGGTGAGGTCTGGGAGGAGTAGGGGTAGGCAGTGGCTGCTGGTGGGTGTTCACCCTTCATCTACTTAAACAAACATGTTGTAGATAAAAGGCCATGTCTACATTTTCTGTCTTGTAGAATTCTGTAGAATTGATGTTGCATTTTTAACACACTGTTAAAGAGTTAAATGCAGTCCTAGGGGGAAAAATGGTTTGAACACATTTGTGACACATTCTATGCATGTCATTGGTTGTGTTCACATATCTATCCACCAGTCACATCCATGTGGGGATCTATATTGACTTGATGTGTCACGTCTGACACGGATATGTGTACGTGTTCCCAATTTTAAATGTTAAGTTATTAACACAGTTACACTGGTGACTAGGTCTAAAACAGAAATGGTACAACAAATTGCCCGCTACCCACTAATAAAATTACCAATAAAAATTTTCAGGGCCCCACAGTACTGTAGAGTGCAAAGTGGTCACCATAAAACTAGTTTTGTATATATTTTTTATATCCCTATATTTTTCTTATAACAGATAAACAATGCTTCCTTTAATCCCTAATATCACATTTTATATGCACCCTATTGTTAATGAAGAGAAACCAATAAACTTGGATTTAATGGACTAATGTGGCTTCTGAAAAATATTTTTATATGCTTCAGCATTTGGTATAGAATGAGGAACAAGCTGTTCAATGTGTTTCAAAGAGAAATACAATCCTGCTTGTAAGAAAGTTTATATTTGGATGCAACCACATAAATCAATAATAAAAATGAATTTATGATGATATTGAATTAAAAGAGTAGAAATGTATTCACTACCCAAAATTGTAAGTAAAAGGGGAAAGTTGTAAAAATGATCCTGGGTATTGCAATCAGATTCATATATAATATATCTGTGCTTTGCTTTCCTATTTTTCCGCAAATACACTGGCAGAATTGCTGAAGATGTAGAGGAGAGCTGTGGAAATATAATATATATATATATATATACAAGTATTCGGCCCCCGTGAACTTTTCCACATTTTGTCACATTACAACCACAAACATGACTAAATTTTATTGAAATTCCATGTGAAAGACCAATACAAAGTGGTGTACATGTGAGAAGTGGAATGAAAATCATACATGATTCCAAACATTTTTTACAAATAAATAACTGCAAAGTGGGGTGTGCGTAATTATTCAGCCCACATGGGTCATTGTCCTGCTGGAAGGTGAACCTCAGTCTCAAGTCTTTTGCAGACTTCAAGAGGTTTTCTTCCAAGATTGCCCTGTATTTGGCTCCATCCATCTTCTCATCAACTCTGACCAGCCTCCCTGTCCCTGCTGAAAAGAAGCACCCCCAGAGCATGATGCTGCCACCACCATATTTAACAGTGGGAATGGTGTGTTCAGAGTGATGTGCAGTGTTAGTTTTCTGCCACATAGCGTTTTGCATTTTGGCCTCATCTGACCAAACTTTGTGCAGTGCATGACTAATAGTTGTCCTATGGACAGATTCCCCCACCTGAGCTTTGGATCTCTGCAGCTTGTCCAGAGTCACCATGGGCCTCTTGACTGCATTTCTGATCAGCGCTCTCCTTGTTCGGCCTGTGAGTTTAGGTGGACGGCCTTGTCTTGGTAGGTTTACAGTTGTGCCATGCTCCTTCCATTTCTGAATGAATGCTTGAACAGTGCTCCGTGGGATGTTCAGGGCTTTGGGAATCTTTTTGTAGCCAAAGCCTGCTTTCTTTGGACTTCATGGTGTTGTTTCTCCCAATATTCTCTTAGAGGCCGTCACAGAGCAGCTGTATTTCTACTGATATTAGAATACACACAGGTGCACTCTATTTAGTCATTAGCACACATCAGGCAATGTCTATGGCCAACTGACTGCACTTAGACCAAAGGGGGCTAAATAATTACGCACACCCCACTTTGCAGTTATTTATTTGTAAAAAAAAATTGGAATTATGTATGATTTTCGTTCCACTTCTCACGTGTACACCACTTTGTATTGGTCTTTCACATGGAATTCCAATAAAATTGATTCATGTCTGTGGCTGTAATGTGACAAAATGTGCCAAAATTCAAGCGGGCCGAATACTTTTGCAATAAAATTGATTCATTTTGATTCATTTTTGTGGCTGTAATGTGACAAAATGTGCAAAAGTTTTGCAAGCCACTGTATATATTGTGACAGAAAGCCACAGAAGATCACAGAGTGTATCAAAAATGGGGTATAGAGTTGCAAGAAAAAGTTTGTGCACACTTTGGGATTATGTGGAGTTTTGCATAAATTGGTCATAAAATGTGCACACCAATAGAAAAACACAGCTTTTGCTTAAAGCAATTTTATTGAACATAATATGTAAACATTCACAGTGCAGGGTGGAAAAAGTATGTGAACCTTTGGAATAACTGGTTGACCCTTTTTTGGCAGCAATAACCTCAATAACAAACGTTTCCTGTAGTTGCAGATCAGACCTGAATAACGATCTGGATTAATTTTGGACCACTCCTCTTTACAGTTTCAGTGTAGCAATATTCTGGATAATACCACAAGTCTTTCTCATTATCAAAACAATTGTAGTGTTCAAACAGTGTTTCAATGCGGGTTAAAATTTAATTAGTGGCAGTGAGAAATGTGAGAGAGCAGAGACCATGTGCTGCCTGCATCTGCAACCATTTCAGAATCTCTATACTATAGGTTGGTATTCCCCAAATCTGTCTCCTTCTTCACTGTTGTTATCTACCAAATTTGTAATTTTATTTTATAAAAGCAAATTAAAACATACATTTAAATATAAAATAATGTTACCACTTGCTCTCTAGGTGCAGCAGAAGGAAGAAGTCATACCCCAAAGTAGAGAGTTCGGGAAAGGCTATTGAAAGTTTTTTTTTATTTTGTTTAGCTAAATATTTTTTTTCTGCTTTTAATTCATTTAAATACCAAGATGCAAAACATTACAACATAGATTTTTAATTAAATTACAAAGACTGCAAATCAAAACTCTCTCTGCTACTGTGGTAGAGCTATTATCTTATATTTTCCTTGGAACACTAAAAGAATCATCACTTAGACATTGAATCTATTTTATAATTTATTAACAAACTACTAAAAGCTCAATGCTTACAAGCCCAGATCATAGTTAAATCATCCATATTTTATATTTTTCCAGGTATCCACATTTCGAATGCTAAGAATTTATGTTAGTTTTGATCTGTGCGTTATGGCGTTCCATTTTTGAAGCTTATGTAAATAGGGCAAAAACATAAATGTAATTTACATATTCAGATTTCCATGAATTATTTTAATATATAAAAATATATTTTAATATATACAGTTGATTACTCCATTCATTATATCACATTAAAATTATTGCTTGTTATTAATCTATAGTAGGAGTTCTGCTTAATTCTGTGGCAAATATTACCATGTTTTATATACCTGTATTATTAGAATACTTCTGCTTGATAACCTTGTAGGAGTATTAGTGTACTTGCAACAAAACATTTGTTAGTACTATTAGTAATAATTTTTTAGTTTGCACAACCCTTCGGAGGCCTGCTACCTTCTTCTTAGTCCAAAGGTTTAGCAAAAAGTGAGAAGAAATAAGACAAATTCCTAAAAACATAATTTAAAGTACCGTATTTTCCGGCTTATAAGACGACTTTCGAACACAGGAACATGTGTGCAAAAGACGGGGTCGTCTTATACGCCGGGTGTGGCTGGCAGGGGGGTGCAGGGGACCATCTAGGGAAGTCAATAGGTCTGCTTCCCGGATCTTTGCTCCATGGGCTGCGTGCTGGCTGACAGAAGCAGAAGCAGAGAGACATCGGG
>CM070032.1:194451813-194470358 GCA_036250615.1 Ptychadena robeensis
GCACTACTCTGCTGCATACATGTTTTCACTTATCCTATCCTTACTAATACAAAAAAAGATTGGGCTTATAAGGGTGTTGGAGATCTGTGGGTTGAAAGTCAGAGTAGACATAATTTTTTCTATTTGGTGTGCATTGGAAGAGAGGTAGTCTTATACGGCGAGAATATACCAAACTCTATATTTTAAATGGAAAAGTTGGGGGTCGTCTTATACGCCGGAAAATACGGTAATACATTTATAGGTAGTGGATAATAAATCCAATTACTGTATCTTTTGGATTATAAGATATACTTTTCTTCCCAATAAAACCAATGGGGAAATGTCTGTACGTTTATGGTCCGAATATGTTAAAAAAAACATTTTCCAAACATCTTGTTTCTGCATCACAGGAAGCTGGAATTTGTTCCATTCCCTCCAGCCAAGCCAAAATGCAAAGAGGGAAATCTTGGCTGCACTAGCACTATCCATTTTCTGGATACACTGACCTCGTACCAGGGGACACATTTTACAATCTGGCACTAACAACATACCCATGAGCAGCTATTTACAAAATCCTATTAACTCCCTCAGCTATTACTGTTGTGAGCTCAGTCTGTAGTTGAACATATAATGTGGCTCCTCCCATATGTAAAATTCTGTTTAATAGCTGAGGGAATTAAGGCTTTTTAGATAGTTGTGTAGGTGTGTATTTACATTAACATTCTGCATTGCAATAAATAATTATGTAACACAGACTCATATCTCATCCCATATGTAAATGAATGCTCATGAGTAAGTTGTTAGTGCCAGATTGTAAAATATGTCTCTCCATTCTTTGGTCAGTGGTTTCAGAGTACTGCTAGTGTATAAACACATGCTGACGTTTAGGCCCTGCATTCTCTACTAGAACTAAGACCTCCCACTACTACTTCTCTACTGGAACTAATAGAAGGAGTACATCAAAATGGAATGTTTCTCGGGGTTATCTTTTAGTAAGCTGAGGGATTTAAGTAAGCTGAGAGATAATAAGGTATGTTGCATGGTATGTATATTTAATGTTAGTAGACTTTGTATATAATGTACCTACTTACTTCCAGAGAAGTGAACAAGCAAAAGTCCTTTAGTAGTTCTTTATGGGTTTATGTACTATAACCTCAACTTTGTAGAAGTTTATTGTATTGGGTCACTTGTTAAATATCTCTAGATCAGGTATAGCAAACTCAAATACACATAGCAGGTCAAATTTAAAAACTTTAACAAACCTAGATATTTTTGGGAAATGTCTACAAATGTGGACATTTTTTTCTTGTTATCAGATCTCGGTTTGACACCCCTGCTCGAGATATTTAAGATTTATATCAACATTCCAGGCAACAAAAGAGGCACACTTCCATGTTAAAAAGAGTTTGCCTTTACTGATATTTCCCCATGGACAACTCAAAGTTTTTTCATAGAAAGATCTTTCCAAACTGACCAAAAAAGACCCTACTGTCATTTCAGTCTAAGAACATTACTGAAAAGTTGCAAAAATTACAATTGAGCTGCGCTCTCATTGTTTTTGTTGTTGAAAGTAGGTAAACAGTTCCCTTTTGTCTGACGTGGAAAAGCATTTATGTAGTGAACAATAAAATCAAGTAACAAGCACACAACTCTTTCACAACAATGAAGGTTTGAAAATGACACATATCTCAAGGAAGCAGATTTCTGTATAGCGCGGCTTTTCTTACTGTGTATAATTACTTTGACTTATCCAGAGAATTTGTTGCTCTTTGATCACTGTAATTCTTTTGCATTGTTCGCTTTACACTTTGTACATAGCAATTATCTTGTTACTATGGTAATTTAAAAAACTCATTGTGGCAACAATAGTTTTGCTGAATATTCTCAATAACTAGACTAATTATAATGACGATTAGGGGCTGTCCATTACATTTTATATTTTATTAAGTAATATAATATTCTATATAATATTGAAACATTTGAAAAAATAAATAAAATAAATCTAATTGGAGTGAGGTAGCATAAATGTTACAGTGTAAAATGTACATAAATGGGAGTTGCTTTTTTTAAAGTATATTGGTGTGTGTTTTTTTCCTAATTATTGAGCGTCCCACTAGCAACATTTTTATTCTCTTTTCCAAAAAAAGATTAAGGCTGGGGTCCTCAAACTACTGTGTAAGGGTGAAAACTATGAGTAAACTATTCTCAGTGGTAAATTACTGTTTAATGTTAGAGATCTGGAGTTTAAAATCGTAGGCAGAGTAATAGTAGAGTACGCATACGCATATGCAGAGGAAGTAGAGTAGAGTACGCGTACGCATATTCAGAGGAAGCAAAATCTGTAATGGGAGTCTATGAACATTTTAAAGTATATATGCACATAAATGCACCAAATGTGCTGTTTTCACGCATTGTATACTTTGGAAATACCTGGTAACGTGTTTGGATGGTTGATTGATTTCAATGGGAAGCTCTGCAAACGCTTAGCACTTTGTACAGCACTTTTCAGATGTGTTTTGAGCAGTAAATGCCTGAGGGTGAACATATTACCTTGTCTATGCCCCAAACCACCCAATTGATGCTAGAGATCTACACACAGGTCATATGTGTGATACTAGATATGTTACAGTAATATTGATGTCAAGATCCTCTTTGAGGATTGTATTGGATCTTCCATATACTATATTGTATACTTTATTAAGTGATTAAAACTGTCACGCTATATTGAAATAAATTTATTTTTTAATATATATAGACACTTAACCACTCAAACAGTCCCTGGGTTGTTTGCCAGTGTTACCGCTAATAGGTGCCACCATAGAGCTTGGCTTTAGACCAACCTCTTATTTTCTTTCTTACGAACATATTAACATGTCTTTGCCCCCAAATCACCCTGTTGACCCTATCTGCCCTGCACTGCCATAGTATACAACACCAGGGCCACCGTCAGGGGAAAAAAAAAACAGGGGACACTCCTGTCCTGGGCCCGAGCAGCTAGTGGGGCCCAGCTGTCACTTGCGGGGGGCAATCTTAGCAGAGCCTCACGCTGTATGGGAAGCCGTTTGTGATGCCGACTGCGCGGGAACAGTGACAGGTATGGCACCCGGCTTCCTGTACAGCGTGAGGCTCTGCTCTGCTACTCTAACCCATCTCCACCCCCCTTTTCCAGTATGGGGCCCTGAGTTTTCTGACAACAACCTTGTACTACACCGCAGCTGCAACACAGTTAGTGTGAATTAGCCCTTATACTATGTTACATACATGCAGGCTTTTCATTATGGCTGAGCTTCGGAATAATATAAATCTACTCCTGGATGATTGGAAAAATCTGTATCTGTATCAAATCTGTATTGTAGAACAAATGTTGCAGACGGCACCATGCAAAAGTTAAAAAAACAGCAACTACCCTCAAAACTTTGTTCTCCTTGTGTGCCTTTGATATAAGCACTTCATTAAGAGAGACCTACGTAGCAGGAAACTACTGTAAACTATCCAACCCCTAATGATGCAAAAGAGATGTGTTGTCTGCCTAAATAGCCTTTCTATTAGCCCTCCCACAATCTTCACTGATGTGACATGGATTTCATAGGGATTACGTTCATTGGTGCATATGCAGTTGCTGCATAATATGTATGCATATTGTCCCTCAACCATCATGTCCTTCTTGGTATCCAACGCCTCAATTGTCTGTGTACATAAAATGTAAATGTTTCATCTAAAACACTATCCAAACTTAATTCATTAGGCCATATTTCTAAAACCTAACTAATTCGTAATGGACTAATATGGCAAAATAATTCACAATAGAAACCTGAACCTGAAATGTTTAGGTCAACCAGTAGTTTGGAAAAGCTGAAAAAGAGACATTTTATACTCCATGCTCACCAAACTGTTTTTGGTTACAGTATGTCACTCTTTACATTTAACAATCTCTTAAATTAATATTGCAATCTCTTTTTATTTAAACTGCTCAATTGTAAGGCTTTTTATTTCTTACTAGCAGGCTTATTTCTAACACCTATCTAAACTTCCTAACAAGCACACTATTTCTAACAAGAAATATTGGTTACCCTGACTAATACCTAGGCTTTTCATGACTTTGTTTGCAGAGTGAAAGATTGAGGAGGATATAAAATACAAGAAAGCGCGGGTGGCTCAGCCTTGAAACACTTGATAGTTTTCCCATTGTGAAAAGTATAGTCATTTTTACACTAGGTCAGTGGACTACAGAATTACTGATAACACTGCTCCTTCTCTAGATGTAAAACATAAAGAAAATGTCAGACAGATGACTGAAAGTTGCCCTCAGTTACCTAAAAAATGAAATACGTCCTAGATTGTCAGATGGCCTATTGTTAGAAATATGTGTCGCTTTTTAGATTTGACCCAGTGTATCATTACAGAATCAGTGATAAAAGACAGCTGTAACAAAAAGTTAACTTTTTCCACCTGTAGTTAAATTGCGCTCTCAGTCAAAGTGCTGCTGCCTGCTGCAGATGCCGAAGTATATTTCATTTTACCAAATAGGTTATAAGGAAAACAAATGTATAGCAAGCATGAGTTGGAATAATGCCTAGTTATAAATACTAATTTGTAAAGTTTGGGTTTATTTTGGTAACAGGAACAATACATCTAGTTCTACCAACACACCCTCATGCAGCAGACCACACAACCCTTTAAAAAAAAAAACACATGGCAACAAAGGGCAATATAGTATTGTGGTTTGGGTTTGCTAAGGTAATGAAGCAGGTGCATTTTCATAAAAATGAATTCATGGCACCACAGGACACCAACACACATAATGTATGTGCTGTATTAAGCTCACATGTAAGGTAAGAGCAGCCCGTTTGTCACTCCATACTGTGAACCTGATATACTTAGAGATAAAATGTGGGCAAACATGTAAATGACAGCAGGGGGTCATTGAAAAGGAACTTAAAAATACTATGGAAACCTGCTCATGCCCTTTCTCTCGTATACACCTGATATACACCCTAGCCCTGACCTATTTGGGGTTTAAAGTCTGGAACTACAAACAATGTGGTCCTAGTACTAATATTGCCTAATTGACCACATTCTTCAAAGGGAAACCTAAAATACAAGTAAACAAAAGCAATATGTTGTGATAACTTGAATGAAATAGCAGTAATATTGTACTGATGTTAAAATAGATCAGATTAATTTTGAAGATTCAAATTTTAATTTATTGTTTATTTTTTTCTTGGTGAAGGTATCACAAAAAAAGTAACATTAATATATTATTTTTTGTTTTAAAAACTTAAACTTAAAAACTTGTCTTAAAATCTTACTGATAACCTAAAGTTTGATCTACGTTTTGTCTTTCTGTGTTTACTCTTCCCCATCTTTTATCAGCATGCTAATGATGTAAATATCTACCCATTGATGCACACAGTTACATTATTGGTGTGTCTGTTATTCATTAAGGTGGTCACTAGTAGGAGTGATGGTACATCTCTTAAAAAAAAAAAACAACAACTGAAATTCAGTATGTGATTAAGGCAGGTGGGGAGCTGCAAGACAGTAACAATCAGTAAAAAAAAAAAAGGCATCTAGCCCTGGTCCCTTTTGGACAAAGGTCGGAAACGGAGTTTATCCAATGGGTTAGATCACTCCGTCGATAGAGAAAATTTACACAAGATGCACTTTTCATACTGTGACAGACCGATGGTAAGTAGTCCATGTGCGGCAGTGAAGGGGTCTGCTGGTGTGTCCTGTAGGGAGTCCAGAGTAGTGTTGGGGAGCGACAGTAGGTTGCTGTCCAGTTTTGTTATATTTTGGTTACAGGGATCTGGACTCTGGAGTAGGGATGGAAGGAACTGGGAGGGCCTTCCCACTCCACCAAGATACACCTGCTGGACCCTAATGAGGTTGCTGGGTGTGTCTCCACAAAAGGAGCTGGGACCAGTCAGTCAGGGCTTCCTAATGAGGTGGGGGAGACACTGTGCTGCTGGAGCAGCGGATACTAGGGGGCACACAGGGAGTGTGTAGCCCAGTCTGGAGACGTCTAGGTGCCGGGCTGTGATAGCTTTTCCCTGAGCTAAAGGGACAAGCCTATGTTGAACCTTGTGCAAGCCAGGAGGCTTGGTATTTCCAAAGACATTTGTGTTGTGGATTAACCCCTGCGAGGGAAATTTCTGTTCGGACTTACTGAATAAATATGGGCAGGAGCCCATGTTGAATGGTTTGCTGCCTTTGAGGCTGATTCTCCAAGATACATACAGTTATCATGTTATGTTTTATGAAAGCAATTGAATAAATGTTAATGGAAGAGCAAAAGTGTTAAATGAAATATGCAGAAGGCCAAGAAAATCCAATGTATCACACATGTTGGACAACCCGCAAAAGGGGAGCAGCAAACAACTTCAAAAATGTGTTGATGATGTGGATAGGATGTTTTTGAAGAAATAACAGTAGGCATTCCTTTGGTCCAACTAGACAAACAACATTTACATACTACCTGTGCCTTTAACTTAAAGCTGAATTTAAGGTCTTAAAAATATCTTGTGCTGTGTTTTGTAATTTATTTTACTTATGCTGCATAAGATTCTCCAGGAAAGTTTAGATAATAGTGTGAACAGACGAACAGTTATTATACATAATCATGCATTATGTTCCTCTGACCCTCAGCAGAACGAATGTGAAAGTTAAATTCTTTTTTTTTTTTTTTTTTTTTTTTTTTTTCAACCAATTTTATTGGTTTTTTTTTCAATCTTGTAGCCAAATACAGAAAGAAAACACCAATTTTTTCCAACAAAAGCGGGCGGACGATACATGTATCAGTAATCACATTAACATGATGAGGGCCACGTCAGTAGAACATTTTGTAAGACGGTGCGACAGATCGCTGCCGCTTATGTGTACAGTGCGCACGTTGTGTCCGGCTTAGGCAGTAGCAGTAGGCATCTCCATTAAAACCCAACTTGAACGCACACAGAACATAAAATTCAAAAAATCTAGATAAACAGAACCGGGACAAAGGAAAAGACCAAAGTAGCATAGAAAATCAAAACGTATCGTCAAACCGTTGCCATCGACCCCACCCCTGATATTCCCATTTTCTGGGGTCTTTCCGTCACCCCACGTGTCCTAACTCCTGTCACAGTATCCTCAATTCCCCAGGGTAATTTCGTTTAAGTCATTTGCAGGGGTACCAGGTTGACTGTCGGTATGTCGCATCAGTTGAAATCTCCGTGCGGAGAGTGTAACCCAAAACTTTTTCCAACGCCTCTGAATAGTTTCGTGATGCCTTATCCCCCAACGAATCGGTCGCCAAACCTCTCCAAAGAGAATAGGTGTGAGGTATTGCTTAAGCAATAGACGGCGCGTGTGGCGATAACCATTGCCTCATAATGCAGCGGCGGGCTGCTAAAGTTAAATTCTTTTGATTTATGTGACTAATCATACACAGTAGAATTTTGTGCAATGATATGATGCAAACATAACATTTTAAACTTTGCCTCATCCCTGAACGCCAATTTTAAACACTGTATAGCTGCCCTAAAAAGCCTTTGGATTGATAATGCAATACCTTTGTTATACAAAACCTGCTGTGTATGCAACATAGTAATGTTTATATTACAGGTATAACACATCCTTACTCTGCAGACGTTGTTCTTTGCTTTTGCAGCACTGTATTCATTAAAACTGTCTTGCTAAGGTCAAATAGACTGTCAACAATAAGCAAACTGCATTTTGCAAGCCTTGTACTTTGCTCCCAAATTTTATCAGCTAGTTCACAGTGTACAGCAATGCCAAATATGTGTACTTTCCTCAAGAGGGTTGTATGCAAAGTGCTGACACACTCCATTGAAACTATAACAGTAATGTGACCCATATGTTTAAACATTTTTGGACACTTGGATGCATGCGATCACTAAGTAAACAGTCCACCATACTTTTTGTATAGACAATATAACAGTAGGACAAGGTGAAAATTGCTGTAGCCTTATGTCAGGGGAAAGCTAATCATATTTCATTGTTCTCCTTTGTTAGTCTGTAAATGGAAGTGCATTTTTAAAAAATCTCTCAGTGTATAAAATAGAGGAACTGTCAGTATTCAGGTGAGAATAGAGATAACATGTAAAAACAAATAAATGTATGAATATATATATATATATATATATATATATATATATATATATATATATATAGTGGGGGTTCAGCTCAAACGGCGTCTGTAAATGAGAAATATCCACACAAACAGGATTCTTTTTAGGGCCCCTGCCCGTATTTATTAGCAGCACTCCAAGTTCAAACACAAAATCACCCTCACAGGGGTTAACATAAGCCAAACTAAAGTCCTGAAAATGCCAAGCCAGGGGGCTTGGCACCGATCAAACAGCAGTTCCTTCCTTTAGGAACCCTTAATGGCCTGCCTCCTAGCAGCCATCAGCATTGGGCCACACACTCCTTTGGTGCCCTGTGTTTGCTGCACCCAGCAGCAGCACTGTCTCCAACCTCATTGGGAGCCCAGACTGAGTGGCTTCAGTCCCTTTTGTGGAGACACACCTGGCTCCACTCACCTGCAAACAGGTGTTAACCTTTTAGTGGACCCTGGGGGAATAGGAAGACCTATCCCACAGTCGGGGAGCCCTTTAAGAAAACACAAAACAAAACACTCAGCACTCTATAGTTGCTGGGCAATAATATCCCGGACTCCTTCCAGGACACCACCAAATGGTCCATTCACACAGTAACAGATGACCAGTCTGTCACAATATATACTAAATAAATGTAACAGATTATATAAAAATAAGGTACATTTATATACAGTATATAGATAACTTTATATATATATATATAAAACTTTCTATGTCAAGTTATGTAAAGTGAACTGGTGCACATTAAAGGATTATTAAACCCTTACTATACAAGTGTCAGTCTGCATCGTTTATGGGTTATCAACCATTATAGTATAACTTGAATATTACCAAACAAATCTCCTAATGATAATGGTATAATTATTACCCATAGCTAAACATTATGTAGCTTGTAAACAGCTGAAAATGGTAATTTGATTTGTTTCATTGTTTTATAAACCAAGCTACACTTTGTGATCGTTCTTTGGTGTCAAAGATGTAGCCGAAGAGAAGTGAGGGTGGTTAGGAAGGCTGCCCATTGAACGGAATGTCATGGTCCTCACATCCCCAGCATTAAAGATGACACTGGGGATGTGAAGGGGGAGGAAGTGAAGGCAGGAAATCATAGCAAATGAATATGTCAACTAGTAAAAAAATAATGGGGTTAACAAAAAAATAATACTACATGTTGACAAATGTTATTCTTATGCAATACATATCAGATCACACCAACCTATGTAAATAATATATAAAGCAAATAAATGGTAGAACTAAACTGATCTGCATAAAGTATGCAAAAAGTATCATATCAATCAAAATTGCATGCAACAAACCCTCTTAGTCCCCTGCTGACTATTTGAAACACAGCACTGTCTCAAAAACACCCCTATATATTCACACATGGGAAATATGTGTTGAAATAAACTCCACTAAGCTGTATTTGCATGATTTTAATTGCTGACCCAAGAATATACTCCGTTAGATGATTAGATAGTTTTTCCTAAGGGTAGTTTTTATGAATCAGTGTTGAGAGTTTGTCATATGTGGAATTGTGATTCCATTTTTAATACTTTATGTATTCATTGATTTATTTTGCATACTGTATATTATTTATCATTTATCATAGACTTTGCCGCAAATTATTTTCTACTTGCTAAGTAGTTGTATTGGGTTGGTTGTAATGAATTTGTAAAGCTTAGTGTCCTTAGTGTTTTTCACCATTGGCAGATGAGGTCCTTCATCCATTTTGTTAATTAATGTCCTCCTGCCTAAATGAAGGAAAGGGAATAGAAATTGTCTTAGTTATAGGGCCAGGAAGGCTAGGGAGGGTAGCATGTTCAAAAATATATATATATATCGGAAGAAGGACACGAGGCACACAACCTAGTGCAGCAAAGTAAAGCACTCTAAATGATCAAATAAAAGAAATAAACACAATAAAGGAGGTACAGTGCAGGCTTAGAAGGGCTGTTCTGCTACAAGGATGTGTCGTGTGTATACCAAGATGACATCACTTGCTGGTTACATATGATATCACTTCCTGGTTAAAGATACTGTAGGGTTCAGTAAAATTAATGGAGCGTGTTTCAGACGACACCAATTTTGTGATGGTTGACAAAGGGTTGCTGCCCAAAACGCATAGCACGCAATTATTTATTATCTTTTCTTAGCTGTTCAAAACATATAAGCTAATTGATATGATCATACTATGCAAACAATTGACGAGTAGCACAAACCATTCCATAATAAATAATTATATATATATTTTTTTTATTTCTATTGCATTTTAGATATATTTCAAATGTACAGTTTTAATGTAAATACCTTGTGTTGTTTTAGCTGAATGTAAATCCATGTTTCCGCTGTGTTCCATGATGTATATCTATCTAATTTATCCTTTGAACAATGTTTCTACAACAATTTCACTTACAAGTCATTCTTCTAAAGATAACTTTTCAATATTTCATGTGTCTCATAGACAACTGCTTCTGTTGAAGAGATAAGAGAATCAGCAGAACTCTTTCTTTTCTGATTATGTATATATATATATTTATTGTTTGTTTGTTTTATAATATTATTGTTACTAATATTGTGACTTATACAATATATATATATATATATATATATATATATATATATATATATATATATATATATATATATTGTGATTATATAAAATATATTTTTCTATTATTATTATTTTTTACTGAATTGCACATTTGTATTTGTCTTTTCATCTTCTGTCTCATGAAATGCTAGCTGATAAGAGGATACATAGGACAGGAAAAATTGATGCCATTGAGATATTCTTTGCCATTATAAAAAGATTGCTTTTACTCAAACAGGTCACACAATACTACTGGCAATAAGGTTAAGAAAAAACATTTTTGGATCATTCTTTTTTCTTTAGCTTTCATTTTGCTGAAATTCAAAAAACATTTTAAGTCAAAGAAAAGGATATGCAGTCATTTGAGACATTGGACTGGAATACTTAATTTTTACTATATCACCTGAACATTCCTTTTGGAAAATTTTGCAATAGTACAGTGTTGTACCATGGATGAATACAAAAAGTTTGGAGTTTAAGTGATCTCGTTCATTGGCTTACTGAACAAATTAGAGAAGAAAGGTGTTGGGATGTCCCAGATTAAGCCTGAAGCAGGGATCTGAGACATCATGAAAGCCAGTTAACCAATAAAGGGTATCACTTAAACTCCAGCTTTTCTATATTGCAAATTTTAAAACACATGAATGTAGAATGTCCTGTAGGCAATAGGCATGACTCTGCTTCTAGATACACTCCATTGTCTGTCAGTTCTGGTCAGACAAAAACCATGGTTATCTTTTCATACATGACACTTGGGTAAGTCAGTTTAATCAACAGTCAGTTATATAAAGTCATGGGGAAATTGGAATGACCATAAATGTATTAGGTTTTATCAAATTGGATTGGCCAAAAATATAGTTTAAAAGTTGGTCAGATTGGTCAAATGCTTTACATTTTACAAGTATTTGATGTTTTTCAATGTCCTCTTCCTCAATGTGCCAAGGCTTTGATCATCATCAAAAGATAATTTTTTGTGTGAAAATATAGTCATTGGTCAGTCACAAGGAGTCAACACTGCAGAATTACTTGTTACTATTACTAAGTTTGTTGTAGTATAATAAAAGATATGTTGTAATATCAGAATATTGTACCTTAAAAGCCTGTTCTTGTTTCTTGTTTGTTTGATACATAAGTTACAGGGTCTTGGTTCTATATTAAGAAAAATAGGGAAAGCTATTTTTAGCTTGCATTGGCATTCTCCAAGTTATACTTTATTTGTAGTGCTGAGTGCGAATATTGAAATCGCGAATATTTATTGCGAATATCAGCACTTTGAAAATTTGCAAAGATCTCAAATATAGTGCTATATCTTCGTTATCTCTAATGTTCAAGATTCTGGGAAAAGTACCATGCGTTGCGTTTGCAATATTCAAATGAACAAATGGCGATTTTCACAATGAATTACTCACATTTGTTTTATGTGGTGATTACACTGCAGCTGCAATTTCACATTTCTCCACTAGATGTTGGTGTGACAACACACATTGTGTTTGTTTTATTTGCATGTAAAAGTGCAGAGTGCAGACATCTGCAGAGTCTTCTCCTATCAGTCTCTCCTCTCCTCGCTGGCTGTTACTGTGTCCATAGGATTGCAGTTTCCACGGATGAAGAGAGGGAAAGATGACAGTTCATCTATCTCTCGCTCTTCATTGCCTATGGCAGCAGGGATTTGAGTTTTGCTGGCATAGGCAATTATACGTACAGTACAGATGGGAGAGCCAGACACCGGCTGGCATCTCATAACTTACAGCTCCTTCACCTCCCCGCTAATTTCCAGTGCGACCACCGGCGGCTGAGTGGCCGTGGACCATAAGACGCAGGCACTTTTTGACCCCAATTTTGGGAGTGAAAAAGTGCGTCTTATGGTTTGAATAGGGAGGGGGCACAATAATGTTACTAAATAGAAAAGGGGGGCCCTGCAAGGAATGTTTCTCAACTTTAAGCTCAATTGTTAGGATATCCACCGATTGCAACCTCTATGCATTTCTAAGCATGATAAAATCTGCCTTAATTTGTTTTTCAAACATATAAGTGATTTTTCATCTGAAAATTAAGTCTCTGTAAAATTAAGTACTTTGAATTCTATATAGTAGAAGTACCCAACATTATAACTTAATTATGAACATTGCTAAAGAAAAGGCTGGGAAAGATTTTAAAATTAAAAAAAGTCTAAATTTCATATCAAAAACATTTCTACCTGATTTTGAACATAATGTATGCATAAACTTTATGATCTTCATGCAACCATTCCCTACACCTGCAGCAATGTTGGTGGGCATACAATGCTCAGGGGCTAGTCAAATACAAAAAAATAACAAGCAACCATCTCTAGCAGGCACTACCATTCCAGGCAAGTAAAGATGCAAAAAAACTAAATTTATGTAAATAACTGTGAGTGGTGAGTTTCAACACTCTCTTACTGTATGCTGTATTGACAGCTCCCTAATTATAGAAAAGGGGTGAGGTGGAGCAGTGAGTTCCCCATTCTTTTAAATTAATGGTTCTTGCAATCCAGCTGACTAGCAAACACTAGGCACTTCATTGTACTTTGTTCCTTATTTCTGACCGAAAGGTTTGCAGTTTGCACAAGCAGTCGGAATTCATTGGGGTATTTATAATGAATACTGATTTATTTACAGAGGGTCATTGATATATTTGTTTGTGATGTTCATGAAGGAGATAGAACTCAAGTGAACTGGTGGGGATATTTGCTGTCATTTTTCTGCCGCAAGAGACATGATTGGAAAAAGTATATATAACCTTTACATGTGTTCCAATTGGGAGATTTTGCTTCAACCCTGGTTCTTATAATGACTAGATCCTATTATCCATATTATGGAAGATTATTCTCCTATTCAGTAACAAATAAGAAGCTAACATTTATTTTTATGGTCAGTATCCAGGAAGAACGTAACACAGTCAACACATAGTTAAGAAGCTAAAATGTCTGTTATTACAGCTTTTAGCGGTGTTGTTTATTTCCTGGTGTATAGTTGAAAAGCAATCACTATGGCAACACATTTCTTTTATATATATACCGCATTTGAATTATCTAACATTCCCACGCATTAAAACCTTATGTTCCATGTGCATTTTCTTTAAAAAAAAATTGTGATTGCAATCTTCTCTTCATGGTAGAAAACCATATTCTATTTTTAAACAAACCAATTCACAAAATATCCTTGTTCATTTAGATAATATGTTAAATGATAGTCTTCCTATTGGTGCCCCTATCTTGTATTTCACCTCAATTAGTTTCTTCATGTTCTTCCCCTGTGTCAGTGTTCTATTGTTAACTCCTAGAGCAGTCTTGGTTTTTAAGGCTGTTCTTTAGGGGGTTTTTTTTGCTCTATTTAGAATTGGCCTAACTTTTTCCATTCTTTGTACATTCTTCTATTTATATTTTTTCTACTTTTTTTCTCCTCTTTCTAGTTCTCTCCTTTTTCTCCCCTTTCTCCTTTTTCTCCCCTTTCTCCTTTTTCTTTTTCTTATTCCCTTACTTCCTTTTTCTTCTTTCCTCCATCCACCAACAAATACACTGGCACTTGGTCACTAGTTTCTCACGGCTATTCCTAGACTGCTTTTGTTCACTTTGCCCCTCCCTCACCTCTATCACATACTTGTTCCTCTTACTATTTCTCTTATTTTGATCACTCTTCCCCATCCACTATGCAACACATTTTCTAAAACGCCCTTCATCCACCCAGATTACCCATTTACTGAAGTCGGGCTTCCGCCTACCTTTGGCTCCCCTCTCTCGCGCTAAGGATTGTCGCCTTGTCCCGCTGTCTCTTCCCTGCATCTCGTCCTCCTCCCCCCCCCTCCTCCCCCGTATGCATGTGGGCGCGGCGGGGGTCTCCCTGGGGGGCGCAGCTAGATTCACCTAAATCCAGGTAAGACCATAGCTACTATATTCAGCTGTTTACCCTCTTAGGAGGGCATACCCTGTGGGCATCTCGACAGTGTCCCTTACCCCTGTGTATATATTCCCTTACAGTATATCCGAATCACTCACATGCTAAAGTCCTGACGAATCGACAGATGTCGTGAAACGCGTAGACTAATATCTGCATGAAATGTTTGTACGATTTATTCATCTCAACACACGGAGCTGATGTATGAAGGACCAAGATTTATTGGATTCCTCATCAATTTTTGAATACACTGGATTGAATTGAACTTGACTTGTAGAACTTTATTTCTGTATTAACTACATAAGTCCACGCCAAAGTCCACTTCGGGCCTGTCTCTAGTTACTCTGGATACTGGACCTCAGGATTTAGGGTGCAAACCTCCTATTTGTGTATATGTCATATTATTTGGATGTTGGTGGATGACTTTATATCGATTTATATGATCTAGGGGGCTAGAGATTGCCTTATTCTCTCTCCATTCTTCTATTTAGATCCATGTTAAAATGTTACTACAGATAAAAATATATACATTTTATTTCTGTGATGGTTCTCAGTCATCGTATATCTTCAGTTGTAAGTTGAAGCAACTGGACATCTACATGCAACTGGACATCTTAAGGAACTGTCCAGGCACTGGTATGATACGCCAGCCTATTGTTATACATTCAAATAGAACACTTTCTCCTGCAGCAACTTTCTAATTTACAAGAGTAAACAAGAGAGTTCATCAATAGCCCTCCCCACACTCCTACCCCAAGAAAGCAAGTGTGTCACATGGAAATATGTAAAAATCAGCACATTGGCTCTTTAGTATGAAGAAGATGGAAAGCTGGATAAAGAGGGTTACAGAAAACCAACTTATACAGACCAGTTCTGGTTATTTGACTTTCAACATCCCCTAGATTATAATTGCAGTTATCTGCCAGGATGGTAAATTTTAGCCCGATCCCATTAGTTCGGCTGGGGACAGCTGCAACCCAGCAAAAGTAATGAGCTGCACATTAAGAATGCAGTCCGAATCTCGGCACTAGCGGATGGGCTTGATGACATCATTACGCCGCTCCTAGTGCAGAGAATCGGATAAGGAATATTTCTTAGCATAAAATTATTTCCTAGCTTAAAAACTAAAAAGTTTTGCTATGAAAGCCCAGTTACCCAGTGAGACAGCAACTGGTTCAACCAAAAGATCCAAAACCTAAAACCCATTGTAAAAGCATTGTATATAGAGCAGTGTACAGGAGTATTCAAACGTAAGTTGGGCAGACAAAATATCAATTAAGGTATGCATTCACAGTTCAATCTTTTCTGTTAAACCTACTAAAAAAAACATGACTGTTTTAAGCAAATCACCAAAGTGATTGGTAAATTTCAGTCAATTCAAAAAACATACAAAGACAAAGCTCCCTGCACTATACATGTCTAAATATCTATATATGTAGCACCCCTTTCAATATATTTGAAACCAGAAAACTCAAAGGGAAGGGAAGGGAAAGGGAGAAATCAAAGGACATGGGGCTTTACCGGCACATTATGAATCTTCAATTTGTTCCAGTTAAAAAGGGTCTTTATTATTGATGACCATACAATACCAATAATGTATGGTCATCAACAATAAAGACCCTATTTTAACTGGAACAAATTGAAGATTCATGCGCTTTGATGTCCCCCTTTCCCTTTGAGTTTTTAATTTCAGGCAATTGTTCAAGTATGTAACAGGTATTCTAGGGGCTAAGAAAAGGAATTGATGGTGAAAATGAAAATGGTTTTCCTATGGCTATATGCCTCCTGTCTGTGAGCTGGGCAGCTTGAGCCCACCTCACAGACAGTGGCAGATGGGTGAGACACCCATGGTAAACATTTAATTTGATTTTCTGTTACAATCATAAGTATTATTTGCATAATTTGGGGGAGTCGAATTGGGGAGGGAATTGACATTTGACTGATTCCTCACAGTTCTACTTTAAAGTTATTTTTTTTCAATGAAAATGTTTTTAATTTAGATACACGTCAAAAAGGAAATGTTGCAAGCCTGCAGAAAGAAGTATGAGTGAGTCCTGATCAATTAAGTTTGGATTAAAACTGGCCTAGATTTTTGTCGCAAATTAGCCCTAGGTATATATCTAGGTATATTTTAAAACCTAAATAGCAAAGCTTAAAAGAAATGTCATCTGTGCTGATGAACTATGAAGTACTTCAATTAAAATTGCTAGAGGATAAGAAGATCTAATGTTAAGTCAGCCTTGAGTCAATTGATCAACTGTTCAGCACTATCTGTCTTGTTAATAAGATCCCGTCCTTATTTAAGAGAGATGGACCTCATATAACACAGCTATTTCAGATTTCCTGCATTACTGCATTCAACCTTTGTCCGTTTAAGAGCTTTTTAATGCAGATTATTTTAGGATGATGTGCACAGTAAATAACACTGCGTTAAAGCTTAGATGCCAAATAGTTATGGTTGGGTAATCATTTGGCAGCATCTGAGAATTAATGGTAACTGTGATGTGAAGTGCAATTCAGCAATTAGCACATACTCATCTACAAAGGTGAAGTTTTATCTATTACTGCTGTGGTCCTTTAGGCTAATTTATTATAAATCATTGTGCCAGGAAACATCTTTCTAACATCTGCTTTTTCCATTTGTTTATTTATTCGCTTACCTTATGGCACACACATTTGGAATAGCAGAGAGTACATTACCCAAGCAATCTTACATCCATATTTATTATACAGATATCTTAGACATCAGAATAATTATACAATAGCATCTTAGAACGTTACATTGTACATACAGAAATCTTTTAAATAATGCATTCCAATTTGTGACCCACTAGTTTTAAGAGAAGGCATGTGACCTGTATAGACAGAAAGACGACTATGCCAGTTGATTGCCCTTCTTTTTGCTTGCCACTCAGACTCCATGTTTTTATAGAGATCTGGGCATTGCACACGTGTTTAAAAAGCGAACCACGGGCAATCACAGTGAAGCTCATTAAATGCCACATTAAATGCTGCTGTGACTGATCCTTCAGGGTTCCGTCTCTTTGGTGTCATCGATGACGCCAAAGAGGTGGCAACGTTGCGCCATTGACCTGTTAATGCCATTTTTGAGGGGGTGAGCTAGGGTGGGTAAATTTTTATTACCTGTACCACTCTTTTTAAGTATGGGAAATTAATGTAACGCCCAGAGTGCTATAGAAAAATGTAATGCAGAAAGAAAACATGAAAACATACAGCTTCAATGAACCTCACAATCAATTTTCTAAGATTAAGCTTACCAGCTAAAATATCCCATTTTACCAAAACATTTGTCACATTAAACAGCCATCTTACTATGAGGGAGAGTTGACATTTTACACCTACAAATTAACATAATTAATACAAATTTATAGCAACCGACGTATTATGCAGTGCTTTACAGAGCACACGGTTATATCGCTGTCTCTCAGAGGAATATATCATTTATGGCAATATAATTTCTCTACCATAGTCATGTAGATAGTCCCCAGACCAAGATTTGAAACAGGGACCCCAGTGCTAACTAGAGATGGTCAAATTTTTCAACTTGCTAACTTTGTGAGCTGATTGCAAAGCCCCTGAAAAGGGTATCATCACTAAAATTGCTGGTGATGTAGAGAAGGGTTGGAGGAACATGTGAAAAAAAAAATATTGCTCTAGCACATGTAGTTTTTGCATAAATTAAGTTAAAATTTAAAGTCGAAATTCAGATTTTCGAAATGTTTACTTGACTTTGAACTTAATTTGTGAAAAAACTATTTGTGTTAGAGACAAAATTTCTTTTTTGTAGTATACCCCTAACCCTTCTCTACATCTATAGCAAGTTTGGTGGGGCTTTGCAATTAACTCGAAACTGTCTAAATGGTCGAATTTCTGAAAAAAAATGCGACCATCTATAGTGCTAACCAATGTCCTGCCATGCCGTCC
>CM070032.1:194470458-194482064 GCA_036250615.1 Ptychadena robeensis
AATTTCTGAAAAAAAATGCGACCATCTATAGTGCTAACCAATGTCCTGCCATGCCGTCCAAACAGATGCATAAATCGATGGATTCACACCTTGCAACTTTTACACATAATATCAAATGAAAATATACTACACGTTTTTATACCAATTCTTATTGCATTAGCAAGAAGAACATAATACCATTTATATAAGGTACATTAAACAGCAGACTGCATGCTTTTGTTAGTAGACTACCATAGTCATGTAGATAGTCCCCAGACCAAGATTTGAAACAGGGACCCCAGTGCTAACTAGAGATGGTCAAATTTTTCGACTTGCTAACTTTGTGAGCTGATTGCAAAGCCCCTGAAAAGGGTATCATCACTTAAATTGCTGGTGATGTAGAGAAGGGTTGGAGGAACATGTGAAAAAAAAGTTTTGCTCTAGCACATGTAGTTTTTGCATAAATTAAGTTAAATTTTAAAGTCGAAATTCCGATTTTCGAAATTTTTACTTGACTTTGAACTTAATTTGTGCAAAAACTATTTGTGTTAGAGACAAACTTTCTTTTTGTAGTATAAACCTAACCATTCTCTACATCTATAGCAAGTTTGGTGGGGCTTTGCAATTAACTCGAAACTGCCTAAATGGTTGAATTTCTGAAAAAAAATGCGACCATCTATAGTGCTAACCAATGTCCTGCCATGCCGTCCAAACAGATGCATAAATCGATGGATTCACACCTTGCAACTTTTACACATAATATCAAATGAAAATATACTACACGTTTTTATACCAATTCTTATTGCATTAGCAAGAAGAACATAATACCATTTATATAAGGTACATTAAACAGCAGACTGCATGCTTTTGTTAGTAGACCAACTATTAGATAAATATTTCTGCAAAGGAATGTTCACTGTTTCATCAATGTAGATCCAGAGAATTTTTTTTCCCCAAAGGCAGAAAATCAAACTAGATAAGAACTTTCCACATTCTGTGTTAATTATAAAAGCACAGCACTCATTCACTGACTTTTCTATAGAGATGGTTGTGTATTAAAGCCGAACAGATATTGAAGATTCATATTTCAGATATGTATTAATATTATGCAATCAAATTCTAAATGTACATCTACACAAATGGTTGGAAGTGCTGCTTCCTAACATCTTTAAACGGTTGCTACAAGCATTGTTTTGGGTGCAGTTACTCTTAAGGTATAGAAGGCAGTCGATGATCTCCTATCTCCTTTGCAAATGCTTGTTTATGTTGAACACCCATCACTGTTGGATAGAAGAGCACAGACGTATTTTTTTAGTCATAAAAAGCAAAAAAACTTTACCCAAAAACTAAGTTTTTGGCATGTATGACTTAAACACTCCCACATACTGTAAGCCTGTCATATAATAATAATTCCCTCAAACCCTAAAGCAGGGAACACATGGCTCGATATAGGAGCCGTTCAATATTCCCGGCATGAGCGCAATGACGTCATCATTCTACTGCCTGACATTGAAGGAGCCGGAGGCACAGCTCTGCTGATGCTTTGCATGGAGGACCGTAGGCCAAGCAATGGACATCAACCGTGGTTTACATTCATGTCCGATATCCCTTTTTTTGAGCGGGATTGATTGATGCTGCTTGAAAACAGGGAGTGGCCGCATTAAATATGGGTCAGATAGATGGCGTGAGCACACGGTGCTGGAAGCGGCCATCAATCTAGCCCTTATGTATATATGTGTGTTTCCTACTTACCCTAATTCTTAAAGTAAGCCAAAACACTTAGCACCTTAAGTTATCTGTCCAATATGTAACCCATAACCTGGCCACAGACGCTTCGATCCTTCATGCGATTTCTGACCAATGGATCGTAGTGATTGATCATTAACAAATCGATGCATGCGATTGACCAAAATGACGAGAAATCGAAAAATCTATTGGGCAGGAATCGAACATGTCTGTAATTTTTAGCTGATTTATCACAAATCGAAGGACGTTATTGGAGACCTTAAGATCTACCCTTTGACTCATGCAGGCCTGATCCCACTTCCATCATTTCCGATCTGCATTTTGTGTAGCCGATCTTTAGTTAGGTCACCGATCGATCGGGAGAATAAATCTGCAATAAGTCATATCCCACAAATGTTGCACTTTTCGATCGGTGTATGACCTATGATCGAAGGCTCAATCGCACAGATCGATCTCTGGGAAATCTAAGCATCTATGACCAGCTTTACCCATAAATGGAATCCTAATACCAATTCATTTTTTAAATGCTAGAAATGCTTTTAGTCCCCTGACCAAATAATGTAGCCAGGAGTAAAACTATTTTCTTTAATGATTTCCAATGATCCAATAGGTATTCATATCCTATCTGTGACTTCCTAGTCCTGTCTTTTGGATTCAAGATTAAACTAATTATTGAACAGTCATCATACCTATGTACAAAATATACTATTTGTGGAAACCTATTAACTACTAAAATGTAGCAATGTGGCACTGGGTTGCCTGGTTTTTATTGAAGCCTACAAAGTATCAATACTGGTTTACACAGAAATTCAAACAGGAAGACATGTTGTTTCGACTAAATTATGCTTAGTGTCATGCTTGTTGTTTCATCCTCTTGTAGTGATTTGTAGTACACTCCATAAGTCTCATCTTAATCAATCATCTTTCTTGCCTGATATGACTTGTTTCTCCCAAATAAGGCGCTGCTGTTTTTTTTTTTAGATTGTTTTAATAAAAGCCCTTTCTCTGATCTTGTCATATTTTATATTGTCAAGGATTGCCTTGCACAGTTCTGTATATTCAATCTTTCTTTATGTACCATGGGATTGCTTAACTTATAATTGTTTTTTCAGTAACTGATAGCTTCTTGCTCTTCTAAGTGATTTATCTAGTTTTCTCTGGGCTTTTAGCTTTAAAGTCTAAGTGTCTCATAATTGTTTTCAAAAGAAAGACATGCATCTTAAGTAACTGAGTTTTAGCTATATTTCAAATCTCACTTTGTTTTTTTTTGGAGTATGCATTTGTTTTGTTTTGAATACTGCCGTTATCTATTTATTTTCAATATTGCTGTAATCTGTTTTCAGTTTTACATTTTGTAAATTTTGTGACAAGCTGTCATATTGTGCCACATGGCTTCTCTTATTATAATAAGTAACATATCCTAAAACTTAAAATCATAACCTAAAACAAAACTGAGCAGCAGCCTACTGTTGCTCTCTAACACTATTCTGGACTCCTTCCAGGATACACCATCAGACCCTTTCACTGCTGGATATGGACCACTTACACCATGACAGACCACCAGTCTCTGTTTTGACTCCAGGGGTGGAACACCAACATCAGCCCAGCAGCTCACATTGACACCAAGCCATAGCCCATTTACACCAGGTCTACAACCCTTGTCACCTTTACTTGGACATACCTGCTCCCTGGCCCCACCTCGGATATTCTTTTGGGATGGGTTAGTCTGCCCCCTAAAGTACCTGTATGGCTTCTTTCGGGTATGTTTCCAAGAAGGATGTTTAAAATTTTTATACCTAGTACACTTACTATGAGCATCATAAAGTTAAACTCCAACCTGTGTCTGTTTAGGCAGATTGCACTTCAAACTTGGGCAAAGCAACCTGGGCAAAGCAACATCACAAAGTAGCCCTGATTTTAGCGTACCCCTGATTTGCACGGAAGGTGCAATATTTTCAAACCTCTCACTGAAAATCTCCAGGGACAGTTCTACATGGACAGGCAATTCATTAGGTTTTTGTTGTCACTAGCAACCCAGAACCAGCACCAAGAACAGCACCAATTTTTTCTCCAAGGTAAACAGGGCTAGTGTCCACAGTTTTTTCTCCATTGCAATGATTTTCCATTTAAATGGCTCTTGGTTACTGGGGAGTTGGCGCATCAGCCTGTAGGCCACCTTACACATGACCATCATTGACTGCAGCAATTCAGACCATAGCTGTCTGGACTTTGCTTCCTGTACACCAACTATTTTAACTTTTCCACAGATAGCGAGATTACCTCCAGCCACAGAAATCATTCTTTCATCCTCCAGCCACAGAAATCACTCACATCTTATCTCAAATTCAGCCTCACACTGGAGCTCTCAATCACAGCAAACCATATTACTCTTCTTCTTCCATATGTTCTCTTTAGGGTCTCTGCCCGTACTTATTCATATAGTTCAAAAATAAGAAATAACCCTCACAGGGTTAATCAACAACACAAACGTCTTTGGAAATGCCAAGCCTCCTGGCTTGCAAAAGGTCCAACAGAGTCCAACAGAGTCCAGATCCCTGTAATCAAAAACATAACAAAACTCTTCCAGAGACTCCTTCCAGAATACACCATCAGACCATTTCCTTAATCTGTACTGCATTGTTTATATCAGCTGAGCACTGCTGATACAACCAATGAAGAGCAGAGAGAGATTAAAAAGCTGCCAGCTGGCATCTCTCCCATCTATCTCTGCCTGTGTGTGGGGGCTGCACTCATGCTGCAGCTTTCACACAAACACAGACAGAGTTGAGCACTGCTTGTTGTGGCTGTGTTTCAATCACAGCTCTGCACACAGCTTTCCCCTTCACCCCCCTTTCTTCCCCGATGTGTGAGAAAGAGCACGTGATAAGGTGCTTACTAGTGATATCTTGTGGCTGAAGTTTAGTATTAAGTAAAACTCACATTGTAGAGTGGGTCAAAAATGTATTTAGTCAGCCACCAATTGTGCAAGTTCTCCCCCTTAAAAAGATGAGAGAGGCCTGAAAATCACATTGTCTTATTTTTAAATAATTTATTTGCAAATTATGGTGGAAAGTAAGTATTTACACTAGTTTAAAATTATTTTAAACCAACCAAAGGTGTAAACACCACTCCATTTGCCAAAAGCATTGTACATCAGCAACAATTATAAAAAAGAACCCTTGAATTTCACTTTACACAGTACACAATACACAGCAGGTAGAGGAGGCCCACTGTTTTGCTTGAGCAGAACCCAAATTTACCATTTGGATATTTCTGCTTCTGTGGAACAGAAGCCATTGTGCTGTGATAAATTTGTAATTCACCCAACTTGGAAAGCTACACCATGGTGGAACAAAGCGTGTTAACCCGAATTGCCGGGTTGTTATTTTAAAGAAAGCTGAAAGACTGAAAATGATCTTTGTAATAAAATTTACATGTTAAAACAAAGAAGATTATAGTGAATACATTGATATATTCTTTATGTTAAATCATCTGATTTTTAAAGTCAATAAAAATGTTATGTACAAGTAAGTCTTGCATGATAAAGCATGTCCAAAATGTTATGGTCATAAATTTTGCAGTTGTAGTTTACTTTATTATCTGGAGAAAATAACATTTGTGTAGGATGACATATTTAGCAGATGTCCAATTTTGCACGGAAATGTAAAAGACAGAAAAAGTTGAATTGTGCATCTGTTTTTGTATATTCATTATGAGGTTTGTGTCAGGATGTATTAAACTCATCTAGCAAAAAATGTTGCAAATAACGGTAATAGCTGAACTGTAGATGGGCATTTTATGTTGCCAAAATGATTGTATCTGTTATAATGACAGTTCCAAATAATACTGTATTCCAAGTTTTATTTATTCAGCTCGCACATGAAGGATATGTAAGTCCAAGTTGTGAATTGTATAATTTACTGAAGAATCAATGCATAAAAATTCTGTGCGTACTACCAGATACAGTAATGACTCTATATCCTGTTACATTGAAAAGGTTTTGGCTGCACTCAACAGAGGACATCTTAAAACAATTGTACTTTCTAGACCCGTTCATCTCCAGTCCCAGTTAATTTCAGCCAACATCCACTGGTGGTGAACCCATCATAAAAGCACATGTATCATAAAAGAACCTGCAGTGAATGTCTCCTTTAAAATTCCACCCTTTAGCTAGCCATACACAGCACGGATTCCCCTGCCAATCGATCACTCACACGATCGATTCCGGCGATTCCGCCGGGATC
The DNA here is from genome assembly GCA_036250615.1 of Ptychadena robeensis. Taxonomy (NCBI): domain Eukaryota; kingdom Metazoa; phylum Chordata; class Amphibia; order Anura; family Ptychadenidae; genus Ptychadena; species Ptychadena robeensis. The sequence continues at coordinate 194,476,428 of CM070032.1, forward strand.
CTCAGGTGAGAACGATTAGGCAATTAGGGAATCCGATCGTGGCAGCCCACCTTGTACGGCCGGATCCGTGTCCGATGGATCGCCTCCCGGACCGCAACGCCCCCTGATCAGAGCAGAATCGGACCCGAAAAGACCAACAGGTTGGTTCTTCCTCGGATCCGATTCTGTGCCCCCGATCCATCGGATGCGATCGGACGGGCAAGGTGGGCTGCAGGGGATTCCGGCACGATGGATCCGCGTGCACGCGCCCGGAATCCATCGCGCCGGAATCCGGCACGAATCCGTGCCGTGTATGGCAGCCTTTTGAAAGTTAGGGTTAATTTCCCCTTTGCTGCATAGTTGTGTTTGCATGACGTGTCCATGCAGCCCAAACAGTGGATTGCCCCCTGTTTGCCCATGGTGTGCAGATGGCTTTCCAAAATGCGTTTAGCAACACTTCGACAGTAATGTGCCCTAATTGTTTGAATAGAGAAACAGGCAAAAAGCTGCAGACACTTCCATTAATATTTAATGGGCACGTCACTGCTAGGACAACCTGCATTGAAAACAAAGTGATGCCAGCGTGCTTCTTTGACAAAGGGGAAATGGGCACTCCTGAAACCCACCCCTAAGGCTCACATAGACAGCCAGAGAGTAGCTACAAGGTAGCTGACAGCCACTTAGTAGTTGCCACAAGTGTTTGAGTATTTTTAAGTTCTACAGGCAGCTCCGGATGTGGATGGAGTTATGAATTAGTAGGGTTCAGGACTGAACATTAACATGAAGCCTACACACTAAGCCAGAGTCCTTATGAGTGGAACCTGAATTTTGCAATCCCCATCAAGGAAATTCCTGATGGTTCAGAGAAGTCCCCGCTGTGGCCAATACTTCACTAAATTAAAAGCCCACTAAAATAAACATCAACATCATCTGTATCAGTGGTTCCCAAACTAAAAAGGGCCCCCCTTTTTCTATATAGGAACATTATTGAGCCCCCCCCCCCCATTCAGGGACAGCACAATGCGGTAGCATTACCACTAGCATGCTTTTTATGGTAAACGCAGTGCATGTACAACTCCCTTTTTTACACACAGCAATTGTGCAAAGTCTTCAATCATATATACACACTTTATCATTTATATAGTGACAAACACACAGAGACACAAACATAACATGCACTCTACCTACTTTCTGCAGCTAGTTCCTCCACGGATGTCTTGTTTGGCAATTGGAGGGTGGACTTTGTGCAATTCGCTGAGGTAGAAGAGAACTGACAGCATGGAGATACCTCTTTCCCCTTTCTCTAGCTGACAGCCTGCTTCTCACATAAAGGGCTTCAAGAGCCACCTCAGCTGACCTCTAGCCACCAGTTTGGGAACCACTGCCCTATATATTCAGCTTTAGTAGTAAAGCTGGATTTAAGATCCTTTAGTAGTGGTTCTTAAAATTGTGTAGTTTTTTTGTGTAACAGTCTTTTTAAAATGTTTTATATTGCTTAAAGATCCTTCTCATATAACTGAATGTAACATATGGGGTACTGGTACCATAACATTTTATTTATTTAGAAAAAATTTTTGTCATACAATGTACATTCAATAAGATGGGTGCATATCAGAAGAACTAAATTGGATCCTTCCACAGGACATGGCAGCTAGTGGCACTAATGGCAAATAGCCCAAATTTCACATACTCCTAAATACGCTTTGCAGCCTACAAGGGGGGGGGGGATGGTTCACATATACTTTTCTATATTATAATTTGTTCATGTAGGAAAAGGTATGTTGATGTTGAATTTGATGAACTTTGCCATTTACTTTTTATTTCTTTTTAAGAATAAGTATTCAGACAAAATCCTGTAATTTGATGACTCACCTTTAAAATGTGTGTCCTTCCTTAACATCTTTAGAAAAAGAACAGTAACAGATGTGGAATGTCTCTCATTATTCTTTGGTTGTATTAATGGCTATCAACTAGTTAGATGTGTGCGAGGTGTCAGTGATTACACAGTTTAATCCAACAAATAGGAACAGGTGCAGCAGTAAACAGTCCCTGATTAACAATTTCATTTAAATGTTTTAACACATTTCTGTAGGGCAAATTATTCCCAGCGGAGAGGAGGTGTGTGCTTTTTTATTGTATAATTCGCTAAACCTAGAATTTAATTAATCCAACAATAACAAAAGGCCCTTAACATGTCAAAAAATCACAATATATTGGCTCTTACCCTGAAAATAACTACAATAAAATCTCTATTGTTATTGAAAATGTTCCTTGCGGACTCAATGTAAATGATCACATTTGGTGTCGCGGGAATTATTCATGTTCAGCATCTTAATATTAGTTCCAAAGCAGCTCTTCTTAAATATTCATCACGTTAGGAGTGCTCTTGCTATTTTATATTGTTAGTTAAGTGCTTGAAACTAACCCATTATTTATTTTTTTATGAATTATTCAGCTTGTCTTTTACTGTAGTTTTACTGACCTAATGTGGTGTTCCTTGTCTTTGCGTGTGACAACTAAAAAAAACAATAATTGTTTTTATCCTACATTTTTTATGTACTTATTTATAGAATGGCTTTTTATGTAATAGAACTGTCTTTGAATGCTTTGTATGCTTCTAGTAAATTGGAGCCATTATTTAGATGTTCGATTTCTGCCCCCAGGCAGTGCTTTTGTAGTTTTGTGTGGAATGGTATTTTAATTTGTCTGGAATGCAGTGGAATCTGAAATAAATGAATAAAATGGTACTTAGTAAGAGAAGGGGCATACTACAACATCCAATGAGAGGCCTATAGAGAGGGAGAGGGGTAGGCAGCATAGCTTGATTGCATATTGATTTTACATGCTGGATTGGCCATGTAAGATCAAATAAACACAAAATTCATCACATAGCGTAGAGTTCCCTTTTTCAAAGATACATAGCTAAGAGGACTATTAAGCTATCCACATCTAATAAGAATTACCAGTAAGAAATTCATTCAACAATGAGTTCAAAAAGTCATGTTTAAAAACAGCAATATCATGGGAATCAATATTAGTATAAAATACTGGCTTTTCCCCTTGACTTGTTTCATGATGATTTAGAGCTTGCTCTGGAGATTTATATTAACCTACTATTAACATAGTTCTCTGCTGTGTTTAACCTGCTCTCCCCTCCAAACATCCCCGGCAGGGAAATGATGCCACCTCCTTAACATGGAGGTCAATGACAAGTCTTCACAAGGTTTTCACACTGTTGCTGTGAAGAAATGAATTGTGGGAGCAATAATTAGAAAGTGGAAGACATACAAGTCCACTGATCACAAGAATGGTGACAAAAATCCGAGAACTACACGGGGAGACCTAGTGAATGACCTGCAGAGAGCTGATACCAAAGTAACAATTAAGGCTACCATCAGTAACACACTATGCCACCAGGAACCTCCCTGCTTAAGCCAGAACATGTCCGGGCCCGTCTGAGGTTTGCTAGCAAGCATATGGGTGATCCAGAAGAAGATTGAGAGTATGTCATATGGTCAGATGAAACTAAAAAAAAGTAGAAAACTCAACTGTTTCGAGGAGAAAGAATGCTGAGTTGCATCCAAAGAACACCATATATACTGTGAAGCATAAAACATTTGGAGCTGTTTGGGACTAGGACAATGTAAAGGAAAGAATAAATGGGGCCATGTACCATGAGAATTTAAACCTCCTTCCATCAGCAAGGGCATTGAAGATAAAACGTGTCTGGATTCCAAACATACAAAGGAGTGGCATCGTAAGAATAATTTCAAGGTCCTGGAGTGACCTAGCCAGTCTCCAGATCTCAACCCCATAGAAAACCTTTGGAGGGAGTTAAAAAGTCTGTGTTGCCCAGCGACAGCCCCAAAACATCACTGCCTTAAAGAGGATCTGCTTGGAGGAATGGGCTTAAATACCAGCAACAGTGTGTGAAAATGTAAAAACTTACAGAAAACATTTGACCTTTGTCAACAAATGGTATATAACAAAGTATTGAGATTAACTTTTCATATTGTCAAAATACTTATTTTCCAACATAATTTGCAAATACATTCTTTATAAATGAGACTTTTTGGATTTTGGAGGACTTTCACAAATGATGGCTGACTAAATATTTTTTTTGCCCCACTGTATGGGATATCTTTTAAATGGTGTTACTGTTAAAAACAAAAAAAATATATAAATTGATTATCTGTATAATACATATGTAACTTGTAATTCTTATTAAATGAGAATTGCCTTAAAAGTTCCCCTAGCCTGTATCTTTGAAAACAGGGAATATTACCCTATGTAGTGAACGTATATGTTTCTATAGTATGTTGGAATGACAGCATCAGGTGGTTGTATGAAAGGGGACTCTTTCTTTTAATTTAAAGGTATATAAGGTTAGCACTCTTGTATTAAAATAAAAAAAGGTAGATGCAGAATTTGCTTAAGTTTTCTATAAACCAGAAATCATTACTTACTAAAAGTGCACTTATGTACACCAGACTTGGCCATTTTGCCACACTTACTGATGTATAAGCACACCTCAAGAAATGCAAGACTGTGTTCTCTGCCCATACCTTGCCTGGTACAGTCTTGGTTTTCCATTTGGATGGGTACTGATGCATGTGCATGCTCAATATACATTATCTCTGTAGACAGTTTCATTCTTACAGATGACATGAATGAGCTTAAACCTTTTAACCTGAAATGGCTTGCTGACTTGTCAGTTTGTAGCAACTGTTGAACTTTAATTTCTGTAATGTGACCTTTAGTGACCGCAGTAGGAACATTACAGTTATTAAACTGAACTGCGTATATTTGCCATAAACTGTGACAAATATTTTTTCAACTATATTTATCTTGCTATTTTTATTTGTATTACTTTTTTTTTGTTACCATGTAATCTACTTTTGCAAACTTTAATTTTAGAAATTTAGTTTGCTGGGGAAAAAATCATGTATTATCCTTATATCTAGTTTTAGCCAAACAGACTAAATACATTGAATGTGACATCTGACCAGATTATGGTTATGCATATTCCTAAGGCTTCTGTGAAGTCTCTGTATAACTTTGGGAATTCATGTATTATCATATTCCTAACAAAGCAGGAAAAGAGTGTTGAAACCAATCTCTGAACTATCTAGCTGCATGTAGCAGGAAGCATTTAGAATTTCACATTGTAGACTATGTTAACATTAAGGTCATATAATTCTTTTAACATACACCAAGATATCCTGTCCCACCCCTTCCACTTCCTGCCTGATCACACCCATAAAGAGTGAATGGCCGCGGTTAAGAATCCATGGATGGAGCCGCAATTTTGAACATTGTCCATTCATGTCTATGTCCACAGTCAGAGGCGATCGGCCATGCGCGTCCCATGACTGCTCGTGATCTAAAAGAAATGTGATAAAGGAGGCCCTATGAGTAGAAATACTTTACAGTATTGTGCCACATCCCAAGATATATACAACAAAATGGAGAAAATGGTTTACTGAGATCCCATAGAGTCCATAAAATTGGCTCCAATGTGGATGTCAGCTCACCGGGACTTTTAACGGCACAGACAAGAGAGAGAACTCTTTTATATATAAAAAATCATCATTTTATTATCAAATAGTTAAAAAACATACAGTTTGGTCAAAAAAAATAGAGTAACACTAGATTAAG
>CM070032.1:194482164-194493268 GCA_036250615.1 Ptychadena robeensis
ATATATCTTCGCCATAGGGCGATATGGTCAAGAAAATGTGACATATTGTCGTCAAAAAAATTGCTTGTGATCTAAAACGAGGTAAGCCGCATTTCAGTTTACATGTATGGACAGGATCTCCGCCCCAAGATTATTATCGGCCAAGTGGAAACAAGCCCTTTAAGTCATCCAAGCCCTTCTAGGCTTTCCACATTACTCCCCATCCAAAGTAATGTCTGGCACACAATCCGATCCTCTGAGGGGCCCGCGGCAATGTCATCATGCTGCAGTCGATCCCTCATCTATCAAGGGAGAATCTGCATGTCTATGGCTACCTTATGAAAGAGAAATAATGTGTAATTTTGGTATCCCAGAAGGATAAGAGGAAACTTGTACATGTTCTCCTTTGAATTATTGAGAAGCCTGGACAGAATAACAGAAATAGCTTGACCAACATCCTGAAATCCATCCTCCTATTACAATATGTACTATGCTGTGTCATCCAGAGGGATTGCTATGCAATCTATAGCAAGTGGCACAGTAGAAGACAATAAGTGGATTTAATAAAAAAATACTGGAGGAGAGCATTATAGAGATGGTCATGCTAGCTGAATTTGTGCATTAGCTGCAACTCTGCAAATTGCTAGAGATGTACTACAGGCACATGTAGGGGTAGTTTTTGCATAAATTAAGCTCAAAGTCAATTTGTTCATTTTTTGAGTTAATATTGTGTCATCATTTTGAACAAACTTTTTCTTTTTAATGGTCCCACAGCCCTTCTTAACTTTGGCAATTATTACATGTCCAGGTACTTAACTCACAAAGTATTTTTTTTTTTACAGTGCCTTGTGTTGATCTTGAATATTCTAATTGTGAATTCTTATTGTGAATATCAGCACTTTGAGAATGCCTGAAGATCTCATATATAGTGCTGTATCTTCATAATCATGAATATTTAAGATTTTTTACATCAGTACCCGGAACTATCATGCATTGCATTCGCATGCGCATGTACAAGTGCAGATTTGTGCAATGAAGGCAATAGTGACTGAAGATCACAACTTTTATTTTGCGAAAACTAATATTGCCTATGCTGCTCATCACTAATGATACCTTTGTGGCCATCTCTAAAAAGCAATAGCAGTTAAAAACTAATATGCTTCAAGTGTTTTGCTAGGCACTACTTTGAGGTGTTCTTATCCTAGTGTTGTGAATTTAGATGTCTTTCATTTTTTTTCCAGAGGGTCTACTTAAAAATATATTGTTGTTAAAGGTTTATTTTATTTTCTTATGATAAATTATCTTCATTAAGAATGCAGAAGTCGGATTTTTTTATCTATGAATTAACCTAGTGCACATTATTGGATGTTTGTTTGTTCATCTCAATTAAAACAATAATTAGAATCTTTGTTTGTTTTAGTAATTGAAATAGTTCAGCAAGCAAAACAATAATAGCATTGTAATGATATCTCTGCAATAATTAACATTATGGAGGAGGGTTGATAATAAAATAATATGAAACAGTGAGATATTAGCATATGGCTTAATTAACACAGCTGTTAGGAATTTGCTGTCAATAGCATCTGAAACGATTTTACTGATTGTAAATATAGTTCCTTCTAGGTATCTGGCAGTCGCACTTGTTTATATGTTTTAAGTTTTTTCTCAGAATTGTTACACCACATGTTTTATTTTCCTTGGGTTTCAAGCACCATATAGTACATTTATTAATAGATCAGCTTATATTCAGATAGTCTGATATTTGAATATAAATATATATTTTAAAAATAAGTTGAAGAATATGTTCATATCATAAAAGCTTTGTTACATTCTCTAACAACGTGTTATTTGCCAATGAAGTTTAGATTTGTTGATGCATTATTCAATTTATACTAGCCACCATGTGTAGGCACTTAGGAGGAGTTGCCAAATGTCGCATTCTCCAAGCGGTTTTCCAGTGTAAATTCAGTGTATTGGTGTATAGTGTATAGGTTGACCAGAAATAAATGCAACTTAATTTCTTATTTCCTTAATAGCTACTAAAAGGGTAGTAGAGATTCCTATAGATTCTTCATTGTTGGCACCATCTTTCCATTTTATAATACAATAGTTTTAAAATACATGAATGTATTATTTAATTGGGAATAACTAAAAGAGTGAGCTACCCCCCAGGTTAACCCATAATAACTTTGTTGATACTGTATATGTACGATTTGTGATTTGTGATACATTGCACTACTTTATATGATCAATCTATGTGTATAGATTGATGCAGACACAGTTTTCTATAATATGTAACATGTATATATGTGTAAGTACTTACCTTTTACAATGATGTTGCCTTAATAGGAAAATGTAGCATTTTTTCATCAATAAACAGGGGGCAGTATATCCCTGAAGAAGCTGACCAGGGCGAAACGTCATGGTCCATTACTCCAGCGACTGATGTTAAGCCATGCAAGAATGTGAGGGGTACTCACAAGTTCACAGGAGTGAAGTCTTCCTGAGACACACAAGGCTTTTGTTTAATCTTAAGTATTTAATATGTACATGTTGTATGACGACTTAAGCTGTAGTTGTCAGCAATAATAAATTGTATATACTTTACTTCAATATTTTGTGGAATTACCATTGTGCCTAAAATGTCCTGTTAGAGCTTAGACTCTAGCAACATACTAAGGGCCCTTGCCCTGTAGTCTACAGTAAAACATTATTTTGATACTGAACAGTCAAGTGTCCCATGAAGGAAATCTCTGTCCCACCAAGTCTGACGAATTAAACTTCGAAAACGATGGGCAGATTGATTCCCAGAGTCAATGTGCATGTGTGACCTCATTGCAGTTATGTTTACAAACATTGGGGTCATCCTCTGGCATGACACTGTCTAGGTGCTTGCATATTTTTGACACTTTATTTTAATGGTATTGTGACAACAAAGGTAACCTGAAGGTTTGAGAAGTTCACCTGTCATTAGAGGCAATGGAATTGCGGAAGTGTTCGTTGAAAGGTCCAAAAAGTGGTAAAACACATTTTGTAGGCCTACATGACAGCCAGGGTTGTTTTGTTGCAGTTAGTAAGGGGGGGGGGGGGCGGGACATATATAAGCAGCCTATGTTCTTCTTGTTGTTTTAAAGAAAACCATTTACTAGCAGAAAAAAATTATAGAGATAATTAAGTTCTATATTTTTTCACAGTGATGAATTTCAATAATGATTAGTGAGAATTCCATGCTGCAGCTAACAAACACATTTCTAGTGACAGCTTAATGGAGGATCTAGTCTATACCTATTTCTATACTTCTATCCATATTATAGCTAAGTCAATAACAGTTGTGGTGAATGTGTTTCTATTTATGCTTCTTTTTTTTTTTTAAACATTAAAGCAATCTGATTATAAATATAGTTCCTTTTTTTCTCAGAATTGTTACACCACATGTTTTTATTTTCCTTGGGTTTCAAGCACCATATAGTACATTTAAAAATAGATCAGCTTATATTCAGATAGTCCAATATTTGAATATACCGGTAAATATATATTTTAAAAATAAGTTGAAGAATATGTTCATATCATAAAAGCTTTGTTACATTCTCTAACAACGTGTTATTTGCCAATGAAGTTTAGATTTGTTGATGCATTATTCAATGTATACTAGCCACCATGTGCAAGTGCTAAGGAGGAGTTGCCATTGCCAAATATCTCATTCTCCAAGCGGTTTTCCAGTGTAAATTCAGTGTATTGGTGTATAGTGTATAGGTTGACCAGAAATAAATGCAACTTAATTTCTTGTTTCCTTAATAGCTACTAAAAGGGTAGTAGAGATTCCTATAGATTCTTCATTGTTGGCACTATCTTTCCATTTTATAATACAATAGTTTTAAAATACATGAATGTATTACCTAATTTCACTATAATATAATAACAAAACCTCTTATCTCAGTATTACAATTATTAGATTTTTTATTTTATAATGCGTAATAGTTCTACCTTACTGTAGAAAAGGCCAAATGTTTGATCTTTTATTTGTAATATTTCTAGTGTGGTTCAAAGCAGGAAAAAATACTATAAACTTTTCTTTGATGTGGGAAACATGTCTGCTTTTACTTTCTAACAGTTTTTTAGTAACTGGGTATATATGTGTCTTTATTTCCAGCAGTCTCTCTCGTGCCAGAACAGTTTCATAGTGTGTGATTTCATAGTGTGATTTCACATGCTGTTTCCAGGCATGGTCTGCCATGGAGAATATCTCATACAAATTGTACTTAATGTCTGCACATACTCATGGATCCATGGCTGTTCTTTCAAATATGTATTTAAATGGGCATAACAATTCATTTGAGATTCTTGGATTATCTGAGCTGAACCAGTGCAATTGTAATGCATCAGGTATGATATTTTTAATGCAACTACTTGACAGAAGAATGGCTTAGAAGTTAGGCATTGAGTTGGTTTGAGAAGATGAAAATAACTTACTATTTAAAGAGGAAAGAACGCAAAAGGGAGACCTAAACAAGAGAATGTGAAATGATGAGATAACTGGCTTTATAAGAAATGGAAAAAGCAGAATTAAATGAGACAAGCAACAATGTATGTGTTACATAGCTGTAAAATCATAGACACAAAAATAAACCCTGGCAAAATACACATACATGCATTTTTCCTTCTAATGTGTTTCTGTGCACAAATGAATCTTCAGCTTGAGCAAAATGGATAAAAATATAAAAAAAATCAATGCAATAAATACACCAATAATTTTTATAGTCATTTACAAATTATTTCATTGATATTATTTCCTTTTTTATAAAACAAATCAATAAATAAAACAACCTTTCAAATAATTGCTGAATCATAAAGTATATTCATTATTATTTTAAAATATATACATAATGATAATACAAATTTCTATGAGCTGGAACTCCAATTCATAATGGCCATGCAACATACATTTTAAAGAAGCCAAGTGTCTGTATTAAGGCGCATTGAATATGAATGCTAGAGTATTAAGCAGACGATTTCTGCATAATTTATAACCAGTATGGTGAATTGCATTGGAAGATATTTTTTTTGCCATCTGGGGATGTAATGGACTCCTAAAGATGTTGGCTATTATCCTCTGTGTGTCTCAGTTAATTCTGCATCATTTAAAGCCTTGGTTTATCTCATTCTTTTTCCATTTATCTTCTATTCTTCCACAACTTGGTTTCTTTTCTTCTTCTTTAAATAATAATTTATTTTCTTTTCCAGGACGCTGCAAAGAACCATCTGCACACCATGACAAGGAACCAGTAAAGATGAAAATTGGGACTGTTAAAATATTTCCTTGCCTACCAGTCTCATTAGATAAGTATATGTAAATATATTTCATCTTCTTTAATGTTCTGTTTATACATCTGAAAATGTTTCTTTCATGAGCAATCAGTAGCTTTCTTTCAAATATATTTTTTTTTCCAAGGAACACTAAATCTTGAATGTACCAAACCACCTGCAAAAAGAGAATGCCTTAGTTTTATTGCATAATGTAAAGCAGTGTTTTTGTGTGCTCTATATATGGTATATAGAAATATAAGGGTTACTGGAATACTGTTATTATACTTCTATATAAACACTTAAAAAGATTATGGGTTTTATATAAATATGCTCCATTGTTTATAACCAACCATATTCTTCAAGGATTCATCTCTGGGATGCCACCTTGTACTCATGGATCATTTCATATAGCGATGTTGGTTCCTGGACTAAAAATTATATTTCACTGTAGAATGACAGACTCTTACAGTAACTTACTGAGTAATTGCCAAAATAAGGGTCAAGTGGTAGTTTAATTGAAAGCTCCACCTGTTTTATGTAGGGTCTTTGATATGAATATGAACCACTTGCGAGATTTAGTTGTATCGAATAGACTTGTTGCCCATAGATTTATGATAATCTTTTCTTAATCTGATCTGGTAAAGAGATGGTCGAAAAAAAATGTTTTTTTCTAAATCAACTTTGTGAGGTAATTGCAAAGCCCATGAGCCCATAAGTCAAAATTTAGACTTTGAATTTAAACCATATTTATGAAAAAACTGCATATGTTAGAGCTATACCCTACTCTACATGTCCAGTACATTTGGTGATGATAGCATATTTAGAGGCTTTGCAATCAAGTCAGCTATTTTTTAAAAAATTTACCATCTCTAGTCTGGTATGGTTGAACATATAGTATGCAGATTTCTACTTGTTTCTCATTGTCAAATCACTGAGTACACTTTAATCAAAGGAAGTAATTTCTGAATGTTGTGTGGGTGGAATTATAACATGTCCTTACATAAAGTCCAAGGAAATTCGATAAAAGCACAGCTGCTTGCTGTTTATACAGAAGGGTAAAATACACATAATTAGGAACTAGCTGTTACCCAAATATTTGATTGGGTATTATTAGTAAGGTGACACTGTAAGGACCTCCAGGAAGCTTTTTAGACACCTTATTTTTTTGGTTTGCATAAGCTTTACCAGATTACACAATTAAATTTGAGTTTCTGGGGGCTCTAGGTGAATGGTGGCTAGAAATCCCCATGATCTGGAGTAAATAATTAAGGTATCGGGACTCCTCTCTATATTTATAGTGATGAGCGACTAGGCAATATTCAAATTCACGTAATTTTGCGAATATCTGCAATAATATTAGATTCCATATCCAAATCTTGTGGACATGAATTGTGATCTAAAAATCGCAATTGCAATCAAATATGCGCAATGCTGCAAGTCAATGGAGCTCGAATATTTGACTGGGAGAATATCCGTCATTTCCATTTTTAAAAATCGCATCGCGATTATATAATTACGATCCATTGCAATTAATGAGATCGCAATAATCGCAATAAATCGTGAAAAATCGCGTATTTGTAAATTTTGTATTTGTAAATATTCGCAAAATTGCGAAATGGCGATATTCAAGCTAAATAATCAAATATTCGAGCTCAATACTATATATTTATTTCTACAAAACAAAGATGATAGTATTTTAAATGGAGAGCTGTTTGTCTAAATCTATATGAGTCATGGGACTAACTGGCTACTTTGGAGATATTTTGGAACATTATATCATTATTAGAATGTTTTTCTGTTCAGAATGTAACAAGGTTGAAAACATGCAAAATCAGTGAGTATTGAAGAAGATATATCAAATAATAATAGATTTTAGTGTCATTTTAAATGGTTCTGTAATATTCATTTTTTTTATCTATAAAAAATATATCTTGACAAGATCTTAAAGTCTACAGGCTAAACCTGTTGTTCTCTATCCTTCAAGGTCTTGTCTATTTAGTACATTATTTGTGTGAAAAGAACAATGTGCTCCAAACAGGCTGAATTGAATCAATCAGTTTGATTCTAGTTTGGTTGGCTCAGCAGTTATATTGGCCAGAACAAATCTAATAAAATGTAATGAATCCATTTTGAAAGTCAGTCGTTGGAAGTTAAGTTTGTGGACCATGTGTCTCAATGTGAATCAAAAAGATCTTTACTTTCTGTAAGTCTAAAATTTGGTCTTTTGAACATGTATTTTTGATATATATATATATATATATATATATATATATATATATATATATATATATATATATATATATATATTTATATACTGTATATATATATATATATATATATATTTAATTTATTTATTTATTTATTTATAATACATTTTAATTAAAAAAAATGGAAACAAGCATGATTTATTTGTAATAACAAAAACCTTTTGTGATAAATAGCCAAATCACCATTAAAAAACATTTTTGTTTTGTACTGTGTATTTGACAAGGTTTAATTTTGCTAATATATGTTTTCATTTTTTTTCTAAATTTTTTATCTTACGCTTCTGTCATTTACAAATATAGGTTGTCTAAAGAGTAGAGATGGTCACTGCATAAGGCATCATCATCATTGAGTTTTTGCATAAATTATGTTCAAAGTTAAGTCTAAATTTTGACTTTGAACTTAATTTATGCAAAAACTACATCTACTAGGGCTATACCTTTTTTGTAATATCCCCACAGCCCTTCTCTACATCTATACAACGTTTATGAGCTTTGCAATTAACTCGACACAGTTGTATTACTGTTCTACTCTTCATACTGTGCCATTTCTCTATGATGGCTATTTTCACATCCTTGGCGTTATGCCCAAAGCCAGTACAATCATTAATCAAACTGCACCTGTGTCGGGATCAGGCACAACCGCCGCCTCTGTGCGTGCACTTCTACAAAGCTGCAGACACACAGAGCCTAGGGGGGGGGGCAGCGCCATAGACCTCCCTGTTAATGGAGGGTTGCCACTTTTCTCCCCACAGTCTATTTGAGACCGGCAGTGTGTAGAGGGCTGGGGGGAGAGCCAGCAATTGCGGCGGAGTACAAGTGTAGAAGTGCTGCAGGTACACAGAGAGGCAGCGGTTTTGCCTGATCCCAGAACGGGCGCAGTTTGATTAATGATTGCTGGAGAAATCTAATGAAAAGATTCTTCCTCCGGCTGCTCCTGATCCTGCTGGAGGAAAAAAGTGACAGTAACCTTTTATGACTGTGGGTTCAGAACACATGTAGTAGTAATTAGTAGTGATGGGCGAACATGGATGTTTGTACTCCTTCTAGCCGGCAAGCAGTACGGGTGTTCGACCCACCCCCTTCGCCGATGAGAAGAAGTTAAATGTTCTTCCGCTGGCCGGATCAGATGCGGAAAGATCCGTCCAGAAGAAGAAAAAGTAAAAAAGTGATGTCACTTCCAGCATATGGAATACAGGGCTGAGCGCTTCATGTACCATAAGTGACATCACTTCTGGAATATGGACCACGAAGTTACCGGAAGTTACGTCACTTCCCTTTTTTCCCTGCGAACAGGTGGATTTCGGACTTTTCCCGCCTGTTCGCGAACGGACAAGGCCAATGTTCGGCCATCACTAGAGGTCTCCCTTCTCATATACTTGGTATTAATATTGCTAAGAATTTTCTGCCATAACACTGATGAAGGCTGCTGCTAGGCATTCTGTTGACTTGTAGTTCTCCCAGCTGTCCATCCACATATTAGCTAACCCAAGAAGTGATCATTCATCTGACCATGTCATGTGGAGAATTAGTGAAAATATTCCCTAGCACTGCTCACCTGAATACTGTATGCTGATATGCTGTTAGGGATAGTAGTGATAATCTGCATAATAAACCCTCAGCCAGTGCACACATCCACAACACATGGGTGTTGTTATTTTTAGCCTTATAAGACGCACCAGCACATAAGATGCACCCAGTTTTTAGGGCAGAAAAACCAGAAAAAAAAAGATTTAATAAGTTTTCACATCAATTGGGTTAATGCAATGAATTTTAGCCAGAAGGTGTCACTAGCAGCAGTACACTCTCAGCTGAACACGTCATACTTTACACTGATCTACAGGAGGAGGGAGGGGGGTAGCTGGGCTATGTTCTGCTCTCTCTCTCCTCTGCCGATGTCACTGATTCTGTGTCCGTGGGGCAGCAGAGTGCTTGCTGTTCCCACGGACAGGAGAGCTATAGATGCAAGTTCATCTAGCTCTGTCATCATTGCCTATGCTAGTTCAGGGCTGGCATAGACAATTACACAGTTCAGATGAGAGAGCCGGACATCGGCTCTACCATCTGAACTGACAGCTCCTCCAGCTCCCCTCTATGTTGTGAGAGCTGGCGGGAAGCCAAAGTGTGACCACCGGCAGCCGAGTGGCCGCGGGGGTCGCGCATTTGGCGTATAAGACACAGGCACTTTTTGCCCCCTATTTTGGGGGTGAAAAAGTGTGTCTTATATGGCAAAAAATATGGTGTGTGTATATATATATAATGGCCCCTCCCCCAAGTGTGGATCGGACTGGGCTAGTGATAATGAATAAAAGGAGCAATATCTTTACTTAATACTCATGTAAGGGGGCATTTGCCACCAGAGAGAATAATTGTACTGTATTTAATGCCTGCACTTACTTTTGAGTTATTATTATTCAGTTCATGTCATGATTATTCTAAAAATAATCTTGTTGTACAGAAGAAGAGGGTAATAAATATCACCCACTCTTGTTACCAATGCTTTGTAGTAATGCTGTTTACTTTGACAGTTGTTGAGATGGATCCAAGACACATTTTCAGCTTTCTTCCATGATTTACAGTGGCAAGGGGCCATGTCCTCATTATTTTGCTACCTTGATGGACTTTAAATAGTTAACATGTTTATAATGCCTTTTGTTTCACTTCTTATCTGGTGTCCACTCTTTAAATACAATTTATCTTCATGGAGTCTTTTTCCCCAAAGTCTGCTTTTTATTCTAACGTTCAATAATCTTTACTACCTTTCAGCTGGAAGTGGTGATTGCTCTGTTAAGATACACAGATAATAAGGATCATTATATCCTAGATATACATCAGTAACTGCATAGGAATAGAATTTCCTTTTGATAGTCAGTGATTACAGTTATTTTGCTTGTCCTGGAGTAAGCTAAAAGATATTTGGTTAAAAACCAAACACACCTAACAATCTTACCATACAATTTCTGTACAATCCACTTCTCTTCTACCAAAACCATGAAATACGGGGACCTTTCTAGACCTTCCAATGACTATGTATTCTATCAGGGAGGACCTGGCACTACATAGTTGGTGGTAGATCTAATCGAAATTGTATGCAGCGATCTGAAGGTGTGTGGGGGGCTTTATGCAGGTTTAAGCCTAACAAAATATACCTTTAATTGATGTTTTTTGTGCAGTCTACTCTGACTTCACTGGGAAAATATTTGTAAGATTAAAAACATTGTATGATTTTTATTAATTTTGTATTTTTTTAATTAAATACTTCGCCCTTGATATGTACAAGCAATTTATTTCAGATGTTGAAACTTGACACATGTAATTTGTTCTGTGTAGGTGCAGTGTCTCTATCTGTCTTAAAGTCCTCTTTGGTGAATGAGAAGTATTTGATGCACAAGCTACCACAGTAGTGAAGTGTAATATAAATTAAGCTACTTTTATGGTCCACTATACATAAACAAACAAGCAACCTCCAAACAAGCAACCTCTGTAGTCTGGGGGTAGACCTCTTAAGCCCCCCATACACCACATACAATTACCATGCAATTTCTGTACAACCAACT
>CM070032.1:194493293-194512794 GCA_036250615.1 Ptychadena robeensis
CTACAAAACATGTAATATGAGGACCTTCTTTTCTACAACCTTCCCATCCCTATGTATGCTATCAGGAGGATCCACTATAAGTACATGTTGTTGGTAGGTTCTCATGAAAGTTGTATGGAGGAATCGTGAAGGTGTATGGGGGGGTATGGGGTGGGGGGGCTTTAAGCCCCCCATAACCTGCATACTCCTCCATGCATGGTAGGTCTCATGAAAGTTGTATGGAGGAGTCTGCCTGTCTATGGGGGGCTTAACACCTATGCCTATATCTACATACAGGCAAATAGCAAACTTCCCGATGGATGATGGAACCAGTGAGAAGAATACAGACACACCAGGGTGGATCTGGCTCTACTGAAGAAAGTATGCTACCCCAAGTGTGCAAATAAAATCTACTTTGAGGGATACTCTGGCATTCCGGTTAAAACATAGAACTGAAATCAGAATGTAGACTGGTACTGTCATACCTAAATTCTGCTTACAATGCTCACCAGATTCACATGTGCAGCATAGTGAGCATTATAATGAGTGTTTGGTAAAACTTGGATTTTTTACTTTCCCCATTGCACGTATCTCCTAAATAGAAATTTGAGAATTTACATATCCTATGTAGGTGTGGGATACGTGTAATTAACTCTTTGTTCAGATTTGGAATGCTACTGTGTTCTCTTAAAGTTATGGGTGTCATATTTGAATACACAATGGACTTAAATTAAAAACTACCTTGATATTTCTTGAAAATGTCTACCATTCAGTACGTTTTTCTCACCAGACCTTCTCACTAGATATAAGGATGAATATTTTTTAATATGGCATGAAATGAGGTTTTCATATTTATGTGGTCTATTGTTATGATCGTTCGATGATTGTTCTATGTAGTTTAATGATTGTTAAAATGGAGTACCTAAAAAGTGACAGTAATGTATGACTTAATTTAAACTGTCAATTTTGAGATAGTGGTAGTTAACAATTTGTGGCTTTAAATGTGATTATTAGACGCATGAGAGATGTGGCTGTAGCAATGTTCACTAACCCCTGCAACAATTACCCATGCTCAGCATACAAGGCAAATGGTGCAGTAGAATTTTTTTTATATCAATAAGGCAAACTGTAAAGTTTGCACATTGCTTCATTGGGTGAATAGCATTGCTTTAAACTTTAAGCACACAGTTCATGGAGTTTTATCTACTATGGCACAATTATAAAAAGAAAAACATGGGCCTATAAATACACTGTTATTTAATTCTGAATTGCTCTGTATCATGGGCCATGAAATCACAAAGTGACTATTTAATACACTGTCACTATAAAGGTGAAATATATGTAATAGTTAATGCAAGACCCTGACAGTCCTAATTAACATCATTGTGGAGAAGCCAGGAATTCTCTAAACAAATTAGAGTGATTGTTTAATCAAAATGACAGGAACTTATCAGACACTGGAGCAGTAAAAGCTCCAAAGCAGTAAGCTTTGCTGGTACTGAATGCACAATAGGGCTGCATGCACATTTTAGTTAGCTAACTGCTGTCCATTATTCAAGGTGATGAAGTCATCAGAAGTTCATAATGGACTACTGAAAACATAATTAACAGATGTACTTTAAAGTGAAGATGTCATAAAAGAAAGAACTGTGTTGCCGAGCAACTTTTAGAAGAAGCTGATTAGCATCACTACTTGGAAGCACTAAAGCCCCCCATAGACAGGCAGACTCCTCCATACAACTTTCATGAGACTTACCAACAACTATGTAGTATAGTGACCTCCCTGATAGAATACATAGTGATTGGAAGGTGTAGAAAGGTCCTCCTATTACATGGTTTTGGTAGAAGAAAAGTTGGTTGTACAGAAGTTGCATGGAGGAGTCTGCCTGTCTATGGGGGGCTTTAAACTGATTTATTAAATAAGTAGACTGTTCAATTAGCCTAGTGAGTTGGGATCATTCTGATGATCTAACCATGGGCAAGACTAGTTTTTTTCCATTAAAATAAATGGGTATTAAAAAGAACATGGCTTCACTGGGATAAGTGAATTAAAACCCATATTTTACACACTGCTTGTATTGGCTAAGATCACAGAATGAAGAAGAGAAGTTGTAAAGCTGGATCACAATCCTTTGCGAATAATTGCGAACAGCCGCGCGATGTAAAGCAATAGAATACAGTCGACGAATTTCGAATGTTCCTTAATATATTTGTGAAATTTCGCAAACTTGAATATACCATATGCTGCTCAACACTAGTTAACTTTAGGTGAGTAGGGATTCCCCACTATGCAACTTTTATAACATTTAAAATATTTTATACATAGGCCACAACTTTAATATAAATTTTGTTTATACAAAATGGCCTTATAACCTTTGATGTCATTGCTGTATTCATGATTGGAATATTTGAAGTCATGTGACTTTAGCAATCCCCTGAAATATAGAGTGCTATAGAGAAAAGGCAAGCCTATTTTCGTTAACTGTGTAGAGTTGCACATGCTCAGATTGGTGGCACCTTTGCAGATGGAATATCAGCCTGTAGAGCCCAGGTGCTCAACCTGTGACCCTTTGAGCATTCTTTGGCGGCCCCCCTCAGTCCTCCACCTGCGACCCCCGAAACCTGTTAATGCAAAGGTCATAGGAACTCACCTGTCCACCATTCCCCCACTGACAGGTCCTTGTTCAGGATCTTCTTCTTCTTCTTCTAGTGGGAAGAGGAGAAGAGGTGATAAACTTACAAGATAGGCATACATAAAAGCCAATCAGCCAGTTGGCACCTAAGCAGGTCCCTTGCCTCTCCTCCTATAGTGTTGGCGGGGGATCAGCAGACAGGTAAGTGCCTATGCCCCCACTATTCCACCAATGAACTGGGGTGATTGTATAGATAGAAAATGTTATGTGCTGCCCTTTAGTGATGCTGAGGGCTGCACTTGGGGCCATCCATATCAACTCAGTTGCCCACCTCTGCTGTAGAGCATGGTCTCATGAAATGAGGGAGATCAAGATATGGTCAGATTCACCTGATATTTAATCACATAATGGAGTTTAAATGGACAATGATTATTGAAAGCCTGTGATGACATGATACATTTTGGGTTTACTGATATTTTCGGTCATAAAGTTTGCACTGATTCACCTGACCTGTGCATTATATGTTGTGCATTACCCGAAAGAAAAATATAATTTTAAACCATTTTAAAGTTCACTTTTTGCTCTTTTATTCAAAGATCACACCAATAGAGTGATGGAATACTATGGCATCATATTTGATGAATTATCATTAAAGGTTGTTTTTTGGAAGGTATTCTATCTTGTCTGTGGGTCAAACTATACTGTATGATTGTTTTTTGGTGCTGTGGTTCCACAGAGAATTTTTTTCCCCCTAAACTTCTGTCACAAAGCCCTACCTAATTTATATTTTATGCTAGAGCTATATAGGTGATTAGGCTAATCAGCTCTGTTATAAATGTGTCTGATGATTCATTTATGTTTAAGTGTAGCAAGGGATAATTAGTGGAATGAATGGCTCCCATTAGTGTAAGCTACACATGAAACCACAATTAATAACACAATTGGTGCACAGAACAGCTTACATATGATTAATAACTACTACATGGTACTTGCGTTGCTTACACTGCAGCTATCCATTTGTTTAACAATTTATTGCCACGCTCATCGATGAATTGCTTGCAATAGTAGGTTGTTATTAGTGATGGCCGAACTGCCCGCAAGGCGGACAGTTCGGCCGCGAACAAGCATGTTCGCACTCCTTCACGCCGGCGGGCAGTACGGGTGTTCGACCCGCCCTGTCCGCCGGCGTGAAGGAGCCCTCTATTCTTCCTCCGGTGGGATCATACGCAGCGAGATCCCGCCGCAGGAAGAATCTTTCCACTGAAGACCGGGTAGAGAACCCGGTCTGTCAGTGGAAAGCCGGCTCGTAAACCCGGATGTGACGTCAGTGACGTTGTCTATGCGTTCCAGGTGCCGGATGTGACGTCACTGACGTCACATCCGGGTTTTCCGATTCTAATTCCCCGCCTAGCAGCGGGGAACTGGAATCTGTCCGCGAACGGGCGGACAGCGGACTTTTTTAAAAGTCCGCTCCGCCCGTCCGCGGACGAACATGGCCGAGGTTCGGCCATCACTAGTTGTTATTATGTACTTTAAATACCAATTTTTAGAATACTCAAATATAAGTTTACACTGTTGCAATTTACAATGTTTTGCAGAAATTAGGATGGAGGCTTGTTTGTTTTGCTTTAAATTAGATACTTTGTTAAAAAGATGGTGTAGTGCGATTGTAAATGTTACACGGGAGAGCTTCGCTTGATGCAAATAGAAGAATCTTTCAAGCCTTATTAAGCAGACAAGTTGACAAGCAGAAATGAAGACAATTAAGTTATCAGATAGACAGTCATGACAACACAAATGCTGAAAGTGTATAAAAACTAGACCTTGCTTCAACTTAAGCATATAACAATATAAAACAGAAAGACAGAAGACAACACAGATTCAAATTAGTGAGACAAACACTTGCTGTGCACTGATGTAGGAGCATACATACATTGTCTGATTCTAATTCAATTTTCCACTTTGCAAACAACAGCAATGTCTAAAGATACCGAAAATAACAAAAAAAGCCATCAAATAAAGAGTAGTTAGACATATTTCTATGCTTTTCAGTGTTGTGTGGTTTGACAATATATTTCTATTTTAACCTGAGCAAAAGAGGTGCATGATAACCCACAATGACACGAATGACATGAATTCAGTTTAACTGCCCTGCCAGTATGGGTATTCCCTATTTTTTGTTTAAAAGGTGGTACAGGAAATATAAATAGATTAGAATATAATCTGTTAATTTTTCCCAGATGCTCATTGCACATGATGCCAGGGATGTGAGGAACCAGGATGCCAATTCCTGTATTACAATACAGGTATATGGCAAAGGCAAACATCCATGTCATCACTGATCAGTGATGAGGTGGGGGTGTTGGTACCAGGAACAAAAGCCGAGGATGCCATTGGTTTGTGCAGACTTGCCTGGAGCAGGTTAGCTACCTGACACCTATAACCATATTGTAAATAAAATCTACCCCAGCTACACTCAGTTTTACCACTAAAAAGAGTAAACTTGGCCACCAGTGCATACACTGTACTGCATTTCTATTTTGCCTCTGATATGGCGTTATATAATGGAGCATATATATAGAATTATGATGTGTTTTATTGTGATATTGTTTCTGGTGCTGTCATTTAAATTATTGTTTTTTTTTTCATTCATTCACACTCAATCCCCTATATAAAATTGTGAAAGCAGAAGCTTTGAACATGGCCCCTACTGGCCTTTGGCCAGTGAAGCTGCAGTGTGGTCTTTGGCCAGTAATGTACACACTAGCTGTAATGCTACTGTGGCCGTTAGCCATGTGAATTGAGGTTCCATTGCGATTTTCAGTGCACTGTGCTTGTGTCTCTCATACAAGTGTATGGGAGATTCCTGCACTGCACCTGAAAAAATGCATGCAGCAAGGTGTTTTTCATACCAAGCGGCATTGCACGTTATCGATAACGCAAGCATGGGGCTATTGTGAAAGTACACAGGTTTCCTATAAAAAGCTGTTCACCTTGTGTAAACGCTAGCCGTGCTGTGCTTTTGTACTGTACTGCACCGCAGCTCAAGTAAAAGGGCAACTTCAAACCGTCCACCATAATCTGCCTGTGTTGCACAGTAAAGCTCAAAGATTAATTGATAATCTAGCTGGCTTTAAAAAATGAATGCTATGTAACCAAAATATTTATTTAATTATGCAATATGCTTGTTGTTGTTGGGGGTGTGAGTGGTCGTCAAAAATAAGCAAATTAAACTAAAGCCTTATGGAAAATATATAGATAAGCATAGCATACACAATCCATGTGGCGGTTGCTTCACACTATAGGCACTGCAATGCGGTTACTACATGGAAGACAGGTTACCATAGAAACCATGTTCTACCATTCGCAATTGCGTGTGTTGTAGGCGTGTACTGTGCAACTTGCACGTTAAGGCTACATAATGATAATTAATGATACATAAGACAGCATGTATAGGGTGAATGTGCCCTAAAAATGACTGGCCTCTCATTGCATAAAGTGAAAACATGATTAAAACCCAATTTTCCATAGTACAGCAATATAAGGCATAAGTACATTGAGTAAAGTATGTTTAGGTGCTCTATAGTATGTTTAGGCGCTCTATAGTTTGTTCTAGGAGTGACATCATCACCATATAGTGCAGTTTCCGAGTACCTCATTGTCACATTAATGATACATCCTAATGGATATATCATTTATGTGTTTCTAACTGATAAAGGCAGCTTGTAATTCAAATCTAACATAATCTTCTACTCAATTACTAAGAAGACACTGCATGAATGTTTCTCTTTTCCATCCAGAAAAACATTTCAGAGGCTGATGTGTTCCTTATTTAGCAGAAAATTCAATTGATTTGTGGAAACAAAGTTAATTCAAGGAAAGTAGAATGCCATGGTAAATGTTCTGCTGTCTTCTCAAGAGAAGATACAGTATATAATGTGAAATCAGACATCAATTACATGCTATTTAAAATTCATCATCAAGAGGGACAGATTTTTATCTAGGAAACAAATGTTGCCAATGCATGTATACCCTGGGGCATTTAATGACATCCTTTTGTCACATCCCTAAAAAAAAAACCTTCTATAACAATTTCAGATCAAATCTGTGTAATTATCATTGTGGCTAGAAAACAAAAACAGTTTTTTATCAGCAACCAGTAAAGAAGTGACTTAATGCAGAAAGTTTTTTGGCTAACTTAATCAACTTCAGTTGATCAGCAAAGGGTATCACTTTAACTTTCTGGACTTTCTGTATTCAAGAAAGCAAAATAAATAGATTTATTTATAGAGTACATGTAAGAAATTACTTCACTTCTCAAAAATCAATTATTTTCTGTGTTTTATAAGATATCACATGGTATAGTAATGCATGTATTATGATCTTCAATCTATAGCTAAATATACATTGTATAAAGCTTATGCAGCAGACCATCTGTTAGATGTCAATCAGACAGAGGCTTGCCTCGTGGCTTGGATGTACGGATAGACTGAGCATGTTCGGTTTAGATGTGGGTGTGACGTAGCTATTCTTGTACAGGATGCCTTGTATGTATTGGGAGAGTTTATATAAACTGATGAGCACGTGTGTTGGGGACAGAAGGAGAGAAGGACCACCATGATGTGACACGCTGCTAGGCTAGCTAGGGTAAGGGTTCTTGCATATTGATTCTTTGTATTGTAACTTTTTTAAGATAATAAACAAATCTCTTGTTTAAGCAACCATTTTCTGTTCTTTTGATAAATGGCGGTTCCTTATCGAACGCGCTATTTTACAGTACATAACCAACTGAAAATGGGTATTTTTCTGCTTTCTACTTCTTCCTTCTTCCTATACTTTATTTTTGAAACAATATGTTTAAAGCTGGGCATACACGTCACGATTTTTAGTTAAATTTTAGTGCGATCGTTTATCAAAATCGATCACACGATCAGATTGAATAAAAATTGAAGCATGCCAAAAGCGATCGAGCGATCGATTTTGTCAAAAATCAGACAGAAAATTCACGGATCCGTTCTGATGGATAATTTTAATAAAAAGCACATGAATCGAGTGCTGTTAGTTGTCTCATGCGATTGTTTTAAGCGATCCATTTATGATTCTTGTGGAAATGACCTTTGTTTGTGTGCTGTTGGTCACTGGCCAGTTCTTCAGCTAACACCACTCCAAACCCATAAATGTGTTCGTGCAAGACATATTGAGACTTTCAGGATAGAATCGTCCAGTAATTGAATGCATGGTATGTTGCAGTTTGCGATTGTTTTCACAAATTAAAATCGGATGGGCGATCGGATTAAAAAACAATCGCTGGATAATTGGTACGTGACTTACTAGCTGTTAAGCTGTTATGCTTAGTAGACATAAAGTCATAATGAAATAAGAGTTAAAACAAGGTTGTAACGTACAGATGATGAATTGACAAGGAGAAATCCACCAGGTCTCCTCTGAGAAAGTCCACCCTGGGAAAAAATATGCCAGATTAACCAGCATGGTCAGTTTGCCCCAGGTGCTTATGCTTGGACTAATGGCAGCAGACAGCATATCTGCTATCTAAAGGCCCCTATACACCTTACAATCTTTCCATACAATTCCTGTACAATCAAATTTTGTTCTACCAAAACCATGTAATATGAGGAGCTTTCTTATCCTTCCAGTCACTATGTATTCTATCAGAGAGGCCACTATACTACACAGTTGTTGGTAGATCTAATGGAGATTGTATGGATCGATCTTAAGGTGTATGGGGGGCTTAACAAGTGTTTGTTCTTTGAAGCTTGGTAAAGTGCTACAACTTTTTACATGCGTTCTGGGCTAGTCCATGACTACCAGGTATATTATAACTTTGTTTGAAAATACTTTGAATAATTAGGCTTTACTAATTAGTGATTTATTACAGTATATGATAAATATTTTATGTTTGGCTATACAGATTAAGATGTATTTTAAACCTTTATATGGCCAATGTATGTATTTTAATGAGGTCAAATTAGCAAATATTGCAAATGCTGACTATTTTGTTATTAATTATGTATTATGTAGGATAGTGGTGTGGAATGTTAATCAACTGCATAATGCACCATCAGAATCCTAATTTGTTGGGTATGCCATCCAGTATTTAATATTGCTAAAGATAATGCAGCATTATATGAAAACAGAGATTGTGTATTTCCACATTAAAATGCACATCAAACATGACTGAGTGTCATGAGATGGGAAAAGCTAGGTCATCATCAATACACTTTGCTCTCAGAACTTTCATCTTCATCAAAGGGTTTTGATACTCAGACAGTGATAGTTTGGTCAAAGGCACAAGAAAGATTTAAACAGGCTGACAAAAGAAATTAAGAACTATATTCATCTACTGAAAGTATGTCAGTATGAAATGTCAAGTTCAAAACAAATGGTACAAAAGGGATGGTAGACAACTGGCAAGACAAAGTTACCACAATTATAAAGTATTAAAAAATATGGCAGCAAAATGTCAAATTGTATTCAGTGTATAAATTCTGCAGAAACCACCTGCATTCTTTTTTTCATTTTAACATAAAAATAAAACTTTTAACAGGCTCTTTATTACACCTTTAAAGGTGTATATTCATGGAATCATTACCAGATTTTACAGGCTTATTGTATTGTCTATTTGATGACATTGTAGCAGTGGTTTTCAAAAGCAGTTTAGCTGTGTTGGCATCATAGGGAGAAAATTGTATACACCTCAGCTGCGGTCCTGCTTGTGGCTGTAATGAAGTCTCTGTAGTAATCTAATTGTATTGACTTAGCAGGAATGTGGAATTCTAATTGACAACATAAAGCCAAGTAAATTGCCATATCAAAAAAGACATGCTGACTTAAGCCTAGTTGACACCAATGTCAAAACTATTACTTTAGGTTTAATAGAAAAGCTGGGATCTTCTAAATTATTAAACCTCTATAAATATGTATGCTTTAATTATTATAAGTATGAAAACAAATGCATCAACTTACAAAATATCATTTAGCAAAATAACACATGTTCCAAATGATGTATTATTATCTGTGTTCCAACTATACACAACAAAATTGCAATTTTCTCCTTAGAATACCTAGGGAATTTTAGAATGAATTGGTCAGATATAATGTTTTAATTAATAGGGGTATTTGTTATTCAAAGCTCAATTTCATTTTTGCTGCCTCAAAATTTATCAATGGTTTTTATTTTAATCTATTTTGAACCAATGCTAAAATTATGTATAAAAAATGTATATAAAATTTATAAAAAACAAATATTTTGTGATGGCAAACCACTTGTGTGTCCTAAAGGTTAAATTAGATGTCTACTTAGCTTAGCTTTTCAATCAAACAGGGGCTATTTAGCATTTTGCCAAAACTGCAAGTGGTCTGCCACCAATCAATATAGACTATACATATGCAAATTTATCCTTTTTCTTGATTTTTTTCTAGACAATTTTTGACAATTTTTCTAAATTATAATTATACAGTAAATACAACAACAATAATTTTTTGAATGTGACAGCATCATATTTTCAGTTGTATTATATTTATGTGTTACTGTTGTTGAGACATGCATGTAAAAGAGTTGTGAAAGTAAGAGCAATGGTTTTCATTATTTAACTGAAATGGAAAGAATTCCTGATTATATATTTCATATGCATGATTGCATAATTGGAATGATTATTCACAAAATGTATTTGAAGATTCCCCTCTCCTTTAGCTAATCAGCCTCATATTATCTGTCTGATAGGATTACAAACCTGCTCACATTACATGAAGTATATTTTGTACAATGGACACACACAGATTTACACATTTTAAATTCCAAAAACCGATCAGCTTTATTCAAAATGACAGCTATACTTAGATTGGGGTTATTTGCATTACTTGGGTATACACAATTTACAACTCTTTAAACAGACAGTTACCATGCAGATTTTATCTTATTTTATCCCTCATGTCAGTTAAAGCCAATAAATGCCTTCGCAGACACGTATTTTCTTTTGCTGCTAGTATAGAAAAAAAATGTATCTGCATGTATCTGGTTTTTTTTTGCATATATTTTTATAAATTTTTTCAAAACCATAACAGCAATACAGAATATAGTACAATGTGAGTAAAAAAGAGATATATCATTTCCCCTAAGTATCAAGGTCCATGTCTATGTGCCGACATCCAGCCCAGCCTTGAAACATCTCTCTGGTCACTGACGTTGAGCTCTTCCATAGGGGGGGGGGGGTTGTGAGTCCCCAAGGCCCTCCTCCGGTGATTTTTTCTCTTTCCAGGCCACTGGTGAGGCATCTGCCCATGTGCCTCCCCCCTGGCAGGATACCTCTCCCTGGGCTGGGCAACCGACCATTTACCCCTCTCTACACTCCACTGCAACATATAATGATGGCGGGACCACCACTTATCCAAGCTTACACAATACAGACTTCCGGTTCCGTCCCTGAGTTGGTGACGCGCGCGGACGCTCCGCTCCACACCTTGTTCCCCTCTCCTCTCCCGGACAAGCCGCCCCTGCTTGGGCGCATTCGGCGCCATCGCCATGGATCCGGTTTTTATCCCATCCGCACATCACGACCCCCGTCAGCCCCCCACAAAGGTCAGAGAATCACGCGGCCTGCCATTGTTTAGGCCCCGCATCGTGTAATGCCCGAGTTAATTAGGGCTGCCTCTGAGGGGCAATACTCTCCAAATATCTGCGGCCCCCCTGTGATTAAAAAAACTAGCCCTGAGGTGGCACCTTCTTGAAATAGGACTTGCAAAAGGCAACTCCTGGATCTGTGTTCCAGAACCTGGACAACATACAGGAGACCATTGCGAGCATGGCGTCCATGATGGCCTCTCGGAGCAGTCTTGCCACCGAATGCAGTGATTCGGTATTGCGAACTCCAGACCTAAGCAGCACACACAAAAAAATTGAATACCTGGCAGAAAGGTGATTACCTGGGAAAATATTCAGGAGGAACAATTTGAGGTTGTGTGGGCTTGCCTGAAACCTCCCCCGAAGGACTCCTCAAGTTATGTGGTCGTACCTATTCCTCAAGCCCTAGGTCTCTCTCCCTGCAAGGTCCTAACGGCGCTCATCGGCTTGGAGCGTCTCGCTCGAATTCTAATGGACCCACCGCGCATAATAGTCCTGTTACCTGACTTCAACGACAAACCCAGAAGGAATTTTTAAAAAAGCTCAGGTGGTGACAAAGGGTTCCAAAGCGTGCTGTGTGCCCATTCGCAAATTAATTCCTTATTTAACAACACTAATAGGTTATCAGAGAACTAGCATACCTATCAAATACCCTAAAGGACGGGCATGCGGGCCCATGGAATCAGAGCAGTATCAGGCTTGTTTAAATAAAAGTCTGCCCACCTTTCCCCGCCCAACTTAGATGTCGGGATGTTCATCCACGTTTTTCACGTCTTTGTGTCGTGGATGAAATCCCGACATCTAATGTCTGAGGGAAGGTGGGACCTTACTATCTTGGGCTAGCGTGGAACCTTCTTCTCCCCTTGTTTTATCCATACCCTCTCTTAGATTCCCTCTTCACCACCCGGCATATAATCCATATGCCTTGAAGGGGTGAATACAGTGGGTGAACACTTTTCTACGCCGGGACCACCTGACTCGAATACTCCCTCCCTGACGACTGTCGGACCTTCATGTGTGCATATCCGCATAGTGTGAGAAGAGCTTGATATTCCATTAAGTTAATCTATGACATTAGTATGTCTCTTCTTCTATATGTATCCATTCATCCTCCATTATATGTGATTGATCCATTATGCACGTATACACTTCTGTTCATTCATCATATATCGTTGTTTATTATAATGGATCACGAGCATTCCAACCGTTGAGTCTTGTGCTCCTACAGTATCAAACCAGACCTGGTCGTGGGCATATAACTTATATTTATCTTTGTACAATTTTTTGTTGTTTCTTGACTTCTATTATCAAATGTGCCTCAGATCCTCTCTGGAAAGTAATCCGCCAGAAGCCCAGGTGGCGAAACGCGTCGGAGATCAAGGAGATCCTTGTGTTTATCCTGCAACAGCTAAACCCGAATCATTTTACAAAAATTTTGCATTAGCTATTATTCCTCCTCATGTTTTTAAATCACTGTCTATACGATTGCTCCAGTGAGACATATGTGTGAGTTGATCTCTGATACTTTAGCTCACTGTATATGGATATTGTGAATTTGACAAATCCGCAGATCTGCGATCCTTCCGTGATAAATGCCCAATCTTGGTTGACGGTCAACAAGATCTAGTGTTCTCAAATTACTCGGCGGAGGTTTCCTTCGCGCGCCGCATAGGCCTCTCTCGTGGTCGGTGTCTGTTGACCAGGGAATGCGCTCACTAATGAGTACCCCGCTACTCTGAGATTAATTCTATCTCTTCTCCGGCGACAATAATTGTTTCCTCCTTCATCGATCCGCTGCGCACTCGTTATGTGGAAAAATTCCTGCAGGGTCTCTTCTCCAGATATGGCCCTCCTTCCAGTCAGACACCGCGCACCCCACAATCATCTCCACGAAAGCAGCGACTCGACAAGACGCTGTATGAGGACGCTGGTGAATGAGTAGTAACTTTCTCTTAATGTTTCATCCCTGCCTGTTTGTGAATTTGTTGTATATTTAGTTCCCCCAGTTGTTTCAATTTTCACTCTACGGTATTATTGCTGGGGTATTCTCCTGCATATTGTGGTTAATGGAGGAGAGGGGCAGGGGTATTGCTAATGCGTTGAGTGTATACATGTTTTTTTGCACGTCCGCCCCATGCGTAGGAGGAGACACAGCTGTTACAGCCCGGGGGGAACTTTAGAATTTAAAAGACTCATAAGGTTCATATCTTTCGTGTTATGAAATTCACTTTAGGAATTTTGGATTTAGTTTTGGGACTCGTCTTCGGGCCCTAATAATAAGTGTTTCATCTAATTCCTACCATGTTCAGTTTACGCCTGAGGATCTGCCCTGAAGGAGGTGGTTGCCATGGAGCTTACAGTGGTCCTAGATGGGGAGGTTTGACGTACAATCCCTTTGGATTAGGGCTAACAGTAGGTGGTTCTTCTATTGCTGTCAGGCAGGGGCAGAGGAATTCAGGTGTCCACAATTGTGCACAGAGTGGCAATTTGAGGTTATGTTTCTGTTGGAGGTTTTTTCAGGTTTTTGGAGGGGGGGGGGATTTTTGGCGTCTGCGGAGGCTCCAGTTGTGACCTTTTCACCAATTCATCGCTGGGGGCCGTCCTCCGAGGTCATCCTGCATCAACAAGGGGGGCGGGAGCTTATGGACACCCATTTGCCCCTCCTAGTGTGTTATCTAGTTACTTTCATGGTTCTGGCCACACTTTGCCCAGGTTGATGAGCCATCTTAATATATTTGCCTGGAATGTGAGGGGCCTGCCGCACCTCACAAAAACGAAGCCGAGTCCTGCGCACCGACAAAATGAAACATATATAGCCTTCTCCAGGAGCGCACTTGACAGATCGCGCTTTAAATATGCGGAAGTTCTGGGTGGGAGGAAAGGTCCTAGTCCCCATCACCGGGACGCAGGCAGGGTTCTCATTTTGCTCATAATTCGCGACCCTAGACACTCCTAGATCACAAATGGGACACGAAGGAGCCGGTGGGTCCCGATGGCCCGCTGAGCATTTATGTAAAATTTGGGAGTTACGATGTAATGGCGCGCTAACATAATAATAATGCCTTCTATGAACTCGCTGTTGCATAGCATCCGAATAGAGCTGTCCATCCCATTGCTGATTGGGGGGAGGAGATTTTAATGCGGACTGGCTAACGGGTTTGAGGACAGGACAGGGGAGGAGTAGGGTTGCCGGCGCGACAGGTAATTCGGAGTTGGATGTGGGTTCCAATCATGGCTGTCCATGGGGGGACTAACAGACCTTTGGAGGTCACTGGCCCCACGATTGAGCGGGATTATACCTCTTATTCCCACGTCCACAAAGTATTTTCCCGTTTGGATACCTTTCTGACTGATACCACCGCGCGCCGCATATTCTGCAGGGCCATCACAATCGAACATATACTGATCTCTGACCACTGCCGCGGTCGTTTTTGAACTGGAGGGGTGGGACTTTCGGCCTTCTCCCTAGGGGTGGAGGTTCCCACGCCCTTAGCTAATGATTAAACCCTCCAGGCCCATATTCATGGCTGGTGTTTTGAATACAGCGCCACAATGGTCCTCTACTGGGAATCGGGCAAGGCGATGTTGCCGGGGACAATCCTTGCATAATGCCCCTCGCTCAGAAAACAATAGCCCACACCGCTATTCTGAGGCGTGCACGGGAGGGGTCAGGGAGGCTATCCCACTTTCAGACCACTCCCGACTGAGGTAAAATTAGGGATCCGTGATCAATCCAAACCGGTAGAATGCCGATCACTGGCTGCAGCAATCCGAGGTTCATGGTGCGATCACGACAGCCATGGAGTTTTTTTTTTTCCGTTTTTGGGATAACAGGGGAGTTGCTGGCAACCTGCAGGGAACATTGCCTAGAGGACCCATATCACAGCCTTGAGGGACCCAGGGGGGTCTAGCAAGTGACCCCAAGCACATAGCCCAGCTCCTTCAGAGATATTTTCGCAACTGTATTACCCCAAGAGAATGGGAAGAGGGAGGAGGAACTTTTTGAAAAACTTACGCTACCCTCCTTTTCAGCGGATCATATTTGAACTTCTCAATGCTCCCATAGATACCGAGGATTATAACATTTGACAAAAACTCAGCAGGGGAGCAGGCGCCGGGGCCCACGCTCTCTTTCTCTTCTGAATTTTTATAAGATGATGGCGAAAGAGGTTGCAGAACCACTGCAGTGCTTACATAGTGTTTCCGGGTGGTCTTTCCACCTGCCGTTGACTCAGCTCTCATTCGGCTGCTCCCATAACCGGAACGAATCCCTCGTGCCTAGCTCCCTAACCGCCCCATCTCGCCCTAACCAGGATATAAAAATAATGTCGCTATATTGGCTCATCGGTTGGCGGGCATCTTGCCACACCTGTTTCCCGGGCGCAGTGGGGATTTTACAGGGGCGCATTGGCCGTGTTGAACATTCGGAAAGTGCTCGCGGGCGATGGATTTCTACAGAATGCAGGGTGCCTCTCTGCCTCCTTGGGCTGTTAGTGTCCCTTTGTGTGCAGAGAAAGCATTCGACAATGTCACTTGGACTTGGCTGTTACAGGTAATGGGGCCATGGCTTCAGGGCCTTTTTGCATTACATACAGTCTATTTACACTGCACCCAGCGCAATATATACGTCAATGGCACTGTCCCGACCCGTTTAATCTCTATCAGGGGCACGGACAGGGACTGTGCCGGCCCCTTGGTCCCCGCTCCTCTTTAATTTTGCATAACCTTTGTCCTAGAATCTACATACGAACTGACTGCTTTGAAGGTGGAGGGGGGGGCCAGGGGAAGTGAAGGTTGCACTCTGGGCAGACGATACTTACCTTTTTTTTCCTAGTGCACCCTGCCTGTTCATCGATGACGCCAAAGAATAGAGTTTTCTTTTCAAATTTGGCTCTTTTCCGGGACTCAGAATTGATTTAGCAAGAGTGAACTTATGTTTTTTACTAGGGGGGCAAGAGTCGAAACATGTCAGGATGAATGGATGCCCTTTCACATGATTCAACCGACTGTGATTAGTGTCGGGGGATTGTTATCAGAAGGACAGAGCGGGCTGTATCATTAACATTTTACGTTGTTTTTCCTATCATTGAAAAAGAATCATTAAGGAACTTCAGCAGCCGTGGAGGCCCGCTCACCAGTGAGTACTCTTGGCCGCTGTCACATGGTAAAGATATTCATTTTGCCAGGCTGTTGTAACCCAATACAGAACCTCCCCCACGCTCCATAACAAGGGCTGTAGCTAAACTCAACTCGGCAGTTTCAGAGGTTATTTGGGCGGGGCGAAGTCCGCGTATAGCGGCTGTCAAAATGCGGGAAGCGTGGGGACCTTTGGGATGATCTGGTCCATTTGATGCGCTAATGTCCAAAGAACGGATTAATGGTACCACATCCTTTCTATTCCAACTTCTTGGTGGAGTCGCCCTTGGCCAGGAAATGTCTTTGGTGGGTCTCCTCCACAAACGGCATGTACGCCAGGCTGGAGCCCGATTCGATCAAGGGTAGCCCTTTTCTGAAAGACAACGATTATTGCCTTACTGGAGGTCAGAAACTATTGGGGCTAACAGTGTGCCATACACCAACTGCCAATCTCAACGACCCCGGGCTTCCCTCCAGGAGCCACGTGCAAGGGGTTTGAAGTTGTGGGTGTGGCAGGGCGTAGGTAAACTCACATCTCTTGAACTCACGGGGCCCTCAGTCCCTTTGGGGAGGCAACAGGCACATATGGCCTGTGCCGGGGTCGCACTATCTGTTGTAATACGGCAATTTACGCCCACTTTGTGATTGTCTGGTACTCGGACCAGGAGGCCACACTTTTCCCTCCCCATCTGTCTGACCTTAGCTCGCTTGTCCTGCAGCCTAGTGATGTCCAAATCCCTCTCTGGATCTTTATCTTAGGCTTGATTGCAGGATCGTCCCACGGAGAGGACACCTGGTTCCCATACTTGTCAATTGTCCAGCGGTTGTGGAAACCACCCTGAATCGTACAGATCAATGATTATTTGGCGGGATGGAATGCAGTCAGTAGGCATGATAAATGAAGCCCTGAGGGAAATTTATTTTAAGGTGGCACATAGTAGCTTTCGCGGTTACAAAACATTTCCTCCCCGGGGATTGGTGGACACCTGGATACAGGACTGCCCAAGTGCTCGCGCACAAGCCTAATTTCCGCATTAATCTGGGAGTGGTCCCGTCTTTTCTAAGTTTTTTTTTTTTGGGACCGAAGGCATGGTCGTTTTATGTGTAGGATCACTGAACAACCAACGTACCAGAACACGTCTAGGCCTTCTCCACTCTATTTTCAGTCGGATGGGCAAACTTACCGTCTTCGAGCCGGCACTGGGAAAGGGAACACATATTTGTGTTATGTGCACAAAAGCGATTTTAGCAAGTGTTGTGCCGGCGGTCCCCGTCATGGAGAGTGTGTCTCAATCTTACCCATGGGAATTATGTTTCAGGAGCACTGTATGGCACATAAACAAACTGACAGGAATTGACGCTTTCTTTAAGAACGTGGAAACGTTTCTCTGTTAGCGGAATTGTCCTCCAGTCATGAGGC
The DNA here is from genome assembly GCA_036250615.1 of Ptychadena robeensis. Lineage (NCBI taxonomy): Eukaryota > Metazoa > Chordata > Amphibia > Anura > Ptychadenidae > Ptychadena > Ptychadena robeensis. The sequence goes on from CM070032.1 coordinate 194,511,100, forward strand.
GTGCATGGGGATGTCCACACACTTCTTGGTTAGCCCCTGGAACACTCCGAGGGACCCTTGGCACCTGGATGGTTTGGGTCGGGGATAGGGCGTCTTCATACTGGGGTGGTCAGGGGGGGACTGCTATGGACACGGCAGAGCGGCTATTGGGACCTGAGGCCCTATGGGGGGTGGGGATTCCATGCAGCGTGGGGCATGTTTTTTTTTTCTTTTGCTCTTTCCCGGACGATTGTGATCTCCTGGGTGGGTGCCCGGATGGCTTCTCACTGCTTCTCGGTCTAACGTTCTATCAGGGTAGTGACGGGGGGAGGGGGGAGGGTTTCTGCATACGACTGATGTAAGATGCGGTTGGGTAGTTTTTTGGTCATAGCGGGTATTTTGTTCTGTTGTTCTGTACTGTTTTCACCAGATGGCATCCCAAAAGTCATACTGCCAGGATGGTATAATCAGGTAAATAGAATTCCCTACTTTGGGAATCTTACCAGGATTGTCCACCTATGGCGCATGACTCATGACTGGCTCCGGCCTCATTTCTCGGATGTTGACTTTCCTGTGGAATAGCTTGGCCGTATGTCACTTACCGAAACATTGTACTATAGCAAAAGAGAAGAGATCACATCGGGACTTTTAAGGCACGATAACAATATATATAAACTAACATCTTCATTAGAATCGACAGGGCCATCAATCACTAAATTGCAATCATCATGTCATCAACCCACCATAAATTATACATAGATCGATGTTGTTGCCAGACAGAATCTCGACGCGTTTCGCAAATTTCTTCTTAGAGATTATCAAACCACATTGTTTTAATATCAACTAAACAAGAAAAACATGAAGCCCTACATTTATAAATCAAATCCAGATAAAGTCATACAAAACAAATAACTTCAGTACTAATAATCAAAGATGCTTAGTAGCAAACATCTCGATGTGCGTCCGTCCACCCCTGCCCACATCGGCCGAGGCACCAGGGCTTAGCGCAGAACGCTCCCCTCCACCACAATTTCCCCACCAAAAAGCCGCATGGATTGAGACATAACGTGGGACATGGCGGGGGCCCCAACAATGCCACAGCCATCAGTTAGCGGCCGTGAATCAAGACACTAGAAGCCAAATGGTCACCTTTACATGTGCCAGATTCCCGAAAAACAACAAGTGTCACCAACCCCCCCCCCCACCACCCCCCCCCGCCCCACACCAATAACCCCTCCCACAGGGGCTGCGCTTGGGGGACCTTGTGGTGGAGGTGGAGCTGCTGCCCTATGCCCTGGTGCCCTCGGCCTGCTCCCTGTGGTCAGGGTGGACGGACCACATCACAATGGACTGGTTGCTACTACGCAGCCTGTGGAGTATTTAGCCTGAATATTGTTTGATAGACATTTACTGGATTGGATTATAAATTAGGCCTCTGCAGTTTTCTTGTAATGATCTTAAAACATTGTCGGATAAATCTCCTGAGAAAGCAGAATTTGCGAAACGCGTCGATATCCTGTCTGCAACAAACATCGATTCTATGTATGAATATTATGTGTTGATATACAAGCTATGCGATAATGATTATGCCCTTCATTCTACTACAGATTTTAGTTTATATACATATCTGTTATGCGTCCTTAAAAAGAAGTCCCTGATTGGGATCTCCCTGCTCTTTGGCCTTTTTCTCTTTACAAACAATATTGGGGGATGTCC
>CM070032.1:194512819-194535978 GCA_036250615.1 Ptychadena robeensis
GATCAGTTCGTAGGTATAGTAGATCTTAGAGGACAACCCTGCAGACAATCGGTGGGGACCCGGTTAGAGGTATACAGAGTGGCTATATCGAGTATGGTTAAGGTTAGGGGTCACTTACGTTTAGGTGAGGCAGTATGGGGTCTCCTCCAGGTGCCAGGACCGGCTGAACTTGGTGGGCCGTTTTAGTGGCCCTCCTTTTGTACCCCCGTCGCCACACACGCCGGAGCGCATCGGCCACGCCAATCACCGCGCCAGCAATGGGGCACATGGTGATGACGTCATCGCTGGGCGCCAGACATGCCCGGCGTGCAGACACCAGCCAGGCGTCAGGTGGCCATGGCGACCAGGCCGGGAGACGGGCAGCGCCGCTCACCGCATCCAGCCACGCCCCCCACCATAGCAGGAGCCAACGAGAGCAGGGCCCGACATAGGCATAACCGCCCCCCGAGCCCACCACTGCGCCACCGCCCAGCTTAGCCTATGGCGCGGAGAGGCAAGGCAGGGGGGGCGGGGAAGCCCATGCCAGCCGGGCAATATGCCCACGGACATCCCGGGGTAGGGGCGGCCGGTGCACAGGGCGCGCAAGCCCGGGGCATCCGACCAGGTCACCCACAGCAGTCCCCGCCTGAGGGGTCAGCCCGCTCCTCCAGATGGAGGGGGGGCCTATCCTATGCCCATCGTCAAAGAGGATGAGACATCTTGGGGTCTGCAACCTGGACCAAGGGGTGCCGAATCCTTCCCAAAGTACTATAATGAAGTAATGGGTTTAATGTGTTAAGTGTGTTAAAACCCCAGGGATATCAATACGATAATAGGCAGTGATTGCCTATGTAATTAGGTCAGTGATCCAATAAGGTATTATCGGTCTATAAGGGAAGGACCGACGAGGTTTATCAAAGGGTGATTCTCAGGTAGGGGGGGGGGGAAGGCTATTAGGTTCCCAAAATTGGACTGGCCAGATGTAGACTTAGTCAAATATTAGTGGTAGGGCCTGCTGTCCACCGTCCCTTCACAACATCTAATAATACATACACAAAATTTTAACCAGAATGGGTAACACATGCTGTACACAAAGATACCTAGTAATACATACAGTTATATTACTTATGAAAGGGTAAATGCCCTTGTTCAATATGTCTCTCCAAAACTTAACCCAGGTGAAGAAGATAAGTAGTAGAGGAAGTTAAAATCTAGATTAAGTGGGGTATAATTGGGTAGAAGGAGAAATTGGGGAAGGGTGGAACTGGGGGGACAGACCAGAGAGGGGCGCAAAGGAGTTAGACCGTTGGTATATAGTCTAATCGGGAGGAGAAGTGATGTGTCACAGGAAGCTTTTAAAGCTTAATTGATCGTTAAGTCCTGGTCGTTTGTTAGCCTTAAGACGATGTATCCACCGAGTTTCTTTCTGTAATAATTGTTGGTTTATGTTGCCACCCCGGGTATGGGGGTGCACACGGTCCAGTACTACAACCGATAAGCAATCAATTTTGTATTTGTGTTCCAAGGCTAGGTGTCGGCCAATAGGTGTCGATATATCGCCGGCTGTTACAGTGCGGACATGTTCGTACATGCGTTGCCAGAGCATACTCTTGGTCTTCCCCACGTAGAATAATCCACAAGAGCAGTAAAGTAGATAAACTACCGCTTGGGTTTTACAGTTTGAAAAGTGGCGTGGGGTAAATTTGTGACCATTCGGTAGAGTAAAGTTGTCATTAGGTTTTATCAGTTGGCAACATTCGCACTTCCAATCCTGGAATGGGAAAGTCCCCAGTCTTTGGCAACCATCTCCATGTTTAGAGCCTGAGTAGTGGCTTTGGGTAAGGGTGTCTTTCAGAGATCTGGCTTTTCTATAGGTTATCTGGGGTCGTAAGCCAATGAAGGGTTTCAGTTGCTTGTCCTTTGTCAGGATGGGCCAGAATTTTGAAACAATTGATTTGAAAGCCTTGTGGTTTGCAGTATAGGTGGTAATTATTCTTGTGGTATCATCGTTATGTTTTGGTCGTGAGCCAAACAGCAATTTGTTGCGGTCTTGAAATTTGGCCCTATTGTAGGCTTTTTTAAGGATTTTATTACTGTATCCGCTGTGACAGACTGGTCATCTGTCACTGGGAAATTTGACCGTGAGTTATTAGTTTGGTGGTTCCTGGAAGGAGTCCAGGAATAATTATTGCCCAGCAACTATAGGTTGCTGAATGTGTTTTGTTTTAGTTGTGTTTTCTTAAAGGGCTCCCGGACTCTGGGATAGAGAGGATGCAATTGGGTGGGCCTCTCTATTCCCCCAGGGTCCAGTAAATGGTTAAATACCTGGGTTGCAGGTGAGTGGGGTGTGTCTCCAGAAAAAGAGACTGAAGCCAGTCAGTCAGTGCTCTGATGAAAGTTCGAGCAGGTAGTACAGGGGGGCACACAGGGAGTGTGGGGCCCAGGCCTGTGGCTGCTGAGAAGCTGCGTGTAGGACCCCTATTTATGTCGATTGGTGCCAAGCCAGGAGGCTTGGCATTTTCAAGGACTTTTTGTTTCTTTGGATGTTAACCCCTGTGAGGGTGAAACTTTGTGTTTGAACTTCGCTTTGGACAATAAACGTGGGCAGGAGCCCTTAAATGCTAAATAGTCTATTGGATTAATGCGGTTTGGAGACGCCGTTTGAGTGTGATCCCCCACACCGCGTTGTAAAAGGCGGTTTTTACGTTTTTTGGCTTCTTCCTCAAAGGTTGAATCAGATGAGCAATTACGTCTTAGACGGACGTATTGGCCGTAAGGTATACTACGTACTAACGGGGCCGGGTGCGAACTGGTTGCAAATAAAACGATGTTGCCTGCCGTTTCTTTGCGGTACAATGTTGTTGCAAGACGGTTGTTCGCTTCCTTGATTACCAGGAGGTCCAGGAATGGTAGATTGTGTAGGTTGTGGTTACAAGTAAATTTAAGATTGTAGTTATTGAGATGTAAGGCTTCCACAAATTTGTTCAAGTCCTCCGGGGACCCCTCCCACGTTAGGAAAATGTCATCTATATACCTGTACCACATACCTACATATTGTAGGTAGTGGTCGAGATTGTCAGAGGAAAAAAGGTCACGCTCCCAAGCCCCCAGGTACAGTTTAGCGTAGCTAGGGGCACAGGTTGTCCCCATAGCTACTCCCTGTACCTGGAGGTAGATCTCCTCACCAAAAAGAAAAAAGTTGTTGTTTAGAAGAAGTCTAAAAGTTTCAGAATAAAGTTGTTATAGTCCTGTTGGTCAGTACTTCTCTCCGCAAGAAATAATTGGGTTGCCTCTAGGCCCTTGTCGTGTGGGATGGTGTTATATAAGGCCTCCACGTCGAGTCCTACTAGGAGGGTGTTTGAACTCACGTCTTTCCCATCAAGTAACTGTAACAGGTGTTTGGTATCCTTTAGATACGAGGAAAGACCGTAGACGTGAAGCTTCAAATATTCATCTACCAGGGTACTAGCTTTCTCGGTGTAGCTGTTATTGCCTGAGACAATTGGTCGTCCGGGAGGGTCTGATGGATTTTTGTGGACTTTTGGTAGGCTGGGTATGGTATATTCACTAACCGTGAGGAATTGAAACGTTGTTCGATCAATAAATTGTGGGGTTGTCCTTTTATGCATATCGGTTATTGTTGATCATGAATATTTAAATCTGAAATTTTTAAAGCGAATATCTGCATTTCGAGAATTCACGAAGATCTCCAATATAGTGTTCTATATTCGGAAAGTACCATGCATTGCGTTCACAATATGGGCATGTACAAGTGGTAATTTTCGCAATGAAATAATGTACTTCATGAGTGTTGTCTCATGTGGTGATTACACTGCAGCTGCTATCACAAATGTATGAATTTACTGTGAATACTACTTTTTTCTTGAGTCAAATTGTGTAATGTAGATCAAATATCCTGGCCTGTAATACCTATTCACATTGGTCAGAAGTTGGAGGACTCCTTAAAACACAGATGTCCATAAGTTCTCAGAAACGGTGCTCATATAATAAAATCTAAAACATTATATATATATATATATATATATATATATATATATATATATATATATATATATATATATATTATAACACATTTTTCACATAACACAAGCTCTTTAACTGCAACATCAATACCATTCTGCTAAAAGTCCGTACAAGCTTGGAAATTTCAATTTTTCGGAACAATGAATTTTGTTCTTATGCAAGGACAGTACAGCTTACTTTATTTTGAATGATTCAATAAAAATAACTCTGAAGCAACAAAGCCTTTTACAAAGGCTTATCTAAGATATATTTTTTATCTATTTGCCATTTTCACGGCAGAACTTAAAACACTTATGTTGAATGCCTGTCTTTAAATGTTGTCATTGTGTTTATGTGTGTAATTATTATTTATTTGTTAAGAAATAAAGCATAACTTAAACTTGTTTGGTAAATTCATTTAAATGTTACTTCTAAAAATGCCTACTTTTTTTGTAAATAAAAGAAATGTATGAATGTTGAAGTACAGAGAATACAAACTGTGCGTAGCTTAAAGTAAACAGATGAGAAACAAGATACAAAGTAGGGGAAAAATACACCACCATACAAAACATTTCCTCTGTGGCTTCCTTGCATATGAATGAATCTTGTTCAGTAGGGTGCTAGGAATGAAAAACCGTATAACCAATACCAGGGAGTTGGAGAAACAAGTAGAGATGGCAGCAAATATTTTGCAAAACATTTACTAGCTGATTTGTGAGTTTTTTTTAAAGCCCCTGAATATGGTTTCATCATTATTGGAGTGGGTACTGTAGGGACTGTGGCGGAAGGTTGTAAGAACATACAGAAAGCATTGCTCGAACATAAATGTATTTATTTTTACATAAATTAAGTTTAAATCAAAGTAAAACTCTTTGAGTCAAAAACTATTTGTCCTAGAGTCATCCTTTTTTAATGTTCCTTCAACCCTTCCATACAGACCCTGCAGTAACTGCAGCAATGTTGGTGATGATACCATGTTCGATAGCTTTCTCTACCAGGGTGCCACATATGCAATTTCTTTCCCAAATCAACAAACCTTATACATTTATATCTACCTTTTAAATAGCCTTCTCCTAATGCTATCATATCCATGATCCTGAGTTGGTTGATGTGCCTCTTTTGGTGCAAATGTTACCAAGAAAATTTCCCCACTTTCTAAGTCTTTCAGAATAACATTTAAGTGATATCTCAAAACTAAAGTTTGAAATATTAATTTGTCAATTTGAGTTAGTTTGCCTCTGTATAATTCTAGACTGACCCTTGCCTGTGACAGTGAACAATGAAGTAGCAAAATAATGCTTTTATGGATTTAAGAAGGCTTGATTGTGCTATGCACTGCTCGAGTTGAGGAATATTTGATTCCTTTAATCCTTCTCACCATAACCTTCATGGTTGTTCCTCATGGTTTATGGGATTGTCTGTACAATGCATGTATTAAATACAACAATATACTGTATAATAAATTAAATGTTATGTAAATGTTTAATTGCTAGTGTCCTTCCTATTGGACCTGAACCTATTTTTATAACCTATGTTTCCTGCACATACAAAAGGTAATTGACAGAAAGACACTGGGGGTGGAGGGGGGGGGGGGGGGGGGGGGGGGGGGGGGGGGGGGGGGGGAGAGGACTAAGACTGTCTATGAAAGATGGAATTGGCTTTAAAGGAACTGAATACAGTAACAAAGTCATTACATTTTTGGCAAGTTCACAAGTGAGGCAGAATTTTTTTTTCTGAATGTAAGCAGGAGTACACACTTCTATTTTGGGCACACCTGGATAATAGATACTTTATACATACAGATGTCCATCCATATAATTAGTAACATCTTGTAATGATATAGTGGCAACACACAATGCAGTGCTTTAAGTTGATAGTCATATATAACAGTCAAGGGCCCTTGCCATAGTTATGTATATGTGTCTAAATAATATAGCACAGTTCAAAACATAAGAAACGAACACGTCCTAAGGTCTCTTTGGATTACATTGTAATCTGCCACAACTCTTTGCCCTCCCTCATCCTCCCTACACTTCCTTTGTGCTGGAAAAAATCAATCATCAATGGCGTCAGTGAAGCAGACCCTGAAAAAATTGGCGGATTCGCCCATAGAAGTGTGCTCCCACTGGACAGGTGAATATGCCCCGATGTTAGCTTGGGGTAAGTATTGTTAGTAAACTCGGGGCTAACTGCTCATGAGGATTATCAACCAGTATGTCTTTGGAATGTGGGAGGAAACTGGAGTACCAGGAGGTTACCCACACAGACATGGGAAGAACATACAAACTCCTTGCAGATATTGCCCATGCTATGATTTGACTCTGGCACCTTAGCTGCATGGCCAGAGTGCTAACCACTTGACCACCGCATTGCCCCATATATCAAGCTGACATTAAACATAGCTAACAAAATAAATGAACAGCACAAGGCATCTTTATTAAATGAGTTCACATACAATTACCTATAAATCATCATAATACTGGAATCAAGTAATGTAATAATATATAATCTTACATATTATTCCTATGCTAATGTGCTGCTTTGTGTTTCACAATCTAGCCTTCATCATATAATAGAAATCATTTTAAAATCATAATTGTAATAAAGCATCTAGACACAAGTGAGTGCATTTTGATATTACTTGTATTACACTTCAAATGTTATTTTACTGAAGTCATTATGCCTGAAGTGCTATAATTACTTGAGCCACATACTTCACAGGTTACTGAACTAATGCCTCAAATTTTCTACAAGTTACCAAGAAATAGCTCAATGCACAGATGTGTTTTAGTCACTAAGTTTAACATTTCATTGCATACAGATTGCTTGATTGAAAAGAATTTGTTCTGCACTACGAAATGCATTTTAAAATAATTTTCTCTTTAAAATATTGAATTGCGGTGCAATGGGGCTTAAAGACTTATTTTCATAGACATATAACAGGTTTAAATGATACCAAACTTAAAGAAAATATATTTTCTGAAAACGTTATAGTCATGATACTTTACTTTCAAACAACTGTTTATTGAGGAAGAATAATAGACAATTAAATGCAGCATTTAAGCATAATAATAACCTATAGGAAGGAAGATTAAAAGGGCAGCAATTACAGCTGTTTTGAGACATTTAACTTAAAACTTAAAGAAAATACATCTTATTAACAATAAAACATAGTATTAAAGCTAGGCATAGACCGGTCGTTTACCCGTCGACTTCTCAGCCGACCGAAAGACGGGGATGTCAGATCAACGTGCGACATGCGGCAGATTCCTGGTCAGTATGACCAGGGGAAACCCGATTTTCTGCCGATCGATTACATAAATACCCATGGCGGTCGATTGGCTGTCGAATCGTCTATGCCCAGCTTTAGCCATTAATTGGGAAGTTTGTATCTCTAATGTGAATGATCGGAAACAAATATAGACATGGTCAAATGTTTTAGTGAAATTTCCACTAGTCCCTGAGTAAGTTATCATGACTAGTGATGAGCGGCATAGGCAACATTCGTATTCGCGGCATGCCGCGAATTTTTGGGAAAACATTCGGAAAACATTCGGATAATATTCCCACTCGGCAATATTCTTCTTATTGCGAATATCGGCAGTTTTATGCGAATTTCGCGAATTTTATATATTCGCGAATATATGTGTAACTTGCATTGAGTGGCGTGTTGAAAATTTTTTTGCGAATTTTGGACGCCATCTAAGTGATTTTCACGAATTTTCTAAAGTGCCGATTTTCGCAATATTCCGAATATTCGCATCACCCCAATATTGGATTTAAAAACTGTTGATGGTCGCAGGGAGTGTTGCTAAGCTCTTGTTGCAGCCTTCACATTTGTCCACTTGCATTGAGAGGCATGTGTAATGGAAAAAAAATACCGAATATCCGGAATTGCGAAAATTCGGCAATATATTCACCATCTTCGCGAATTTCCGAATTACCGATATTCGCGATTAATATTCGGAATCGGAATATTCGTGATCATCACTAATCATGACCAACAATGCTGGAGATGTAGGGTTGCGGGAACATTAGAAAAAAACTTTAACTTAAATCTCTTTTGTTAATGTTCATCAACTGTATCTCTATTTTACATGTACCTGTAATCTTTTTTTTTTTCTTTTTTACTGAACCTCGGTGTGTGCTCACACACACATTCGTGAACTGGCACCCAGTGCAAAAAAGTAAAGTGCACAGAGTAGTGTAAAACCACACAAAACTGCATGGGTGTCTCGATTGTCCTGCCCCGAAAGGGGCTAAGGACTCTTCCCCAAAAAAGGGTGACTAGTGGGTCAGACAGCTGAAGCCATCTGACCCTCAAGTGTCCCGTTCCCTAGGTGACCTCGACCAAAGCCAGGTCCCCCAAGTATTAGTGACCAGGGTGGGCGACCCTCCGAAGAGGGTTACGAACTTAGAGAGACTGCAAGGCCATGGCCGTAAGCAGTCTCATCCCACCACTTACAGGGGTTTAGTCCCGAAAGACCAACACCCGTACTAGTGAACAATTGACAAACGTACAGGGGTAGTGAGGAGGACGTACTACATCAAAAATAAGTAAATAAATGAATAAGTGCCCTGTGCAACAAAGCATGGGGCAGGTCTATCGGCCAGTTATAAAAATTCCTCTGGTCTGGACAAATGGCCACCCCCGGGAGGTAGGTGCACTAAGTCATGCTTACGGTGGAAAGTGTCAAGTGTGCCATAAATGGTGGTCCCCCACCAGTGATTAATAGCACCTCTGGGTCCCAACTAGCATCACTAACCACCAGGCTCAAACTTGACCCCCTGACCAGTCACAAGAGCAGCCCTTACCAGGAGGCATGATGGTCGGTACTGACACATATCCTCAACCTCGGAAAGGGCCGCAACGACTCAAATCAAAGACCGGAGAGGACATGGCTTCCCAACACCACATACCAATTAACCCTCATGGAAGGGTCCAGATACATGGAAGACACTCGATCATGCTCCTTCCCTGACCAAGCTGGATCCAGAAATGCAGGAGTTACCCCCATACATTCCCTTTACCAAATGAGGAGACCTGGAACCCAATCCAGATAGGACAAATGATAAGGACAGATACTACACTTTATCTAGCCAAAAGATAAAGAAATCTTAATACTAACTGTGCACTGACTTCTGCTATATCAGGTGCATTACAGTAGTGGCATACAGCATAAGCAATGTTCGTATTCGCAAAAGATCGCAATGTCTTTTCCTGATAATCACAATCAATTCCTAAATTTGTGAATTTAAGATCTCCAAATGCCAAATGAATACAGTTCTTGTGTGCCATCGAAATAACTCAAGCCCTCATTTATATGTATATGGACTATGACCTTCTAAAATAACTGATATAAAGAAACGTTTTTTATAAGTACTGTTGACCTATAGCCCAATGATAGTAAGTATACTATCTAACTAACACATCTGGGAGTTGTTATACCACCTCTACATCATTCAAAGATACCATTTGCTTCATAAAGTTTTATGATTTTACTTTAAATATTTAAAATCAAGAGTCACCAATTAATATACAATGAGTAAATAATAGTTTCTTTAATAACTTATACATTTATTATGTGTACAGTTTGTTATACTGGGTATTCAAGTTAATTTAAGTTAGGGGAAGAAGGTTGTCAATCTGTTTCTTAAGTCATAAATTTACTTCTTCAGGAGTAAAATTATATATTAGCTTTGTTTATAGCAAGAAAACTTGCCACAACATCATTATTTAATAATTAATGGAGTAATTCCCTTGCCCTTGACTTTTCAAATTGCATCGCACTTGTTGGTTTTCAATACACGAATACAAGATAACACTTTTCCTCAAATCAACATGCCAGATGATACTGTAAGAACCAACTATCCACATTTTTGAAAGGAGAAGAGATGTACTTACCACTGTAAAATTCATAACTTTCAATATCCATATCGTCATTGCTAAGTTAACAATCATGGTAACCAATAGCAAAAGGACAAAGAAGTATAAACACCTCTTCCGCCATCCGTAAATGCCCACTGGGTAAAATTGAGTATTTTCAGTCCGTAGGTTATTTTGTTGTGTGGCCAAAATGTACTGTTCTCGTGTCATCTAAACCAAGAAAAAGATGTAAACATTAAAAACTTTAAATCAATCAGTTGAATAAACTCAAAAACTTTAAGAAGAATTTTTATTGTGTTGGCTTGTTTTTAGAGATCACTTGGATCGAATAGCTCCCTGAATATGGTATCATCACTAATTGCTGCAGATTTAGAGAACAGTTGTGGGAACATTAAAATAAAGAAATTATTGCACTAGCACATATAGCTTTTGCATAAATTGGGTTTAAAGTCAAGTTGAAGTACTTCCAGTCCAACTCCAAAAGTTTGAACTTAATTTATTTAAAAACTACATGTGCTAGAACAATGTTTATTTTTGTAATGTTACCACAACCCGTCTCTAAAGCAATGGTGATGATACAATATTTAAGGGCTTTGCAATTAGCTCCCAAATAAACTATATTTTCCACTTGTTTTGCACATTCCCTTAATGTACCATAAAGATTAATTATACTCCAATAAGCTACGGACACCAACCAAACATATTCTTCTAATGGAAATCGTTTTGCATTGGTAACAAATCAAGACATTGAGACCTTATCTCTGTTCTTTCATACATCCACACAATCTTCATACAGCTTCATACAGTGATTGTTTTTGTAAATTTTGGAATGTAAAATGAAAACTGCTTGCATGACAAACATCTTTTAGATAATACTATTTCTATTAGGTTATCTAATTTCCTTCTTTTTTCTTTCCTTTCTCTTGTCTTCCCTATCTATATAAACATTGAAAAGACAACATTTAGCATTTACTGACTTACTACTTCATCAATCACTATCTTTAGAAAATACATTTTAATCATTATAATATGACAGTTTCCCTATATAGACCTTGTATAAGTTGGCAATGTCAAAAGGTTGTGACTTCCTCTATTTTTGGATCTATGTCCTGTTGTAGGACAGTGTATCTGGAAAGTATTTACAGCTCATCACTTCCAAAGCAGATTCATTTAACTTTTTCCTCAAATTTCATCACACAACACTCCATAATGACAATGTGAATAAAAGTTTACTTGAAATTTAGTTTCCCTTGATCATCCTTGATATGTTTCTGCAGCTAAATTAGATTGCACCAGTGGTAAATTCAGTTGGGATTGATTTGGAAAGGCACACACATGTCTTTATAACCTCCCATTGTTGAAAGTTTATTTCAGAGCACAAAGCAAGCATGAAGTCAAAGGGATTGTTTGTAGACCTCTAAAACAGGATTGTCTAAAGGCACAAATCTGGGGAAGTTTACAGAAAAATGTCTGGTGCTTTGAAGGTCCCAACAAGAACGGTGGCCTCTATCATACATAAATGGAAGAAGTTCAAAACCAACAGGACTCTTCTTAGAGTTGGCCGTCCATCTAAACTATCTCTAAATCCATCTCTGCAGCAATCCACCAAGGCCTGTACGGTAGAGTGGCCAGACAGAAGCCACTCCTTAGTAAAAGACACAAGGCAGCCCAACTGCAGTTTTTCAAAAGGCAAAATGTTCTGGTCTGATGAGCCAGGTTTATAGCATAATAGAAAAAAGCATTTAATATAATAATTTAATCCATTTTGGAATACAGCTGTAACATAACACAATGTGGAAAAAGATATCCGCTGTGAATACTTTTCGGATGCCCTGTACATATAGCATGAGGAGCATAGTAAATGATATCCTGTAGGTGCAAAATAATTTATTTAACCAATGCTTAAAAATTTAGATGAAAGGGCAACACTGTAATGTTGTATTTTGAAAATAAGATGCATTCCTTAAAAACAATTAAAACAAAATGAAAAACTGACTATTTGTAAATGTGTAAATGAACAGCTAAAGTCATTTAAGCACTATTCGCATTTTAGCAACGTGAGAAAAAAAAGTTCTTAGCAGATTGCTCTTTACACAGTCTAATTACTGTTTCTAATACTGTAATGCTTAAAAAAGATTTGATATGTGTGGCACTTAGCTAGGAATGCGTTATCATACACATCAAGTAAACATTTTGTAAGCATCGCATTTCCCACTGACCCATGCTTATTCATGGCCTTTATTTCTGACCTTCCTCTGGTTTCCAAGAAAATAACAATATGATGCATGCTGTGAACATAATTCATTCCTTTAATGCATATTCTGTTCTAGTGAGCTGAATGACAACTTCATAAATGTATTACCACTTTCATACATTTCTAAAAACTTGACATCATTCCATATGCTGCCATCTTGCTGCCTTTGATAATTCCATCATCAATGGCATTTTCCTAGTTCAGAATTCCATCCATGCGTCTTTCTGTTAATATAACTTCTATTGTATTATTGACTGCCAAATAAATACCTAACATCCAGGGAGAGTGCAACCACTAGCAATGAGATGTGCTGCCCTTGGACTGCCTTAGCTTAACTTGGTTACTTTAATACTTAAGGATGGTATTAGATAAGAACATATTTTAAACTGACAATCTGTTTACATTGTAAATGTTTGGGTTATTTGTGACGAAATCAAACCAAATAGCAGCCCTTTATATGGTCAAAAGTAACTAATCTTGGCCTTGGCTGCTACCTTCCCAGTCTATATTTCACAGACATCTCTTTTGGTATTCGAAACGAGAAAGTACTGTACTTCTGCGTTCCAAATACAGGAAGTGACATCACTTTCTGTATCGGGAGGTTGAACTCTCCTCCCTCCTTTTAGGTAGCTGTCTAACATAGAAGGGAGGGGGCATTACTCTCCTTATTATCTACCCCACAAATTATCTGTACAAGTGGGGTGGAAACTTTGGGAAATCTCATTTGCCTACCAAAACGGGATGGTTGACAGGTATGATAATCTTATGTGAGAAAGTAGTAAGGTATGTAAACATTGCAACTGGTGAGGATCCCCTGTGCCCAGACCAGTGCTTTTGCTTTATCGCGCTGTGTGTTTTAAACATTTATTTGAGTCAGTACAAGCTTTTGATAGGAAACTTTTATAGATTAACAGTATTGCTTGACTTTGCTCTACTTCAAGATTATATAAATTTATCAAGCCGAGAAAACTAAGAACCCTGAATTATTCTGAACTATTGTAAATGACTAGAATCCAATCCCATAAAAAAAAAGCTATAGTAGCAGATTGGGCATTGAAATATATAATATCCTCACAGCTTCTCACCAGTCATTGTGGTGTCTTTAAAAAAAACTATCTAGTAGTCATTCTTTTTATTGTAGATCATTAGTTGTTACCATTTCATAAACACTGTAGAAAAGTGTACATTGTTATTGGCTTGTCCTTGACTCCCAGGTAGATTTAGACAATCAAGACAGTTTGTTATTTTTGTAAAACAGAAAAGAAAATGCAATGAAAATTTAATCAAGCAGTTCAAGTTATATATCTGAGTGCCAAAGCCAATGCAATAATATCTTGAATACCTGAGTATGAGATGCCTGTGGTCTAAAAATGTTTTTAATTATTTCCAAAATAAAAGTACATATGCCAAGCACAAAAAGGTGCACAATTTTTGCTAAAACCAATTACTTCATTTTAGAATGGTGACAGATATCACACAAAATTATTTCTTTCCTTTCTGTAATCTCTACAAAATGCTTGCATTACAATTTTATAGAGAAAAAGAAATGTTGTCTGTACTGGTATTCTTGATTTTCTGTTTTTTAAAAGTGGTATGGGAATTGTAAACATTTTACTATGTACACTCTCCCCCCTTCCCTTTAATTTCCGGTGTCATCATTGACACTGGCCGTGTGCATTATTATACAGGCATATGGCGAGGGCACCCCACACATTATCACTGACGATGTTGAGGTAGAACCAGGAAGAAGAGCAGAGAACACTGATGGTACAGGATGGTGCCATCTTGACTGGAGCAGTTAAGGTATCCTTAGTAGACCTAGAAGCTACACTTGGGGTTACCACTAGCGGTTTAACAGCATCTAGCCCCACCTCATTAGTTATCAACTGCTAAAGCCCCCCATACACGTTCCGATTTGGGAGATTAATCGATTGGGAGATTAATCGGATGTGGAATTATGTACCCGACCGATCCCGATTTCTCAAAATCGGCCGAAAAATCGATAGGGACGGCTTCGGACCTGTCCGTAAATTTTTGTTAATCTGCTGTTAATAAATAGTGTCAGGCTGATCAATCGGTGATAATTCGAATTGCGATTTTTTGTGCCAGTCGACCGACCGACCATAACATTTTAGGTGAAAATCGGGTGACCCGATCGGACGAAAAATCGGTCGGGAGAATAATCGGAAAGTGTATGGGGGGAGTCAGTGCTCATCATAATTGGTGGTGTTTTTACCCTAGTTCCTTTGGTCTTATCTATCATATCAATACGAGCAAATCACAGGACAGGAAGCAGAGAAGAATGAATGGAATCAAAGAATGTCAAAAGCTTGATGACCAAGATTTTCCACATATAGTGGCCATAATAGTTTTCATTATATTTCACTGCAAATATGTGAGTATAAATCAATTTAATGCTTATTTTAAAGTTTAAGCTATAAAAGCTTCATAAGATGTGTTTGTTAGCTTACCATAGTAAGGGTAAGCAGGTATTTATTAAGCTAGCCATACACAGTCGTATTCCATGGCCGATCGATCACCTATCCGATCGATTCCGGCGATCTCAGCGTGAATCGGAGGTCCGATCGATCGGCCAATTAAGTGTGTCCGATCGCTACATACCACCTTGTCCCATGGATTCCTGGACGATTCCGTGTCCGATCGTTTACTCCACAAATGGCAACTTCCCCTGATGTGTGCTGAATCGGATCAGAAAGACCAACATGTTGGTTCTCTGTCCGATCCGATTCTGGGCCCCCGAACGATCGGACGTGGTCGGACGTGATCGGACGGACAAGGTGGGCTTCACGCGAATCCAGGACGATCGTTTCGCGTGCACGCGCCCGGAATTGATCGTCCCGGAATCCGATGGGAAACGGACCCGTGTATGGGGGCCTTTAGTAAATTTAAATGTGTGTGTCAATAGTAAAGCCCCCCATACACCTTTAGATCGATCCATACAATCTCCATTAGATCTACCAACAACTGTGTAGTATAGTGGCCTCTCTGATAGAATACATAGTGGTTGGAATGATTAAAAAGGTCCTTATATTACATGGTTTTGTTAGAACAAAATTTGATTGTACAGGAATTGTATGGAAAGATTGTAAGATGTATGGGGGCCTTTAATTAGGTACAATGCAGTAGTAAATTAGGTACAAGACAATGATGTCTGGAAATCTAAATCTTAATAACCTCTAGTGATGAAAAGGTAAAAAAAATTATTTATTAAAGTTGTGCTAATCTTGTATCTGCATTTACACTATGTTATCGGGACCACTGCAAGCATGCTGTTTTAGATCACAAGTACGTACACAGCTCACAAACCTTATAATATGCATGGCTGTTTTTTTGTGTAAAATGTAAAAAAATAATGGCCTTGCTGTCCTGCTGAAGTTCTGCCACCTAAGGCTATAGTATCTCAGATTTTCAGCCCTGTCATTATTCATCCATAACATTATGGCATATCAGACTCTAGTGTATATTGTTTAATACACTAATTACTAACAAAGGTTTGAAAAACAAGGTCAACATGAAAATAACAGCAGTATATATAAATGCATAAAACACATTTTTATTCTGGTGCTAACTGGTAATTTATTCTACAATAATAATAACAGGGCTTTTTAGAATTTCAGAAGAGAAACACTACCGTGCTGTTAATGCATTTTATACTACCCATAAAGAAACTGTATTATTTTCTAACACCAAATAATGCACATGGATTTACATGTTAATTATGTTGTTACTGGTGTTTTCCTGAGAGCAATCCAAGGCATAGAAAATGTCCAAGTCAGCTAAACCAATATGACTTACCTTGATCCTTCAAAACCAAGAGGAAAATTAAATACAAGTAGCTGACAAGTAGGAATTGCTGCATTTTAATGCCTATTGTCCAAGCCATACTAGGCAAGGACTATTCTTCTGGACAGGACTGAAGTGGACATATCACATAGGAAAATATCTGTGCATTGCCAGGGTAGGTCAGTGCAACTAGTTTAAATTCAGGCAGATCTATATACTGTATTTGTGGTAGCATAAGACCCACTAATTCCACCCCCAGAAACAAAATATGGCTTGCAGTATATAAGCTGGGCAGCTTGAGCCAATGTCACATACATTGGCAGAGGTTGTTACACAATGGGTGCTAGAAGAGCAAAATGCGGCCGATGAGTTTACCGTCTCCGTTTTCTCATGAAAATAGACTGCGGTATTGCCGGCATAAGATCCAAAAACAGTGCCCAAAGAGCAAGCAAACCACAATAATGCCTGCCCGCTGGGTAGATTAGCCTTAGGCGCTCCTATACATTCTCTATGGGGACGTCTGCACTAACAATGTGCTGTGCATCCTAAAACATGGTAAGGAGCATTTTTGAAACACAGCCTATGTGTACTGGCACATTAATCATCAATGCAGTGCTTCTAGCACATCTAAAAGACATGCGTCGAGCACTGACAAAAAGACCCAGTGGAGCCTTGCCTTAACTCCTACCCTGTTGGTCGTAGCACAGAGCTTCGGCCAGCAGAGTGGGGAAAAAACAAAAGTATTTTTTAAGCATCAGACAGTCCTCTGTATAGTATAAAATAGAGGGTCTAATGGTTCAAAAAATATGGTATGCCTGAAAAGCAACCTGGACACGCTTATGTCACGTCTTAGGCGTTCAGGCACTGGAAACCACAACGTTTCCAAACTTCCGTGTGAATGGTGCCTTAGTATAAGTAAAATTTGCAAACAAAACTCAACAACATGAATATATATATATATAATATATATATACTTTAAGTATCTAAAGGAATTAGGTATTAGTTACTGGGACAATTTACATATTGAGAATATTCACTTACATAGATTATCTTCAATGACCTACTGTGATTGAATGTTCCTTAGTAAATCAACTAAATTGTGTTTTTTATCATATTTTATTATATTATATTTCTAAATTAAACATAATAATAAGTCACAAGCAAGCACTTCCATTAAATCTTTTGGAGTACTTCCACCTTCCCAATGCTGACATGTCCATTTATACATCATGGGGTGGCCCTAGGGCACCCACTGGGAATGCATCTCTTGTGACTGGAGAGCATTCCCGGGGATAGGGGGGGGGGGCTGCTGGTGAGACTAACAGACTTCCAACCTGCCGTACTAGCACCAATACCCAGCCCTGGAAAGCATCTCTGGTCACTGACGGTGAGCTCTTCCAGAAGGGGGGGGGGGGGGGGGGGGGGGGTTGGTGAGTCACAGGCCTCCTCCAGGTGATTTTTTCTCTTTCCAGGCACACTGGGGGGAGGCATCTGCCCAGGTGCCGCCCCCCCTGGCATGATACCTCCCTGGGCAACCGACCATGTTACCCATGCCTACAACTGCCACTGCATACATATAAATTGATGGAGGGACACACAATTATCCAGAGCTTAAAAACAGATACAGACTTCCGGTTCCGGCGCCTGATGGTGTAGACGCACGGCGGGACAGCTATTGTGGGGAATACTCTACAATATCTGCGGCCACCCTGGATTAAAAAAAACTAAAGCCACTGAGGTGGCAGCCTTCTTGAAAGAGGACTTGCAAAAGGCACTCATGGATGCTGTGTTCCAGAACCTGGACAACATACAGGAGACCATGGCAGAGCAGGCGGCCAGGATGGCATCTCTGGAGCAGGCTGCCACAGAAGTCAGTGATTCGGTTGCTGAACTCCAAGACCTGAAGCAAGCACACACAAAAAAATTGAAATACCTGGCAGGAAAGGTGGATGACCTGGAAAATAGTTCCAGGAGGAACAATTTGAGGTTTGTGGGCTTGCCGGAAACATACCCCCGAAGGAACTCCTCAAGTTATGTGCGGTAACTATTCCTCAAGCCCTAGGTCTCTCTCCCTGCAAGGTACAACGCGCTCATCGGCTGGGAGCGGCTCGCTCTGATTCTAATGGAGCCCACCCTATAATAGCCTGTTACCTGGACTTCAACGACAAATCCCAGAATGGAAATTTTAAAAAAGCTAAGGTGGGACAAGGGTTCCAAATCAGTGCTGTGTGCCCTAGTCGCAAAATTATAATGAACATGTAACACCTAATAGGTATCAGAGAAAACTGAATACCTATCAAATAACCCTAAAAGGACGGCATTGCGGGCACATGGATCAGATCAGTAGTCAGTCTTGTTTAAATAAAAAGTCTGCCCCACCTTCCCTCCCAGACATTAGATGTCGGGATTTTCATCCACGTTTTTCACGTCTTTGTGTCGTGGATGAAAATCCCGACATCTAATGTCTGGGAGGGAAGGTGGGACATTACTATCCTTGGGCTAGCTTGGACCTTCTCCCCTTGTTTTATCCATACCCTCTCTATAGATTCCCTCTTACCCTGGGGACATATATCCATATGTGGCCTTGAAGGGGTGAATACAGTGGGGTGAACACCTTTCTACAGCGGGGACCACTCCTGGGACCGGAATATCTCCCTCCCTGACTGACTGGCGGACCTTCATGGGTGTGCATATCCGAATAGTGTGATAAGAGCTTGATATATCCATGTAAGTTATCTATACATTTATATGTCTATTCTTATATATGTATCCATTCATCCATCCATTAGTATGTGATGATCCAATGATGCACGTATACACTTATGTTCATTCATAATATATCTGTGTTTATATATAATGATTCGGAGCACTTCCAACTTTGGTCTTGGGCTCCTACATTTAGTCCAAACCAGACCTGGTCGTGGTCATATAACTTATGATTTATCTATTGTACAATTTTTTGATGTTGGTTATCTTGACTTCTAATATATAAAATGTGCACTCAGATCCTCTCTTGGTATATCTCCCTGAGGAAGCCCAGGTGGGCGAAACGCGTCGGAGATCAAGGAGATCCTTGTGTTATACCTGCAACAGCTACCGGATCATTTTAAAAAATATTTTGCATTATCTATTATTCCTGCTCATGTTTTTAAATCACTGTCTATAAGATTGTCTCCAGTGAGACATATGTGGGAGTTGATCTCTGGATACATTTAGCTGCACTGTATATTATATGTGAATTTGACAAATCCCAGATTCTGCGATCCTTCCGTGCTAAATGCCAACTCTTGGTGGACGGTCACAAGATGCTAGTGTTCGCAGATTACTCGGCGGAGGTTTCCGCGCGCCGCAGAGCCTTCTCATCGGTGTGTGGTGTGCTTGTTGACCAGGGAATGCGCTTCACTATGATGTACCCCGCGACTCTGAGGATTAATTCTCCGGGCGACAAGATTGTTTCCTTCATCGATCCTGCTGAGGCCACTCGTTATGTGGAAAAATTCCTGCAGGGTTCTTCTCCAGAGGATGGCGCCTCCTTGCCAGTTCAGACCCCGCGCACCCCACAAGCATCTTCCAAGAAAGCAGCGACTCGACAAGACGCGGGATGAGGACTCATGGGGACTGAGTATTACTTTCTCTTTAATTTTTCTCCCTGCCTGTTTAGTGAAGTTTGATTGTATATTTAGTTACCCAAGTTGTTTCACTCTACGTTATTAGTGGCGGGGGGGTATTCTCCTTCAGATTGGTGGGTAAGGGAAGAGAGGCGAGCAGGGGTATTGCTATGCTTGAGTTGTTACGATGGTTTTTTGCCACGTCCTCCCCATGCGTAGGGAGGAGACACAGCCTGTTATAGCGGGGAACTTAGAATTTAAGACTTCATAAGAGTTCATATCTTCGTGTTATGAAATTCACTTTAGGAATGTTGGATTTAGTGTTGGGACTCGGGTCTTCGGGCCTAATAATAATTGTTTCATCTAATGTTCCTACCATGTTCAAGTTTACGCCTGAGATCTGCCTAGATAGGTGGTTGCCATGGAGCTTACAGTGGTCCGAGATGGGGGAGGTTTGACGGTACAATCCCATTTGGATTAGGGCGAGACTGGAGGTGGTTCGTCTATGCTGTCAGGGCAGAAGGAAGTCAGGTGTCATGACAATTGTGCACAGAGTGCATTTTGAGGTTATGTTTCTGTTGGGATGGTTCAGGTTTTTTGGGAGGGGGGGGGGATTTGTCGTCTGCGGAGGCGCCAGGGGATGACTTTTCATCGCTGGGGGCCTTTCCCTCCGAGGTCATCCTTCATCAACAAGGGGGGGCGGGAGCTATGGGACACCCATGTGCCCCTCCTATTGTGTTATCTAGGTTACGTTCATGGTTCTGGCCACACTTTGACCCAGGTTGATGAGGCCTCTTAAGATAGTTACCTGGAATGTGAGGGGCCTGCGCACCTCACAAAAACGAAGCCAGGTCCTGCGGCACCTACAAAAATGAAAAGCAGATATAGCTCTTCTCCAGGAGGCGCACTTGACAGAGTCCGACTTTAAATATATGCGGAAGTTCTGGGTGGGAGAGGTCCTAGGTGCCCCAGCACAGGGACGCAAGGCAGGGGTTCTCATTTTGCTCCATAAGTCGCTACCCTATACACTCCTAGATCACAAATGGGACACGGAAGGAGGCCGGTGGTCGATGGCCCGCCTGAGCATTTATGATAAAGAATTGGAGTTACTGAATGTATATGGCCCTAACAGTAATAATAATGCCTTCTATGACTCGCTGTTGCATATCATCCTGAATAGAGCTGTCACATTCCCATTGCTGATTGGAGGAGATTTTAATGCGGTGGCTAACGGGTTGGAGGACAGGACAGGGGAGAGTAGAGGTTGCCGGGCGCGACAGGGGAATTCGGAGTTGGATGTGGGGTTCCAATCATGGCTGTCCATGGGGGGACTAACAGACCTTTGGAGGCACTGGCACCCGATTGAGCGGGATTATACCCATTATTCCCACGTCCACAAAGTATTTTCCCGTTTGGATACCTTTCTGACTGATACCCCCGCGCAGCATATCTGCAGGGCCATCACAATCGAACCTATACTGATCTCTGACCACTCCGCGGTCGTTTTGGAACTGGAGGGGGTGGGACTTCGGCCTGCTCCTAGGGTGTGGAGGTTCCCACGGCACTTAGCTAATGATGAAACCCTCCAGGCCCATATTCAGGGCTGGTGGTTTGAATATCAGCGCCACAATGGTCCTCTACTGGGAAGCGGGCAAGGCGGTGTTGCGGGGACAGATCCTGGCATATGCCTCCTCGCTCAAGAAAAACATAGCACACCGCTATTCTGAGGCGTGCCAAGGGGTCAGGGAGGCTTATACCACTTTCAAGACCACTCCGACTGAGGTAATTAGGGATACGTGGATCAAATCCAAACAGGTATGCGATCACTGGCTGCAGCAATACGAGGTTCATGTGCGATCACGACAGTCAGTGGAGTTTTTCCGTTTTGGGAATAAGGCAGGGAGGTTGCTGGCTAACCTGGCCAGGGAACATTGCCCTAGGACCCATATCACAGCCTTGAGGGACGACAAGGGGGGTCTGAGCAAGGACCCCAAGCACATAGCCCAGCTCCTTCAGAGATATTTTGCGCAACTGTATGCACCCCAAGAGAATGGGAAGAGGGAGGGGGAGGACTTTTTGAAAAAACTTAAGCTACCCTCCTTGTCAGCGGATCATATTGAACTTCTCAATGCTCCCATAGATACCGAGGTAGTAGAACAGGTGATCAAAAACTCAGCAGGAGGCAAGGCGCCGGGGCCCGACGGCTTCTCTTCTGATTTTTATAAGATGATGGCGAAAGAGGTGGCAGAACCACTGCAGTGCATGTACAATAGTGTTCTCAGGGGTGGGTCGTTTCCAACCTCCGGGGACTCAGCTCTCATTCGGCTGCTCCCGAAACCGGACGAGATCCGCTCTTGCCTAGCTCCTACCGCCCCATCTCGCTCCTGAACCAGGATATAAAAATAATGTCGCAGATATTGGCTAATCGGTTGGCGGGCATCTTGCCACACCTGGTTTCCGGGGCGCAGGTGGGATTTGTACAGGGGCGCAGTGGCCTGTTGAACATTCGTAAAGTGCTCTCGGGCATGGATTTCTACAGAATGCAGGGTGCCTCTCTGCCTCCTTGGGCGTTAGTGTCCTTGGATGCAGAGAAGGCATTCGACAATGTCACTTGGACTTGGCTGGTACAGGTAATGGAGGCCATGGGCTTCCAGGGTACTTTTTTGCATTACATACAGGCTATGTACACTGCACCCAGGGCGCAAATATATACGTCAATGGCACTGTCGGACCCGTTTAATCTCTTCAGGGGCACGAGACAGGGCTGCCCCTTGTCCCCGCTCCTCTTTAATTTATCCATAGAACCTTTGTCTAGAATGCTACAGACGACTGACTGCTTTGAAGGGTGGAGGGTGGGGGCCAGGGAAGTGAAGGTTGCACTCTTTGCAGACGATATCTTACTTTTCCTAGTGAACCCTGCTGCATCGATGACGCCAATAATAGAGTTATTTTCCAAATTTGGCTCCTTTTCGGGACTCAGAATTTATTTAGACAAGAGTGAACTTATGTTTTTACTAGGGGGGCAAGAGGCGAGAACAATGTCAGGGATGAATGGATGCCCTTTCAGGATTCAGACGACGGTGATTAGGTGTCTGGGGATATTTATCAGAAGGGACATGAGCGGGCTGTATCATTACAATTTTACGTTTTTTTTCCTATCATTGAAAAGATCATTAAGGAACTTCAGCCGTGGGAGGCGCTCCCAGTGAGTACTCTTGGCCGCTGTCACATGGTAAAGATGATTAGTTTTGCCAGGCTGTTGTACCCAATACAGAACCTCCCCTCGCTCCTAAAACACAGGGATGTAGCTAAACTCAACTCGGCAGTTCAGAGGTTTATTTGGCGGGGGCGGAAGCCGCGTATAGCGCTGTCAAAAATGCAGGAAGCGTGGGGGACTTTGGGATGAATCTGGCCAGTTTGATGCGCTATGCCAAAGACTGGATTAATGGTACCTCCTTCTATTCCACCTTCTTGGTGGAGTCGCAGCTGGCCAGGAAATGGTCTTTGGTGGGTCTCCTCCACACGGCATACGCCAGGCTGCCCGATTCGATCAAGGGTAGCCCTTTTCTGAAAGACACGATTATTGCCTTACGGGAGGTCAGAA
>CM070032.1:194541505-194553619 GCA_036250615.1 Ptychadena robeensis
ACAGTTGCGTCTGGTTCTCAAGTACTGACTGTACGGTATAGATTTAATTAGGGGGGTGGGGTGGGAGCTGTCCGCATGGAGGACAGTATTCCTTGCTGTTGGCTTGCGATACAGTGTGGACAGCAATCTGTTGTTGTGGATGTACAGTTCTAGGTCTAAAAAGGTGGTGATATTGGTTTGCGAGGACACCATTGTGAATTTGAGATTATATTCATTGGTTTCCAGAGCCTTCATGAAATCAGTCAATTGTGAAGTGGTGCCTGTCCAGAGCATCAGAATGTCATCTATGTAGCGTCGCCACAATGCGACGCATTCAAGATGATGGGATAAGGTGTCATTGAAAAAAACAGATCTTTCCCACCCCCCCAGGTATTGTTTATTTACATTTCACTCAGCGAGTTCAGCATGGGATTAATTAAGTACGTTTTTACCCCGAGCTAAACTAGGGAATACCACCAAGGAGTTCGGGAACAGGGGGTTAAAAAAAGGGAAAAACTGTCAGCCAGGAGCGGATTGCCCCCTTGTGGCTACGGCCTTCATTGCTGCTGCTATGGTGCTTTCTATTCCGCTGCTTCCAGCAGCACTCTTTACTACAGTTTTAATGGAACAGGGTATATCTTCTTGACTATAAAAGATGGGTCAACCCTGGAAATGCAAGCAATGTAATAGACACAGTATCACATACAATGATAGGTCAATATAGGGACTTTGCACAATAATAGACATATTTGAATGAAAATAGAGAAAACTCACAGAGAGTTTACAAAAAAACTCTTTCCAAAAAAAACAGGCATTCTGGAATAAACACTTTACTGCACTTCTGTATTATACTGTTAGCTAAATTAGAGAGAACACAGGATGTGGTCCAGCGATACAAGCTCTGACCATCTATCATTCTTTATTAGAAAACTGTCTGCCACCCTAATGTTTACAGGGTGTTTTCTGTTTACAGCAGTTTTTATACAGCTGAACCCACCATTTGATCTTTCATGAAAATAGCTTATTTGTTATTTTAAGTGAGGACTGAAAGTTTATTCTCTTTTCTTTGACCATTTCTTAAGCTTCCTAAAAGAGAAAAGCAGTTTACCCAGTATCATAGCAAACAGCAGTCCCTATATATATACAAACAAAACAACAAAGGCAACAAGGCAACAAAGGAGTGGCTCAAGAAGAAGCACATTAAGGTCATGGAGTGGCCTAGTCAGTCTCCGGACCTTAATCCAATAGAAAACCTATGGAGGGAGCTCAAGCTCAGAGTTGCACAGAGACAGCCTCGAAACCTTAGGGATTTAGAGATGATCTGCAAAGAGGAGTGGACCAACATTTCTCCTAAAATGTGCGCAAACTTGGTCATCAATTACAAGAAACGTTTGACCTCTGTGCTTGCAAACAAGGGTTTTTCCACCAAGTATTAAGTCTTTTTTTGTTAGAGGGTTCAACAACTTATTTCACTCAATGAAATGCAAATCAGTTGCTACCTTTTATTTAAAGTTATTTTTCCGATTTTCCTTTTGATGTGCTATCTGCCACTGTTACACTAAACCTACCATTGAAATTATACTGTTCTGAGACTTTTCATTTCTCTGTCATTGGACAAACTTACAAAATCAGTGAGGGGTCAAATAATTATTTCCTCCACTGTATATATATATGTAGAATTCCTTATATTATTGATAAAAACACAGCAAACGTTTTTTTTCATAATACTATTATCATGCAGGGACTTACATATGCTTATGAAGGTTTGAGTTTATCCAGGTTATAGTTAGAGTCCCTGAGCATGGTATCTTCACCAAACTTGCTGGAGATGTAGACAAGGAATGAGGGTATACTGCAAAAAAAACCTATTGCTCTAAGGCTATGTTTACACGGCGTTATGGGCTCTGTCGGCACCCCCGACATTAAGCAAATTCCGTGATGGGGGTGTCGACGTAGCCCATCCATATACTTTCCTACCGCACTGACTGTCCGTGGTGTTCAGCCAGTCCACTGGTCAGACGGTTAATGTAGAGCACTAGGTCAACCTCCAGCCGGCGTAGCGACTCAATGCCATGGAAGCAGCCATTTTTTTATGTATGTATGTTCTTATTATATATGTTCTCACAACCCTTAACTTCATCTCCAGCAATTTTGGTGAAGATAGCATGTTCAGGGGCTTTGCAATCAATTAACAAAGTTAGCTAGAAAAATACTTTAACCATCTCTTGTTGTGGTATAGCTAGGAGTAGTAAGTTACATTCAACTTGACTTGTTCCGTAATTTCAAAGTTGTTTCATAGCCTATCCCATCCTCTTGTATAGGCTAAGAAACCTTACCCAACAAGTCCTGATGAAAGTGACCAATAGTGATGAGCGTCATAGACAATATTCACGATATTTTGATTTAATGAATGGTCACATGTGGTATTTATTATCGCATTGTGATTATATTATCACAATGCATGCCCATAAGCTTGTCAGTGCATAACATCATGATTATTCAAAATTGAGAATATCTGGCAGCAAATTCTTGAATAGCCTATATTTGTCAAAAATATTCACATTTTCAATATTCGGGCTCAACAATAGTGACCAACTACTACTAGCCAATGAATGGTAACCCCAGATATATAAATGTCCAAGTTATATAGGCTTCTGTTTCATAATTCTAAGATGAATGATGTTGCTAGTGAGGGTTAGACTAGAAATGACTAGTGAAAAATAAACTTTATATACATTTAGATAACTTTAGCATAGGTAAAACAGTATTAATCTTTTATCAGTGTAAGATTCACTACCCACAAATGAATACATTTTACTGGAAAATTTTATAAATGTGAGTAGTTCTGCATGCATGTATACTATTTTAAAATGTTTTTACGAAGAAGGTTAATAGCCGTTGTGCAGGCAGTGAAATGCACCAGCTACAACTTTATTTAAGCAGTAAGACTAAGTTAAGTATGTTAAATACATGTTGTATATATAATACCGCATTAAAGTATTGATAATATGTTTACGTTAGAGTTCCTGTTTTACATGGAAATCTAAACAGCAGAACCCACCCACTAATTCCCTTATGAAGAATTAAATATACCGTACATAAAGTTATTAGGAAACAAAATGATTTGCAATACTTCTTCTACCATGTTTCCCCAAAATTGGACATAATCTTTTAATAATTTTTGCTCCAAAAGATGTGTTAGGGTTTAGTATTTCAGTGTGATTATTTTGGGGGTCTCTGCTTTCCTTGGTGAAATGCCTATCTGTCTTACTGCATTTTATTGACAATTGATTTTACCATTTTATCTATAAAGCTGCCTGGGCACTATTTGCATTGACCCTTGTTTAAGAAGTAGGGCTTATATTTTGAGAATCCTCCAAAATCATGTTTTGGCATTTTTTGGAGTTGATATTATTTTCATAGAAACGTGGTATGCTGTCCATGATGAGTTATTTGTTGTTCTATTGCCTTAATGGACAGCTCTGTATTCCTTACCAACTACATATTTTTCCATAAAATTTTATACCAATAAAACACGAAAATGAAAATGAAATTTAGGTTGAGAAAAAAAACAATACGGTGGGAGAATAGACAAAAAAAGGCCACCTACTCCGATGGAGTCGATCATGTCTGACGTGAATAAATTCTTAATTTTTTTAAAATTAAAAATATATAAATAAATACATAAATTTCAAACAAATTGAAAAACTCAGCCTGAATGAATAGGTAACATTTTAAATATAATGGGAATAGTAAAGTTCTGCTGAAATGTAACTCACCGATTTACCCCTTTTGTTATGTGTCATTGTTGATTATTTGTATGCAAGACACAGGAAAACAAGGTTTAAATTACCTGGAGTTATTATAGTACTTCTTTAAAACTATTCCATTGATTGAATAAAAATGTAATGCAAGGGATTCAACTTGTAGAATGTGTGTAATCCATCTCTGGCAAATGTTTGTTTTCAATGCTTCTTTATCGACTAGACATAAATAGGTATACAGCTGGAAAATTGCATACATTCCCACCAGCATGACAATTTTTCATGCAATACATTTCCATTCTGTTCCGGCTATAATAAGCTTTGCATATTAGAACAACATCTGAACTTGTAACCTATATGTGAAATCCCTCTTCAGTCATTATTATAATTCCTACTCTGCACAAGGATGTGCATTTTAAGTATTTTTTATAGAGGTAGTTGTATACTTAAAGGGTTCTAAATGTTCATTTAAAATAACAATAGCATATAAAGTATTGGAGAATTGTGTTAGCCCTCTTGATGCATCAATTTATTTTTCTTTGAGCTACAAAGGTTAACTTGCACTTTCATTAATTGTGTTTTACTAATTATCTCATGTAATTACTCTCCTAATTATAATACACATATAATTGTTTGCAAATTCCATATACTACTTTGGTCCTGCTTATTGTTTTTTAATTATAAAGGCGTTTTTAGTAATCTTTTAATAAAAGTTTTCACTGTTTAACCTCTTGAGAGTTATGCTGTGGTAATGGCAGTGGTTGACTGAAAAAAGCCTCCATCATATGATGCTAAATAGAAAAGATTGCAGCAAGCTTTCTGGGATAGGTAAATATACCTAACTGCAGCAAACTACCCCAAGTTAAGTCAGGGCAACCACCCAGGGGGTTAAGGGCAGTCTCTGAGCCCAGCAAAAGAACTACTCCAGTAAGACAGCATCCTAATTACTTTTGCCAAATTCTTCACATTTATTTTACACCATATCTGATGCAGGCTTCACTATTTCACATGTTAAGAATACTTCTCTGATAAGAATGCCCAGCATTTACTTTTGTAGCAAGAAAATCCAGACAGTAGTGTAAGCAGCTATAAGTTCAGCTTCAAAAAAGGAGGGGAAGCTCTCAACAAAAAAGATAAATGGGAAAATGAAGATGGCTGAGTGGAACGTGAGTGGACATACTGGTAATGGGTGAAATAGAACAGGTGTAGGAAACTTACGCTTTGGGCTGCTGGTTTAGAAACACCCTGTGATGGGTGTATTGACTAACCCGGCAACCTGTTGTAGCTGTAGGCCTGTGGAAAAATTGTACTTCACCGACTCCACGCAGTGGTATGTAGAAGTTGTCCTGTTCACTCTCCAAAGGCTTATGAGAGACCGGGAGTATTTCGGCCGCTGTAAGCATCCTTCCGGTGTATACAAATTCAGTAGTGGTTAGTACCCCATATTCAAGGTAAAAAATATGTATCTATTTTGGTTGTAGAATAAAACTCAGCTTTTCAGGTAAAACATTAATGCATATAGTACAAAAAGTGTTTTGTGGCCAACTGGTCACTTTATCAGGATATATAAGAGTTACCACTAGATAGCATTCATGAGGCACAATGAGTGTATTACTCTGTATACTAATACTTGATGTATACTGAATCATTAGATATGCGTTGATATTTTACCTGAAAAATGATTTTTTTTTTTGCCTTTTGCTAACCACTACTGCAGAAAATTCATTCCTTGGAGAAATTTTTTTTAATGATGTGTCATTGCTGATTCCTTTAGTTGTTAATCTGATTAACTGTACATATATATACAATATGTATTCACATCATATAAAATTTTCACTTATACTCTATTATAATATATTACAAAACAGTAAATTTAGGCTGTAAAGCAGTAAATAAGAAATATAAACATATGCACGATACTTTAAATTACAAAGCACACTTAATGTAGTCTCCAAAGCAGTGAATAAGAAATATGTATATCAATAATTAATATAAATAAATAATAAACATAAATAAAGTTATACAAGCATATACTGTATATAAAGGTTATCTAAAAATTATGTTCTAGACATATTAAATACCTTAATTTAATATATTGAATAAGGTTATTTTTCCTCAAAAACAACTGCACCATTGATCCAGCTGGCACAGGATATTAGTGTTTGCTTATTTAGCATTTAAAACTCAGTTGGTCTTTTATTTATAAATGAGCTACACTGGCTTTGCTGAGATTTTTTGTTGATAAATGAAGGTGTATTACAGAGGAAGGGAACATGTTTTAAATAAATATTGTGTTTTATATCTTCCGGTATCTGGTGATGCCAAAAATTATTTGCTGCCTGTTCATTCTCTTTCAAGGAACACCGTTTAAATATGTAATTAGAAGTACAAATCACAAAGGGATATGTAACATCTTAAAACTGAGAAATCAGAAGTATTTCGTATTTAATAATGGAATATTTTTACTATTACTAATACATAAGTTGAAGATTTATATGATATTATGATTAATGATGGACAGCATAGGTGAAATCTTAAAGTGCCGATATTCACGATAAATTTGAAAATGTATTAAATTTGTTGAATTTGAAAAGTGGGGTGTATGTATTAGTTGATACACATGGGGTGCCAACTTGGATGCCAAAATACTTAACTTTTTGAAATCCAAAAGGGGCACAGCTTTTACTGCCACTGATATTTTCTAAACAAATACAAATATGGTTGGTTCTCTGTTAGGTAGCCAGTGAGAAAGTAGAGCTACAATTATGTGTGTTAACGCATAATGTAAATGGGGTTTTGGAAATAATGTTTTCTTTTTCTTAGTGTCTTCTTTCTAGCTATAGTTTTCATCTTTTCCTAAAAGCATAATACATTAAATCTTTACATTGGTGTCATTTATTTAGTAAATGCAATTTATGTTTACGTCGCCTTTTATATCATCTACAATTTTTAAGCTTACATTTTATTTCTAAAATTCAAGTTATAAAACATTACATATACGAAGTATAAACACATTTCACAAGTTAAAGTATGCATTATACTTCAAGGTAGTACATTTTAGGAAGAAGACATGGAGTCAGTGAACAAAAGAAAAAATATGGACTGCTTTGATTTATATTCTGGGGCTGATTTGGACTTCCAGTCCATCCTTGTACAGTACCAAACATGAAATGTACCTGTTGTTTTCTATATAACTTTGTTTTCTGGGGTGTGTTAGAGGTTTTTGCTCACTCCAGAATTTGGGCATTCCATGACTTTATGATCCCAGGTGAAGTTTGCAGTAGGGTGAATTTTTTCATTTTATGAAGAAGTAATAAAACCTTAGTTGCCTTACAGAAACAATTGTGCATAGCCTAAATTATTTAGAGATCAGACATTTAAATTTCTGTAAGAGGTAAATCAGACCCAGACAGCTTAAATTATGTTGCATAATGGAAAGCGGTTCTTATATACTACACTAAACTAGTCAATGCTTACTCCTTCTGAAAATGCTACAAAATTATATTAGTTGGTTATAGCATGATGGAACTTACTGACAGATTCAAACACCTATACAAGGTCCCCTGTATTATCACTATAAAATAGGGATCCAGGGATCACCTCTCCCAACACTGTCCACCTTAAAGTGGACCTATATTCACCTTTTTTACTTTATGTTCCTTAGCAACCAAACCTCAAATTATAGGGATATTCCGTGCATACTTGAGTCGCTTGGCCATGTTTCCACATCAGAGGTATGGCTTTTTAGATGCAACTCTTCTATGAAGACAACTTTTGGTCATACTTCTTTGGACAGTAGATGGGTGTACCTGTGTCCCACATGTTCTTGCCAGTTCAGAGCTGATGACACTCCTAAACATCTTCCAGTATCAAAGGTTAATAAGCTTGATTTGTCATTCATCTACTGCACTAAGTTTCTGCATCTACAATTCTCCTTTGTATGTTCTTTTGAACCAGTTTTATGAAAGATAAATATTGTGGTCCTAACTATAGTTTTGAAAAACAAACCAAGCATGAACAAATATCCATTTGCACTGCACATATCTCATTTGTAGTGCAAATAAAGCATAAAAGAAGGACAGCAAGTATGATTTTGCTACCCTCAGATCTCTGATACCCATAGTTTGATATTTTTTGTGGTTATTATTAGTGATGGCGCGAACCCTCCCTGGGGTGTCCGCGAACAGGGCGGGTCGAACTTCAAAGATGTTCGCCGTCCGCTCTGTTCGCGGACATATTCAAATTCCCCGCCTCTAGGCGGGGAATTTGAAACGGAGAAACCGGATGTGACGTCAGTGATGTCACATCCGGTCCGTGGACCGCAACCTGGAACGCATAGTTCCTGGTTACGGCCGCAGGATGTGACGTCACTGACGTCACATCCGGTTTTTCCGCCGGTCTTCTCACTACAAGACCGGCTTCTGTAGTGAAAAGATTCTTCCTCCGGCAGGATTACACAGGTTGTGATCCTGCCGGAGGAAGAATTTAGACCTTCTTCTGGCCGGCGAACAGTACGGGTCGAACACCCGTACTGTCCGCCGGCGAGGCGAACGGCGAACATGCCGTGTTCGCGGCCGAACTGTTCTCCGGCGAACAGTTCGGCCCATCTCTAGTTATTATTTCATTGCCGGGAACACTTACCCTCCAAATTTAACACCCCCTTACTGCAACCTTTCATTGTATATTAATGTCTTGCTATGGTTATTTAATGGACATAAACTGTATACACAATAAAGACTGTAACAATTAAGTGTTGTATTCAAAAAATGTAATTGGTAGCATATACATGATAGACTCAAGATGTTTAAACAGCTGCTTAATGTGTTCAAGCTTTGAAGGGAAATCCTCCTACAATACCATCTTTTGCCACTTGGTTCACTCTTACCATAACTGTTAATCACAGCACCGGCTTTCTCTGTAGCTTTCTGACAGCTGAAAAATATCAAAGTCACCGCTTCTGGGATGGGACTAAAGCCCAACAAACAAAAGGAAAAATTACGTGCTTGCCAGATACCATGTAGTATAACAAGAAAGTCACATTAACCAGACATGCTGACCCAAATAAATAATTGCAGGGAGTTAGTTATGACATTTAACTTTTTTAGGTACAAACAAATTTGATTCTAATGAAAGGAACACTTCATAAAGAGTTACATAAGGAAAGGCATCCCAGATTCGTAGACACATGGACATGAAATGTGAACATTCAAATAAAAGCCAGGGATATAAATTTTTTGATATAACTCTTCATGAAATATTTTCTCCTAATTTTGACAATGTTTACAGGCATTACAACTTGCAAAGCTTGCACATCACCACACTTTAAGGCTATGTTCCCACATAGGCGATTAACTGCAGCGCTCGTCAATGGTCCACATTTCAACTAATGGCCATGATCAGAATTGCGGCTCCCCATGTTCTGATCGCAGGCGACAGGCGGATGTGAATGTTCTGCCCTGATTGCGCCCATGGACATGAATGGAAGAGATTTTTGATCACGTGTGGGCATGATCAAAAACATTGGGACGGATTTTTTTTTCTATGGGGCCGATTTAAAAAAAAAATTGCTTGTAAAGATTGAAAGATTGCCTGGTCAACTTCGCCTGATCGGCCATCCCGCGATCGTCGCGCGCTATTTAAATAGCATCTGCTTCATGACTGATCGCCTGTGTGGGATATATTCTAAGTCAGTTTTGCAAAGGCACTGCAGCAATTGTTCACCTTCACAGGTGTTCAGAGATTGCCTTGTTTCTCCTTTGAAATGCAACTTGAACATAAACTATAGCTGCAGGCATCACTCAACCCTCAAGTATATTTTATTCTCTTGGCAAATTTCTAGACATATTTTACACATATTTATACACATACTTAATACAAAATTGTAATAAGAGCATCTCTCATAATGATTTTAGAGGTTGGCTACAACATAAAAGTTCATTTATATTTTTATTATGATTTTGCATACTTTAAATGAGATAGATACTCAAATTTACCAAACTTTGATATATGTAATTTTAATCAATAATTTGTCTACATTTTCTTTTTATATTGAACTTGTGCACAGTTTGCATTATAAGTATATATGTTATGTCAGATTCTCGATATATTGATTGAAAAATTTATTAAAATTAGGTGGTTATTACATTTCTTTACCATTGGGATACCTCTTATTGCAAGCAAAAATAATATAACATTTATATGAAAATGAAATAAAATGAATCAATAGAAAGTAAAGGTTGAAAGGTTTGTTCGATAGTAGCATCCCTTATCCTAGGGGCCCATATGTCTAACTATACCATGGAGAAACCTGCTTTATTTAATTTAAAAGTCAGCAAATCAATATTTTGAAATATCCTTGCTGGCTTGATTATCATTTTACCGTGTTTCTTTCCATAGTGATTCCATATATGACATATATAAAATTAATGAAAAAAGAAAACCATTGCTCCTGAACTACTCTACAACCACAAAATAGACAGAATAAATGTAGAATATGTGGCAGAGAGGAAAGGAGCTATGGAGTGCATTTATTTGAAATGTACCAAATGTTTCGACTTTATAAGTTGCACTTTTGTTCCCTCCAAAACGTTTTCCCTCTTTTAGGGTAAATGTGCGACCATCTACATTCTCAGGGCTCAGAGGCAAGTTCCACCCACAGCAAGGTCTACCCTTTGCTTCTCTGCTTACTCTCGGCCGAGCAATCCAAGCTTGCCGGCCAGGCAGATCATGTGTATATCTGTCCCACCAAGTGAATTAAACCGGCAGGGAGAGAGCTGGCAAGCCAAAGTGTAAAAGGTACCTTGTTCTAACCTAATTAAACACACAAAAAAACTTTTACAGTTGGTAAAGGGCAATCAGCTCATAGACCATTGAACAATCTCATCTTAAAAACATGAATAATATAATAACCACACCATAAATTGCCTTAAATAAACCAACCAGACGACCTAGATTCTAAAACTATTGAAGTTAGTTGTTGTTGTTTTTGGTGAACCCTGCTTTTTTTGCAGGAAGACCAATTTTATTGAATTTAAATTAAATGATTAATTGCACATGGGAGTATTGTGCTATACCTATACACAATTTAGGCTATGTTTCCACTTAGGCGATTCAACCACCGGCAGAATCACCCGCCAATCGCCTACACTAGTTTCAATTGGCTTGTCCCCATTGATAGGATCGCGCACAGTTGCGATTGGGGGCACGATCAAATTGCATCTCCCTGACCGCTGGCGGACGCGGTTATTTTCCTCCAATTGCGTTTTAATGGAGGCGATTTGCGATCACACATCACGTCCATTCATTCTCTGCAGACGATTTTTTTTATAATGGTGAAATTTTTTGCCGGTGAAAATCATCTGGTCAATCGCCTGTCAATCGTCTGCTGGCGATTCTGCTGGTGTTTCTGCAGGGGATTGAAAATCGCAAGCCAATGCGATTAATTGCTTAAGTGGGAACATAGCCTTACTTGCATTCATAACAAGTGAGTTTTTATATTGTATAAAATATTTTAAAGATTGTATTAATAAAATATCATATTAGAGAAAGTGGTGAGCAGCATAGGCAATATTTTTTTACTCGTAATTTTTTTTTTTTTTTTGCCTTTATATCTGCAAAAAAAATTAGAATTTGTATTCTCAAGTCATTATTACCTTCATTGTGCAAATTTAGCACTTGGACATGCACATATTGCAAACGCAATGGACGATAGATCTGGGTAAGATATAGCACTATATGCAAATTCTCAAAGTGTTGATATTTGCAATAAAAATTTGTGATTAGAATATTTGCGATCAACACTAGTTAGAGATTGTTCAATGTAATTTCTCAGAGCTGATTGCCCTACACCCCACAAAAAGTTTTTTTAAATAAGGATAGGATAAGGTTTAAATTCATTTATGTGCAGGGAATTGTAAGTGTTTAAAATTACCCTTGTCCTGATTTCTAGCAACTCCCTTCTTGGTATAAATGGTAGCTGCATTGTAACCGACAGATGTTATCCCCTTCAATGCAAATCCAATTGTCTTACTTTGTCAGGTAATAATTAGGACTCATCCACAGCCCAAAGTGTGCATATAAAGAGAACCAGCAGCTAGGCGTATTTGCATACACCTGCACTAGACATAAAGGGAAATTGAAATATTCAAGTTAGCATTAGTGATGGACCGAACTGTTCGCCGGAGAACTGTTCGCGGCGAACTTCGCATGTTAAGGACCCCTTTCTGGCCACAATAGTGTTGGGAAACGTTGTTTCAACCAGTGTCAAACACCTGGACCAATGACATGAACAGAGGGGAATCCATGGCCAAAATCCCACAGAATTTTTTTTTTTTTTACAATGAATAGTCAATGGGATTTGAGCTGGAGAGCA